>MU226295.1:173133-207412 GCA_018584345.1 Thuja plicata
AGTCTTATATAATTGATTCTTTAAAGTGGAAACCACTTCTTGCAGAGAGTTTTGGTTAAACAAATCATGCCCCCTTTTATCTTTTCACCTTCTCATGATGAATAAAAAAAGTGATGCTTTGAAAATATGATATGGTAGATCAAACACAAAATAGAGTTATTGTTATTGAAGTGCTTCAATCGGGATACATTCAGATGATTTTTCATTACAACGAAATGACTAATTTATAAACCTTATTTTCCCTCACAGAAACTGTCTACAGGAAAAACTTCCTAATACCTAACTATTTAACTAATTTATTACATACCTAATTTATTAACTACTAGCCTAAACATAAATTAATGAAATATGACAACATCCCCCCCTTATTACATTAATTTGAATAAGAGTGGAAGTTGAAAGGGTTTTAAACCCAACCCTCTTGAGACTTTGATGAAGCACCTTCACCAATCCTCCTCGCTTGCTCAAGAAACACCGAACTAACCACAATAGTGGATCTCCTAAATTCCTTGGTTATCTAAGAGGCACAAAACTGCCCGCATCGATGGATCTCCTGACCGCAAAATCTGAAACCATCTGTACAACATGAGTGCTCCCACCTCCAATGCACAATGAGACATATTTCCTCTGAAATTCCACATCTCCTTTGAGTTTGTTTAACTCCTACTCAAGTGCTATGGAAACTTCCCTCCTCTGCTGCACAAATCATCAGCGACATGCCTGCACATGAGATGTCTTTCCTACGATAGTCCACATGTCCTCTAAGCGTGTCTAGCATATCCTCTAGGCCTCAAAAAATCATATTAAAATCCTGCCCCCTGCTCCTTGAAGGGACAATCATGTTTCTAAGCCCACTCTTCTCTTCAGGAACACAAATATATCAAGTCCCCTCTTTTCTTCAGGGACAAATCTGCCAAGCCCCAACTTTTCAGGGACACAAATAGATTGCTTCTTGTGCCATGAATCATCCCTAAGCGAGAAGCTATCATGGGATTATGGAAAACCTCCTTCCTCTATTGCCTCCAGCCTCCTGTGGAAACCTCTTTTAAAATCTATCCATTAGATATTGCTTGGAAATCTCTATGAACCATAAAATCTCTATGAAGTGTAACATAAATTACCATGGTAATGTGTAACTATGAAAATATATAAATTTGACAACATACCCTATTCCTCTTGATAATTCATCTTTTATAATATGACTTTGTACACAAAATTTCATCGAAAAACTAATTGAAAAGTTTGAAGAAACCATAATCAAACTAGCAAACACACATGAGTCCGTTCCCTACAAATACCTTATTTCCATCCATGTCTCAAATTCTACCTCTTTTAGATGCATGCTTCCCATAGCTCCATCGTTCTCTTCATATTTAAACAGGATGGAAAACTTGTATTCTGTTGAGCCCTAATGTGTGTGGAATGTGATATTTCTTCTAGAATACTCACATTTTATCCATCTATAAAGAATAGGAAACTTGCTAATGTTGAGAATATGTGTGGTCTGGCCTACTATAGCCATATGACCAAAGGCAGTGCTACTCGGATCAAAATAAGTTCTTCACACTATCACATCTATCTCTGCATACAAACTTACTGTCGAATATTATTGCAACAAACAAGAGCATGAACGATGAATATTTATAATTCACAATGTTTATTCAATATCTATTTCCTTACGCCAAATTCGTACCTTATTTTTCTTTACCACTAGTGTGGTATAAAATTCAGCATCCTTCTCGTCCATAATTTCTTAAAGATACAACAAGCGCTAAAATCCTTGAAGATGAGTTGGCCCAATCTACAATCAAATGTAATGTTCCAGTGCTGCCTAACAAGATATTAATACACTGCTATAAAACAAACTACTTTAGGCTGCCATGACTCCATGAAAAACAATAAAAACAAGGAAATAATCTGAACACCTTTTATTCTTGTAATTTCATTTTAATGAACTGTCAAACTGCTAATCCCAATGCCAATGATTAGCATCTGGAGTATCATTGTCTTTATCTTGTAACATCAAACTATTTCAAACATCTTACTACGCAGTAGAAAATTCACATTGGCTCCTCTTTTTCATATGCAATCTTCATAGGCAATATACAGGCACAACAAATCAATAAAGCTCTGAAATGAAAATATAAGATGCTAGATCAAACACCAAATATAGTCATTGTTATTGAAGTGCTTCAATCGGGATACATTCAGATGATCTTTCATTACAATGAAATGGCTATTTTATTAATCTTATTTTCCCTCACATAAACTTTCCACGGGAATAACTTTCCAACACCTAACTATTTAACTAATTTATAGCATACCTAATTTATTAACTACTAACCTAAACATAAATTAATGAAATGTGCTAATATGCTTGATCCTTTGATAAATAAAAAGTGAAGCCCTTTTGATAAAAAACTTACGGTATTCACTTCTCAGATAAATTTCCTACAACCTTATTGAATGTTGCTTGCCTTTGTATCTCTAGTAGCCTAGATGTAGCTTTAATTACTCAAAGTGATCCCATTCACTTCCATTTCTTTTCATTATAATGGAGCTTTGAGAATTTGGAAAATGTAGCATTAACGATGCCCCTTTGTTCAAATCTGACTTTTAAAGTCACCACTACATTCTAGGAAACGATGCTAGCTTTTAGTGAATTTCTATAATCTCTACAAGGGCTTCCAATCAATTGTTAAGGCACCATGAAATGTCACCGGGGATTCTTTTAGGCTCTATAACCAGAGTTGGGTTCTGAATGATCAATCTATCTATTTCTCTATTCAATCTATCCAGTTAACTATTCAATCAATTTAGTATTCTTTCCATCAATCCAATCAAATTCAGTTCACTCACAATCAATTGAGTTAAAACGTCAATCTACGCAATTCACTATCCAATCAATTGAGTTCAACTCTTCAATCAAATCTAGTTGACTCTTCAATCTATTTTAGTCATCTCCTCAACAAAAAAACCTAATTGAAATCAAGAATTTCTATATAATGAGAGATAATTATCATAATTTAGAACCACATACTTTCGAATTCTCATGTTGTCCAATTGAGCACAAACTGTGAGCACACATTTTCATTGAGAAAGAGAAGAACAAGGGCAGAGAACTATTTGGTTTGCATATCATTTAAATTTCATTTGTTATTGTTGTTTATACATTTCTATTATTATGCTTTCTCTCTTGATGTTTAGGGATACTAACTGTGACTAGTAGATCTTTGTGGTTAGATCTATTGTGTTCTTGCAGGTTCCGGAACCAGATTTACCCTAATACATCAGTAGTAGCGGAGATACGTAGTTCAGATATCACTGCCATACCAGTGATACCACCTTTTGGTTTTTTATGGTCCAGAATACCAACTTTAGCCTTTTGATGGGATTATTGTAATTGGGGTAGAATTAAGGGTATTCCAGCTTCCAAGTGTAGTCGGAATTATGTTGGCTTTCAGATGTGTCAATCTCGGGGAGGGTTTTGGATTTTTGACTTCACAAAGCTTATATGAGAATTCTAAACGTGTTCAATGGAAATATTTATATGTACATATTAATGAAACTTTTGCAACTTCAGTTTGAAGTAAAGTTGGGACCTATCTTGGTGTGTAGTTTTGTGAATATCTAACAATGGTTTCTTCTAAATGCATTGCATTATTTCTGAAGGATAGAAAGTTAGCGTTAAAACTAAAATTTAAGAAATTATATTGTAAAATTATTATGTAATAACTATAATTTAATTATTTGGAATATAAAATAAATAATTTATGAATCTTAAAATGAATATCTAAGTCTATATAATAATTATTAATTAATCTATTTATTTTTGGTAATTAATTTTATATAATTGTTTATTTAGAAAGTGATAATAAATATTTTGTAAATTTTACAAATGATAATTTATTATAATTTTAGATTTAATTCTAAGCTTCAAAAATCATTGTTATGATAACTCTAATAGTACATGTAACATAATCTTACATAGATATATAATTCTACCCTAAAGGGCCTAAACCTTAAACCCTCAAGTTTCAACCCTAATAGAATTTTATTTATATTATAATATTATATTACTAATTATTATTGACATAATATTATACAATATATTAAATATAATATTATATTAGATATATTTTATTAAAGATTAAAAACATTATAATACACTATTCAAGTATATCTGATATATAAATATAACAATCAACTAATTGAAATATACATACATAGTACATGCTTCTTTCAATAAGTTAATAACAACTTAATAATGCAATCAAACAAAAAATAAAATAATAATTATATAATTTATTAAGTATAGTGCAAGTGAACCCAAGGTAATGTTGCAAGGAAATATTAAAAATTTAGCGCAAGGATTTTTTTAATCGGTAATATCACTTTTGACTGGAGCTTTGAACCAGTGGGGTCATAGTTGGGGGACCCCATCCCTGTAGTGAGAAGTGACTAGATTGCCAAGGCATTAATGCCTCCTAAAATTGACAAGTTCTACGTATATAACCATCACAATACTACTTTTTATCATACCTATCGATAATTGAACCTCCTTATCTCTCCAAGTGTGAGCGAATATTTAAATCTCTCCAAGTCTCCTTATCCCTCCACTACTCGGATCAACCTTATCTCTCCAACCAAGTATTTTCATGGAAAATTCCTTATCACTCCACTAGGTGTGATCAACGCAGCTGATCATCCATGTTAGTGACACCTTATCATTCCATCTTTTTGGGTGTATGCAACATCTTATCTCTCCTAGTCAATGTGAGGCCTGGGCGATCCACAGTCAAGGAACTTCGATATCCTCACCACCGTCAGTGCAGCTGAGAGTGTCGTCCAAGAATTGACCTGTCATAATAAGCAATGATCATTAACGATCCATAGCATCAACACCTCATGGATGGGTGAACATTCCAAGACACCTGCAAACATCATATGGGCTGGGGCTGAGCTGGTCAAGATTTGAACCAGAGACAACCCTATTAATAGGGTTCGTGACAACCGTCACACTGCGGGGTGAACCCCTTATCACAAATAAATATTAAAAATTATTATTTACCAGAATTAATTGTATACTTAATTGACATAGAACTATACTTAATTAACTATTTTGGGCCAAAGTTGTGAAGGACACAAAGATCTACAAAAGTATCCAAAATTGAGACTCATGTGAGAGTGAATGAATGAAAGAAGTTTTTAAAATTTTAATAACAATGAACGTCTACAAGGCCAAACAACCTATGCGACCCACTATCCCATTAATACTCACATGTCACAGATTTGTCATTAGACTTTGGAGATTTAATTAAGTATATTTAATTAATTATAATCAATTTATTGACTGTTGGATGATCACATATCAAAGATATAAGCTCTATTTAGGGCCGAAGTTCTAAAGAATAAAAAAATCTACAAAAAGCTTTCAAAAAAGAGACACATGTTAGTATGATGTGCTAGAGTGATTTAATGAAAGTCTTGAGTTATGTAATGTCCATGAGACCAAACAACCTATGGGACCCACCGTCCCACTAATACCCATGTGGCATAAATTTTTCATTGGATTTTTGTGATTTAATTAAGTAAACTTAAATAATTATAATAAATTCAATGACAATTAGATGATCATAGATCAACGACATAAGATCTATTTCAGGCCAAAGTTCTAAAGGATAAAAAATCTATAAAATTCCTCTGGAAAAGAGACACGAGTTGGTGTGACATTTCAAAGTGAATTAATTAACTAAGAGGCATGTGTCAGTGTGACGTGTCTAGAAATAAGACTTTGGAGATTTAATTAACTATACTTAATTAGCTATAATCAATATAATGATCATTGAATGTGTTGGAATTGGCTTATGTTGGAGTTGTTTGCATTGATGTTTTGTCATTGATGTCAACATATGTTTCTGATGAAGACATATGGACTGGTTATCACTGGTGCATGGGTAACTGACATAAGTGTACGAACACTATACATATGTTTTAGAGTATGTGAAGATGGAGATGTGTACATGGATGAGCCTTGATCTTATATCTAAGGTCTCTTGAGTTTATGTTTTTGTTTGTTTGAGTTACAATGATTTGGGTAAAAACTGTTTGTAGAACAGTGGCAGAGAATTGTGACAAAGTTAGTCTCTAAGTTTTGTGGATAAATTGAGTGCAAGAATAATTCATGTTATGCGAGCTTGGGGAATGTCTAGAGACATGTTTAGGAATGTGTGTTATGATTCTTGGGTCGCAAGACTCTTGGTGACGTCAGTTGTGGCATGTATTCTGGAGAAGACCTATTTGGGGCCGACTTCAGAGATGTAGCGTGTATTATCGACAGTGAGCATGGATTGCAGATCTTGGATTATATTTGATCATTTTTAATTGACGTTTACTTGTTTTAGATATTGTGTGTATCTTAGCAAGGGTTTATGTAATTATTTATGCATTGGAGAAGTCTTAATTGGATGACCTAATTGCTTATTGTAAACTTGTATAAAGGAAAGGTGTTTTATTGGTTAGGAGTGTGGACAGTGAAGTGTGGAAGCTACAAGCTTATATTTGCAAAGTATGCTAGATGTAGAGAAGAGGTTGTGATTGATGAACTTCATTAGAACTATTTAATAAAATTTGTTGCTATCAATCAGTTCACTGGATATTATATCTTTGTATATATGTATCTCGGATGAGTGAGTCCTGAAGGTGGATTTAACCTTCTTTAGGCAATGAGCCTGGGAAGTGAGCCTATCGTTTCTCTTGAATCCTAATAGGGGCTGTCCTTTAATAGGGGTTGTGTACTATATGTAATAATCAGCTCCTAATAGGGCCAAATATCCTAACATGGATACTATACTTTTAGTGCATTAATTATGGGTACTAATTCCCACAGGGGTTTTCCCCGTAAGAGGGTTTCCTTGACAATAAATGGTTGTGTTATGGTGTTTTTGTTAATGTGTTATGAATTGCATTTTATTATTATTATTATTAAAGGTTAAAGTTTAAGTATTTGGCATACAACTAATTCACCCCACCTCTTAGTTGTACAGGTGGACTATTATTGCTAACAATTGGTATTAGAGCTTCTGGTCCTTTGAGAGAAAGCTTAACAGCTTGAGGTGATCTTGAAGATGACATTCTATAGGAAAGAGAGTCCAAAGTTTGATCCTGAAAAATTTGACGGTTGGAAGAACAAGATGAGAACTCATCTGCTATGTTTGGGAGTTGACTACTGGATGATTAAAAAGAAAGATGAGTAGATCAAGACTGAAGATGAATTAGATACAACTACTAATGAAGAGATGAAGTTTTTTTTCTTGTAACATGGTTGCAAGAGAAGCATTGATTAGTGCACTCTCTGAAGGTGAATTCACAGAGGTTAAAGTTTAGATCTGCATATAAAATTTGGTCAAGATTAGAAGCACTATATGAAGGAGATAAGTTTACTAAGAAGGTGAAGGTACAAGACTAGAAGACAAAGATGGAAATTATGAAAATGAAAGATGATGAGAATGTTAGAGAATATTTACAAAGGGTTACTAAGGTTGTGATAGGTATTAGAAACTCTGGAGGCACCTACAATGAAGAAGAAGTGATCACAAAAATTCTTAGATCTTTGACATCTATTTACAAAATTAAAGTGCAAGCTATAGAGGATATCATACCTTTGACGGTGAACTTCAACAGAGAGATGTTGATTGCAAAATTAACAACCTTTGAGGCCACAGAGCTGGGAGATTCATTACCTAAGGCTGAATCAACATTCAAGGTGACTGCGCATAATAGAAAAAATACTTTATCAGGTATTGCGAGCACCAACAGAAGTGATTTCTGAGAAGATCTTGGTTAATATGCTGATGACTGGGAATGATACAGGAAGAAGAGAGGAAGTTGGATGAAATTGTGGCCCTAATAACAACAAGAGAAAAGAGAGGTAAGGGTAAGTTTGAAGGAAAGTTACCTCTGAAATATTTTTCATGCAATAAGATAGGTCATTTTGCATCTAGATGTCCTATAAGGGTTCCTAAATGTTAATCTAAGTTTCCTAGACTCAATTACTCCAAGGATAAGGAATGCTACTATGCTAGTGAAGGTGTGTCTGATGATGATGCTGTGAATTATGATGAAATTGGATTTATTGCTATTAAAGATGATGAACTATTCATGAGGAGAAAGCCTTAGTTTCAAATGTTGAAAAGAAATCTGAATGGATCATAGACAGTGGTTGTTCACATCATATGACTAGTGATAGAAATAAGTTTATCCAGCTAACTAAATATGATGGTGGTGTAGTTAGATTTGGTGACAATACTCCTAAGTTTATCATTGGAGTGGGATCAATTTCTCTTTATGGTCAAACTAATACTCATGATGTATTGCTTTTTGATGGTATTAAGCATAATTTATTAAGTGTTGGATAAATTTTAGACAAGGTTTATCATTTAAAGTTCAATGATGGGAATGTTCTATCAGAAGTCAGATAAGATATTTGATCGCATTTGATACTAAGTCAAGACGTAATGTGTTTAAACTGAATACTACAAAATTTTCTTGTTTTGTTGTGAAGGTTGATGACAAAAAGAGTACAAGTAGTGGTGCATTTTTCCTGGGAAAAGGTTGGTTTCTTGGTTAAGTAAGAAGTAGGATTGTATAGCCCAGTCTACTGCTGAATCAACATATGTTGGTGCTGCTATAAATTACACACAAATTGTTTAGATGAAGCAAATACTGAAGGACATTGGGATAACTTTTGATGAGCCAGTGGTTATTCATTGTGATAACAATAGCACAATAAATATGTCAAATAATCTAGTTATGCATTCAAAGACTAAACACCTTTAGATTAAGTATCATTTCTTGAGAGACAAGGTTGCAGAGAAGGAGATTAGATTGGGGAATATCAACACAAAGGAACAAATAGAAGATATATTTACAAAATAAATTCCAAAGGATGCTTTGAGTATCTCAGAGGTATGCTTGGGGTGAGAGCCCCTCCTTGCGAGAACTAATTGATGCAGGAATCTACCAGTCCAGAGGATTTTAGAGTTATATAATTTCTTGGACTTGATGTATAGATCCACTCCTTAGGGGGAGTGGTCACAGAAACAAAACAAAACACATTTGGGTGATTGAGCACATGGTTGTTGCAAACATGAAGATTTGAAAAATCTACACTTTGCAGAGGAAAGATGGAAAGAGATAGAGTTATGGCACCCTTTTCCATTGATGTCAAAGGAGGATAGATTCAGTGAAGAGAGTTTTTAGAAAATCCCTATTGTTTTAGGGAGAGTTGTGAAGAGGAAATTGAGAAATTGTATTGAGAGTGGTACTTTTGGATTGATGGATTTTATCATGTGTTTCCATCAATGTGAAAGGGGGATATTGTTGGAATTGGATTCTATTGGAGTTTTTGGCATTCATGTTTTGTCATTGATGTCAACATATATTTCTGATGAGGGCAGACATACTGGTTCTTACGGGTGCATGTATGACTGACATAAGTGTACGGACACTATACAAATGTTTTAGAGTATGCGAAGATGGGGATGTGTATATGGATGAGCCTTGATCTTATATATAATTTTTCTTGAGTTTATGTTTATGTTTGTTTGAGTTACAATGATTTTGGTAAAGATTGTTTGCAAAACAGTGGCAGAGAATTGTGACAGAGTTAGTCTCTGAGTTTTATGGATAACTTGAGTGCGAGCATGATTCATATTATGCGAGCTTGAGGAATGTCTGGAGACATGTTGAGGAATATGTGTTATGATTATTGGGTCATAAGATTCTTGGTGATGTCATATGTGGCGTGTGTTCTGGAGAAATTCGGGGCTAACTTCAGAGATTAGCATGTATTATGGATAGCGAGCATGGATTGTCGATCTTGGGTTATATTTGATAAATTTTAATTGATGTTCACTTTTTCTAGATACCGTGTGTATCTTAGCAAGGGTTTGTGTAATTAGCATTGGGAAAGTCTTAATTGGCTAACCTAATTTCTTATTGTGAAATTGTATAAAAGAAAGCTGTTTTCTTGGTTAGGAGTGTGGATAGTGAAGTGTGGAAGCTGTGAGATTATATTTGCAAAGTTTGATGGATGTAGAGTAGAGGTTGTGATTGATGAACTTCATTGGAATTATTTAAGCAAAGATATTTCTATCATTCAGTTCATTGGATATTATATCTTTGTATATTTGTATCTTGGACGAGTGAATCCTGAAAGTGGATTTAACCTTCTTTAGGCAGTGAGTCTGTTGTTTCTCTTGACTCTTAACAGGGTTTGTCCTTTAATAGGGACTATGTACTATATGTAATAATCAACTCCTAACATGGCTAAATATCCTAACAGGGATACTATACTTTCAGTGCATTATTTTTGGGTACTAATTCCCACTGGGGTTTTTCCCTTAACATGGTTTCCTCGACATCAAATGGTTGTGTCTATGGTATTGTTGTTAATGTGTTCAAAATTGCATTTATCTTTTGATTATTAAAGGTTAAAGTTTTAGTATTTGGCATACAAATGATTCACCCCCGCTCTCAGTTGTACTGGTGGAATATTGTTGCTAACAAAATGATCTAAAATGAATAACATAAGGTCTATTTCAAGTTGAAGTTATGAAGGATAAAAAAATACAAAACTTTTTCAAAAATGAGACACACGTTACGTGTTAGAGAGAATGAGTAAAATTATAAAAAGTTTGAGTAACCTCCACAGATTTTTCCTTTGAGGAAGGTCTTGAAATCAATGGAAATTGGACTTTGGACTAACCAGTTAACCAAGGAGATTTGGAAACAAGATGGAGGGATGCAATAGAGTTTGTTCATGCCAGTCTGTTTATTCATCATTTCAAATTCAAATTTTAGGTAAAATACAAAACACCTACATTTCAAGTTTTTTATTGTTTAACTATCGTGGTTTAGAATTTAAAATTAGGGTTTATATTTTCAAGCAGGTATACCACCATTTAAACCATTACTAGTGATGGGGGAATCCAAAGGCAAAGAAAATCAAAAAAATGTACTATACCCAACTGGTTAAAACCCTGGGTTTCACTAATGTGTACCATGATATTTATGATCCGGTAATCTATGGTAGGCAAACAAAAAAATTTAGATTTTTATTGGAGAATAAGGCTGCAGGGGGAAGGTCATGATGTATTGTATATAACAAATTATTAGGACATACCATAAATATAACTGCAACATTTGATGTTCAATTGGGACACATGACGTTTCCCGAGGTTTTCCCTTGGTCATAAATTGTCATGGTTTGCGCCCAAAATTATGATGAAAATAGAAAATAATTATTGATAAACGTATCCAAAAGGAAACTTTATTTGTTACTGAAGAAGAATTTAAAAGTTTGTTACACAATGGATGGTATCCAATTGGATCAAAATCATAAGCCTCCTTACAAATTTGATATTTTTGTGCCATGGGTTCAAGATATTATTGCCATTCTAACAATTTTTCTTAGATTGGAAAATGATAGGGAAGTGGGTGCAAGCCTCCTTGAAATGGTATATAATATCCATTGTGTTAAGTATCCTATTAGGTATAATTTTTTGGAGCATGTTTTTCAATCCATTCCAAAAAATTGTAATGATTAAAACAGGTTCCTCTAAGACATTTAGGTTCACAACCTACTTGCGTCATGTTTTTATAGTGAAATATCATAGAACATTCAAGATCAACAAGCTTTTGATTCAGGTGTATAAGAGTGATGAGGTGAGAACAATGTATACAATATATGAATGCACAACTAAGATAAGGATGCATGATGAAAAAAGGAATTACAACCATTTTGTAGAATTCTTTTTGGCCCCAATGTATCATGAAATTACAAACACTCCAATGTCTAGATTGCTCATGTCTCATAGAGATTGCATTCAACTCAGACCTAAATTAAAATTGGCACACTCATACCTCATTTAAGAATATATTGTGTTAAGGTTTTATAGATCAGAAGTAGATTCCTAAAAACTTCCAATATATGTGAAAAAAAGGGATTTTGCAATAGAATATGCATGAAAGATGGAGAGTACAAATCTACTCTTTCATAGTCAACAAAAGAAGACCATATTTCCTTCATTACCTTTTTCATGTGGAGGGTTCACATTTGAGAGAAAATAATTCAGTATGGCACATGAATTTTTTTGTTTGTTTTGTTTTGATGTTGACAGTTAATGAGAGTATGATCCATGAAACATCATTAAAGAAAGGCTTTTGGTGAATAAAAAATCTGCAAGTAGAATTCAACATGAAAGTAAACCCTTGTTGGAAATGATGAAAAATAATGATTCTTGGGATGAGGTCAAAAAAGTGATGGAGGAAGATGCCACTGACAAAAGTATTTATCTAAAACAATTGTCAACACAAATTGTAGCATTGCACCCATAGAGAACAAAAGAGAAAGGCATCCAAATTAGGAGGTCAAATAATATTTATAAAAGAGATGATGTTCCAAATCCTAGAAAAAACTATGCCAAAATAACTATTTAAATATTTCATGGACTTAAACTAGACTCAAAACAAAATTACTAATTTTTAGACTATAAGGAAGAATCTAGGTGAACCAAGGAATAGTTCATATTTTGAAGATATCCTAAGGATGCCAAATTTAGAGAATTGTGGAATAAAGAGAATCCCTTTGAAGCATATATTATATAGTGATAGTGATGGTGATGGTGATGGTGATGGTGATAAGGAGATACCCTCGGGTCCCACTCCATTAACTATTGCAGACTCTACAAATTTTTAATTTTGAGTGAGTCCATCAAATAAACATATACTTCAAGGGTAGCCATATTGGAAAAAATGGGTTATCAAGGTGGTGGTCTAGGGTCCTAAGGAAAAGGCTGGTGGACACCATTGGTGGTAGAAAAGAAAAACTACACATCATCAACTTATTAGAGTCGAATGAAAAAGAAAAGGGAATATTGATACACCTGAACCTAATTTTGTTAGAGCTTCAAATCTAGGCACTTATATTCAATCAAAACTAGAACATGGTGGTGAATCAAGTGCTATTGCCACTGGTGGGGATGATATGGATACAAGTACTAGTTTTGGTGAGCAAGTGCAAAAACATCAAATCACTCACAAGAGGCCAATAGTAGAAGATACTATACATGATCCTAGTGATCAAGGCATTGTGAAGAAGCAAAAGGTTTTGACAAAAATTACGAGTACAACTCCAACTCCATCAATTTCCATTGCAAAGGTATTATTTGCATCTTTAGAAAACCCCCTCAAAAGAGTCCAATAACTCCATGTGTAAGTAAGAGTGGGACATGATTAGGAATGAGTATTGCTAATCCTCAAAATATAATAGTTAGAACCACAGACATAGGTGGAGGTTCCTATATTATTGCAAGTGCTATTTCACCATTCAAACTTTTAATTGCATCAAAAACCTCAAATTTTGATTAGACTACTTTTGTTGTGAAATTTAGAGACAAAAAAATAAGAATGATGAATATAAGTAGCTAATGATTGTTAGAATAACTGAGAGAGGGGGGGGGGGGGGGGGGGAANGTGAATCAGTGGCCTAAAAAATATGCCAATAAATTAACCCAAAAACTCATTACCACAATTATAAGCCTCTAGTTATCTTCAGTCCTGCAAGATGAATGCCTTTGGATTATCTTATCAAATAACTACTACTCGGAGTTCACTGTTAAACCTTATTCTTTATCTTTACAAATTAGCATTCTTTCATTCACCGAAATACAATTAATTATTTAGTGTATATCGATCAATCCGGATTAATTATGTGTAATGCAAAACACTAAAGTAATGACACATAAACACATTGACACATGGATTTTTAACGTGGAAACCCTGTTAAGGGAAAAACCACTTGGGACCGGTAACCCAAAATTTTCACTCTTCTGAAGTGATCTCAGTGAAGAGCCAACCCTGTTAAAGGTTACAAACACACTGTTAAGTGTGACCTTGTTAGAGGATTTAAATAGAATAGTTTGTCACTTGATATCTGGTATCTCTATGCTATCTTTTTGACCAAAGCCTGTGTAGTTTGTCACTTGATATCTGGCATCTCTATGCTATCTTCATGACCAAACCTTTTGATACTCCTTAGGATGTATCTCAATATATAAAGGATTGTTAAGTCTTGCTCGGCTAAGAGACTTTCTGATCCAATGGATAAATTGAAACAGTAAATGATCTATTCACATATAAAACTTAGACTTGGAAATTTTTAGATCTATTGTAAGCTCATAATACCTTTCTGATCAATGTCTCCTTTGAATACCTTTTCTCCACTTATTTATTCTCGATGATGTTGTGCTTCTCTATTGCTCAGCATCTATAGAATTAGCTCTGTTCTTCAGCTTGATTGACTAGGTCTAATTGAAGTATTTCTTCATTAGTTTCTCTTCAACATCCTCTTTTCTATTCACCCCTAATTTACAATGAATTAGCTTGTCTCTTTATAGACATGGTTTCACCATTTCTCAGTCCTTGACTTTCATGTTCTTGGTTTGATCCACAATTCTAGCCAATCTTGCTTTCAAACTATACTTTAGTTTTATCCCATATATTTCTCTTAGACAACTAGAATAAAAAAAATTTAAATCTCTCGCTTATCTCTGGCTTTAACTTGTCGATAAAAATAATATTAAAAACCAGTTAACTCCATCTTTAGCTCTTGCCAGCTAAGTTTTTTGTCATTTCTGAACTTCAGTTCTTTTCAGTGTTTAAATCCTTGTTAACTTGGTCAACACTTTAGTTCTCCTCGTGCATCTCCATCGGGGTTGTCTATTCATCAGGTAACACTATGATTCTACTCATCGTTAATGCTTTCTTGGGTTTCATGCTCGGGTATCACTATGACTTTCCTCTCGGGCTTCTCTATTCGTCAGTGTGCATTGTGATGACATGTAACTGATTGAATGTTTGAAGATATTAAGTTGATCACCAAAATGTAGAAAGATAATGCAAGAAATTAAATCAGTTAATGGATTGTATTGTCATTGATGTCAACTTGATATAATCTAATCAGTTATAATCAAAGTGTCAAAGACTTTAGAGAATCTGAGAGAAAAATATTATGCTTTCAGTAATGCATAAAAGACAAGTATTCACTAAGTGACTACAAACATCGATGACTAGTGGAACCCGATGGACAGAGATCACCAGAAGTTAATTCATAGTGATGCCCGAGTGAAGAAATCGATGAGCATTACCAAAGAGAAGAATCACAAGCATTACCGATGGCCAGAATTACAGTGTTAACTGACAAGCAGTACTTTGCAGTAAAGGCCGAAGGACAGACAACCCTGACAGAGAAGCCCGAGGAGAACTGGAGTGTTGACCGAAGCTATCAAAGAGTTAAAGCACCAAAGTTAAATAGAGTTCAGAAACGGAAAAATATCTAGCTGGCAGAGCTAAATATAGACTTAACTGGTTGTTATCATTGTTTTATCGATAAGATAAAGATAGAGATAAGTAAAAGATTTAAAGATGTTTTGTATAGTTGGAAAGAAGAATTCTATGAGATAAAATAAGAGTTATGCTTTAAATCAAGATTGGCTAAGATTGCGGATCATGCTAAGAACAATAAAATCAAGAACCTAGAAACGGTGATATCATGTCTATAAAGAGACAACTTAATTCATTATGAATTAAGGGGAGTGAATGAAAAAGAGGTTACTAAAGAGAAACTGATGAAGAACAACTTCATACAGTCCTGATCAATCAAGCTGAGGAAAGAGCTAAAGATTTCTATGGACACTAAGCAAAAGAGCATAACATCACCGAGCAGAAAAAAGTGGAGCAAAGTTATTGAAAAGATATATTGATCAGAATGATTCAATGAGATTAAAATAGATCTGAAAATCTACAAGTAAAAGTTGTATATGTGAATAGATCATACTGTTTCAGTTTAATCATTGATTCAGAAAGTCTCTTAACAAAGCATTATTTAAAGATCCTTTCTATATTGAGATACATCCCAAGGAGTATCAAAAAGTTTGATCATGAAGAGAGCATGAGATGCCAGATACTATTTGACAAACCAAGGTTTGGTCATAGAAGGTAGCATAGAGATTCCTGATGTCAAGTGACAAACTAATCTTTTAAATCCTCTAACAGGGTCACACCTAACAGTGTGTTTGTAACCTATAACAGGGTTTTCTCTTCATCGAGATTACTTCAGAAGAGTGAAAATTTTGGGTTACCGGTCCCAAGTGGTTTTTCCCTTAATAGGGTTTCCATGTTAAAAATCCATGTGTCAATGTGTTTATGATTCATTTCTTTAGTGTTTTTCATTACACATAACTAATATGGATTGATTGGTATACACTAAGCTATCTACTATTATTCGGTAAATTGAAAGACAACTATTCGGTAAACATTAAGAATAAGGTTTAACAAAGCACTTCGAGCAGTAGTTATTTGATAAGTATATTTGAAGGCATTCATATTATAGGACTAAAGATAGATAGAGGCTTAATATTGTGGTACTAAGTTTTTGGGTTGATTAATTAGAATATTTTGAGGCCACTTATTCAACCCCCCTCTCATTTATTATGAAAAATTGGTATTAGAGCCCTTGTGCTTAGAAAGGGAGTTTAACAGCTCAAGAAAAAGATCACAAGATGAACAAATGAGACGTGCCCAAGTTGAATAAAGAAATTTTTTTATCATGGAAAAGAATAATAAGACTCCACCTATCAGGTATTGGTAATGATGTTACTCAACACCTTGATACTGAATATGTGTTGCCTATAGGACCTCATAATCTTGACCAATTAAGAGAAAAGCATGAGCATAATTGCATGATGATATAACTTGCCTCATCACTCTCCAATGCTGAGTTTGAAGATATCAAAACCTACACCTCTGCAAAGAAAATGTGGGATAAGTTGAAGCTGGTACATGGAGGAGATGCTAATGTACTAAGAGCCAAGGTACAAAGCCTAAGAGGGAGGTTTGATGACCTAAGGATGAAAGAAGGAGAAAATATCACTTAGTATAGCTACAAAATAAAAAGAGGAAGTCAATGCTATCTGAGGAGTTGGAGGTGTACTTGAAGAGGAGATAGTGGTAAGTAAAATATTAAGGACCTTACTGCCTATATATTATATTAGAGTTTTTTCTATTCAAGAAATGAAAGCAGTTGCAAACAATACAGTAACTCTAGATAGTCTGATTCGTAGACTAATTTCATTTGAGATGAATAACTTTGATAATAGTGTCTTACCATCTATAGAATTTGCATTCAAATCTTCTTTGAAAATAAGTAATTCAAGTCATAGAGACACTATTAGGAATGATAGTGATAGTGCTAATGAGGATCAAGGACTTGAGGAGATTGAAGCACTAATGGAAAGAAGATTGCAGAGAGGCAAAGGTAGATACAAAGGTAAATTACCACTTGTATGTTTTAATTGTAAAGAGGTTGGACACTTTGCTGCAAGATGTTCAAAAAGAAGAAAATATGACAGAACATATGAGAAAAAGTTTGATAGAGGTGATAACAGAGATTACCAAAGAAATCAACAGTCTTAAAGAAGAGATACCCGAGACTACAAGGACAAAGGAAAGAAATATTGTTACCTAGCTAAGAACAGAGCTGATAATATTGACACCGAATCTGAAGAAGACATTGAGATGGTATTTGTAGCCATGAAGGATGGCTCAGACAAAGAAGAAGAAAGGTATGTAGAAACTGCACTCATATCTAAGGTTAGTAAGAATGATGTCTAGATCATAGATAGTGGCTGCACTCACCACATGACTGGTGATAAGAAAAAGTTTGAGACTTTTGAATACTATAATGGTGGTTTAGTAAGAATGGGTAATGACACACCCTATCTAGTTGAAGGTAAAGGAACCATAATGTTGAATAACCTGATCAAATGTGAAAATGCTTACTGGGTAAAAGGACTGAATTATAATATGTTAAGTGTTTCATAGATGAACAATACAGGTCACCAAGTAGCATTTGAAAATAAGAAGGCAAAGAACTCCAATGAATCAGGAAGGTTGATCAGAATTGGTGAGTAGACAAAAGGTAACCTTTTCTATCTTGATGACATTAACACTACTTGTTTGATGGATAGAAACAAAGACATATGGTTGTGGCACAAAAGACTATGTCATGTGAATTTTGACAACATGATAAAGATAAGCAATAAAAGGAATGTCAGAGGCTTACCGAGCATGACAAAGCTCGAGCATATCATGTGCACGAATTGTCAAAAAGGTAAGATGAAAAAGTCTAGCTTAGAAAGTAAAACCCATACATCTATTGCAATTCTATAATTAGTCCATATTGATCTATGTGGACCCATGAGGATAAAGAGTTACTATGGAGATAGGTATTTCATTCTCTTTGTTGATGATTATTCTAGAATGATGATAGTTATGTTCTTAAAAGATATATCAGAAGAATTCAAGATGTTTAAATGGTATAACGCTATGGTAGAAAAACAAAGTGATAAGAAAATGAAATGCTTAAGGTTAGATAGAGGAGGGGAACTTATTTTAGATGAATTCACTAACTATTGCAATGAGCATGGAATTAAAAGACAAGTTTCTGCACTGAGAAGACCATAGAAAAATGGAATTGCTAAAAGGAGAAATAAATCAGTTGTTGACTTTGCAAGAACATTAATGATTGAGAAGAGCATCACTCAAAATTTCTAGAGGGAAGCTATCAGTACTGCTGTCTACACATTGAACATAGTACAATTGAAGAAGGACACAAAGAAGACACCCTATGAGCTTAGGTATGGTTACACACGCAATGTAAGTTACTTCAAAATATTTGGTAGTCAATATTATATTTTTAAGTATGATAGAAATGTAAAGATTGACTCCAAAAGTGAAGAAGGTATCTTTTTAGGGTATTCAACCAAGAGCAAGGCTTATAAATGTCTTAACAAGTCATCTGACAAGATCATTGAAAGTGCAAATGTGAAAATAAATGAATTTCAAGAAAAGAATGATAAGGAAAGAAGAAAAGAGCCATAGGACTATAATAGGTTTGTTTATACTGAAGAACCTGACACTCTACCCGAGTAACAATGTATTGCTCCTGAGCAACATAACATTGCACCCGAGAATTAGGCTGCAATTACCAAAAATTAGGAAAATCCTCAAGATGATGTTCCAAGCAATGGAGATCAGAATGAAGGCCAAGATGATGATCAAAATGGTGAACATAGAGCTAAACCAAAACTTGCCAAGTATGTCAGAAGACATCATCCACAGAATCAAATCATAGGAGACAAAAAGGCTAGAATGAGAACAAGAAGTAAGTCACTAAACACTAGATGTTTACTTTGTGATTTTGAGCCTAAATCTGTTAATACTGCACTTGAGAATGAAGAATAGGTCAGTGCTATGAATGAAGAAACAAAACAGATTGAGAAGAATACTACATGGACACTAGTACCGAGACCAGATGACAAGAATGTCATCGGTACCAAATGGATATTCAAAAACAAGCTGAATGAGAATGGAGAAGTCACAAGAAATAAATCAAGATTAGTATGCAAGGGGTATGCACAAGAAGAAGGTATTGATTATGGTGAA
This sequence comes from Thuja plicata, assembly GCA_018584345.1. Classification (NCBI taxonomy): domain Eukaryota; kingdom Viridiplantae; phylum Streptophyta; class Pinopsida; order Cupressales; family Cupressaceae; genus Thuja; species Thuja plicata. The sequence goes on from MU226295.1 coordinate 192,700, forward strand.
ACCTTTGCACCCATTGCTAGAATAGGAGTTAGAATCTTACTTGCTTATGCTACATTCAAAGGATTCAAGGTATACCAGATGGATGTCAAATCTGCATTCCTAAATGGAATACTGGAAGAAGAGGTATACATTGAACAACCAGAAGGGTTTGTTGTTCTAGACAAGAGAAACATGGTATGTAGGCTACATAAATCCTTGTATGGATTGAAACAAGCACCTAGAGCTTGGTATGAAATACTTCACTCTTATCTCATTAGCATTGAATTTGTAAGAACTAGTGAAAATAGAAATCTGTACTTAAAATAAGATATCGATGGTAATAATCTAATTGCTGAATTTTTGTTTATGATATCATTTTTGGGGGAAATGAAATGTTATGCAAATCCTTTGCTAATGAAATGAGCATAGAATTTTAAATGTCTATGTGTGGAGAGATCAAATTCTTTCTTGCTCTACAGATTCTTCAACAAGATGTAGGCATATATATACCACTCAGTCCAAATACATCAAGGAAGTGTTGAAGATATTCAGGATGGAAGATTCCAAACAAATTGGAACACCTATGGCTACTAGATGTAAGCTGACAAAAGAAGAAAAATAAAATGAGGTAAATCAGACCTTGTATAGATCAATGATTGGAAAACTAATGTATGTTGTTCATACCAGACCATATATAGAACATGCAGTTGGAATAGTTGTAATATTCGTTGCTAATCCCAAAGAATCACATATGATTGCTGTCAATAGAATTTTGATATATCTAAAGAACACCTAGGACTATGGCTTATGGTATAAAAGAGAAGGAAAATTTGAGCTACAAGTCTATACAGATGTTGATTGGGCTGGGAACATTGATGAATGAAAGAGCACAACTGGAGGAGCATTATTCATGGGTGACAGACTTGTCACATGGATCAACAAGAAGCAAGGATGCATCTCTCAGTTTAATAAAGAAGCAAAATATATGGCCGGTGTTGCAAATTGCTCCAATATTGCATGGATCAAACAATTACTGGAAGGTATGAATATGAAGATTCTTGAACCAGAGATTATCTATTGTGATAATACCAGTGCAATTAGCATTTTTAAGAATCTAGTCATGCATGCTAAGACTAAGCATATTGCTATCAAGTATCACTATTTGAGAGAACAAGTGCAAGCAAAAGAGGTGATACTGGAATATGTTCAATCAAAGGAACAATTAGCTGATATATTCACCAAGCCATTACCAAAGGATACATTTGAGTACTTGAGATAGAGACTAGGGGGTACAACCCTTGTCTATCGGTCAGTAAGCTGACTAGGAGGCTGCATCAGCCTACACACAATTAGAAGATCATTCATGTTGACGCAAGCACTGAGATGAAAAACAACAGATACATATGTACATAGCAAGGTACAAATCTACACTAAACACCAGAGACATTGTATTTCTGATGGATAGGGAAATTCAAGGAATATATTATATAAAGGGATGAAAGATAATATAGAAGAGAATTGTTTGGAATTGTTGTCAAAGGGAGAGATGATCTCATTATTATAAGGGAGAGATGATCTCATTATTATAAGGGAGAGATGATTTCATTATTAAGAAAATATTATATCAGTATCCATGAAGAGAAGTTCCTAAGAATCAAAAGAAAAAATTAATCTTTATCCATACAGAGAGATTGATCACATATGAAATATCCATATAAGGGAGAGAAATAACTAAGGGAGAGAGTTCATACAAAGGGAGAGATTGTTGTCAAAGGAAAAAGATATTATCAAGAAGAGGAACAGTCAAGATAGAGAACATATTAGAACAGAGACATGAGATGCTACATCTATCCAGTGAAGGGATTAGATTGAAGAAAACCACTCTGCAAGAAACAAATCTAAGCTATATGAGCTAACCAAGAATAAGACATTTATAATAATTACATTAGGAGTGATTGGTGAAACTGTTATCTTTTATATTGTATTAGTAATAATATAGTGTGATAATGTATTGTGTTGCCATCAATGCCAAAGGGAGAGATTGATGACATGTAACTGATTGAATGTTTGAAGCTATTAAGTTAATCATCGAAATGCAAAAAGATAATGCAAGACATTAAATCAGTTAATGGATTGTATTGTCATTGATGTCAACTTGATATAATCTAGTCGGTTATAATCAAAGTGTCAAAGACTTCAGAGAATTAGAGAGAAAAATATTATGCTTTTAGTAATGCATAAAAGACAAGCATTCACCAAGTGACTACAAACATCGATGGCTAGTGGAACCCGATGGATAAAGATCACTAAAAGTTAAGTCATAGTGATTCCTGAGCAAAGAAACCAATGAGCATTACCGAAGAGTAGAATCACAAGAATTACCAATGGCCAAAATTACAGTGTTAACCAATGAGCAGTACTTTGCAATAAAGCCCAAAGGAAAGACAACCCCGATGGATAGACAACCCTTATGGAGAATCTCAAGGAGAACTGGAGTGTTGACCGAAGCTATCAAAGATTTAAAACACCGAAGTTAACTAGAGTTCAGAAACAACAAAATATCTAGCTGGAAGAGCTAAATATAGACTTAACTGGTTGTTATCATTGTTTTTATCGACACGATAAAGCCAAAGACAAGTAAAGGATTTAAATCTGTTTAGTTTAGTTAGAAAGAAGATTTCTATTAGATAAAACAAGAGTTATGCTTTAAATCATGATTGGCTAAGATTGCAGATCATGCCAAGAACAAGAAAATCAAGAACCTAGAAATGGTGATATCATGTCTATAAAGAGAAAACTTAATTCATTATGAATTAAGGGGAGTGAATCAAAAATATGATGCCAAAGAGAAACTGATGAAGAACAACTTTGCACAGTCCTGATCAATCAAGTTGAGGAAAGAGCTAAATATTTCTGTGGACACCGAGCAACAAAACATAACAAAAGTGGAGCAAAGGTATTGAAAAGATATATTGATCAGAATGATTTAATGAGCATATAATAGATCTGAAAATCTGCAAGTATAAGTTGTATATGTGAATAGATCATACTATTTCAGTTTAACCATTGATTCAGAAATTTTGTTAACCAAGCACAATTTAAAGATCCTTTCTATATTGAGATACATCCCAAGGAGTATCAAAAAGTTTGATCATGAAGATAGCATGAGATGCCAAATACCATTTGACAAACCATGTTTTGGTCATAGAAGGTCACATAGAGATGCCCGATATCAAGTGACAAACTAATCTTTTAAATCCTCTAACAAGGTCACACCTAACAGTGTGTTTGTAACCTTTAACCGGGTTGGCTCTTCACCGAGCTCACTTCAGAAGAGTGAAAATTTTGGATTACCGACCCCAAGTGGTTTTTCCCTTAACAAGGTTTCCACGTTAAAAATCCATGTGTCAATGTGTTTATGAGTCATTACTTTAGTGTTTTGCATTATACATAACTAATCTAGATTGATCGGTATACACTAAGCTATTTACTGTTATTCGGTAAATTGAAAGACTGCTATTCGGTAAACATTAAGAATAAGGTTTAACAAATCACTCTGAGCAGTAGTTATTTGATAAGTATATTTGAAGGCATTCATCTTATAGGATTGAAGATAGCTAGAGGCTTAATATTGTGGTACTAAGTTTTTGGGTTGATTAATTGGAATATTTTGAGGCCATTGATTGACCCCCCCTCTCAGTTATTACTAACACACTGTCCGTCGGTGTCTGTTGTCACTTAGTAAATACTAATCTTTTATGCATTACTAATAGCATAACCTTTATCTCTCTGGCTCTTTGAAGTCTTTGACACTATGTATATAACCAATCATATTATATCAAGTTGACATCAATGACAATACAATACATTAACTGATTTAATGTCTTGCATTAACTTTTTGCAGCTTGATGATCATCAACTTAACATCTTTAAACATTCAATCAGTTATAGTTCATCAATATCTCCCTTTGGAATTGATGGAAACACACTACAATATCACACTATATTATTACTAATACAATATGAAATATATCAGTTGTAGTTCATCAATCTACCAATTTCATTGTTCTATAACCAATACAAATGTTTGGCTCTCGGTAAGCTCTTGTAGCTTAGATTTGTTTCTTGCTGAGTGCTTTCTTCAATCTTTAATCCCTTCACTAGATAGATGCAACAACTTCTGATTTTGTATCCTCTCTGATGTTGTCTCTCCCTTTGACTGTTCCTCTCCTTGATCATCTCTTTTTCCTTTGATAGCAATATAGAATACTCTCTCCCTTAAGTCATCTCTCCCTTAGGATATCTTCTCTCCCTTTGATGGATATTTCATATGTATATATAACCTCTCTCCTTTAGATCTTCTCAAGATAATCTCTCCCTTTGAATTCTTAGGATATTCTCTCTCATCTTGATATTCTCTCCCTTTGACAACAATGCCAAAGTATACCCTTCCTCCTTTTTATAATATACTCCTTGAATTTCCCTATCCATCAACAATAGAGTGACTCTGGTGTTTGGTGCAGATATGTACCTTTCTGTGTACTGATGTATCTTTGCAGTCTGTCTCTTTACTTGCATCAACATGAATGATCTTCTTATTATTTGCAGGTTGATGCAGCCTCCTAGTCAGCTTACTGACCAATAGACAAGGGTCAGCCCCTAATCTCTTTCTTAGGTACTCAAATGTGTCTTTAGGAAGTGGCATTGTGAATATGTCAGCTAATTATTCCTTGGATTGAACATATTCTAGTATCGCCTCTTTCTCTTGCACTTTTTCTCTTAAGTAATGATACTTGATTGCAATATGCTTAGTCTTAGCATGCATGATAAGATTCTTAGAAATTTTTATTGCACTGGTATTATCACGATATATAATCACTGGCTCAAGAATTTTCATATTCATACCTTCAAGTAATTGTTTGATTCATGCAATGTTAGAGCAGTTTGCAGCAACAACCACATATTCTTCTTCTACAGTAGATTGTGAGATGCATCATTGCTTCTTGCTTATCCATGTGACAAGTCTGTCACCCATTAAGAATTCTCATCCAGTTGTGCTCTTCCTATCATCTAAGTTTCCATCCCAATCAACATATGTATAGACTTGAAGCTCAAATATGCCTTCTCATTTATACCATAAGCCATAGTCCTCGGTGTTCTTTAGATATCTTAGAATTCTTTTGATAGTAGTCATGTGTGATTCTTTGGGATTAGCGGAGAATCTTGCAACTATTCCAACTGCATGTGCTATATCTGGTCTAGTATGAACAACATACATTAGTTTTCTAGTCAGTGATCTATACAAGGTCTAATTTACCTCATTTTATTTGTCTTCTTTTGTCAGCTTACATCTAGTTTCCATAGGTGTTCCACTTGGCTTGGAATCTTCCATCCTGAATATCTTCAAAACTTCCTTGATGTATTTGGATTGTGTGATATATATGCCTGCATCTTGTTGAAGAATCTGTAGACCAAGAAAGAATTTGATCTCCCCAAACATTAACATATCAAACTCTTTTCTCATTTCATTAGCAAACTATTTACATAACATATCATTACCCCCAAATATGATATCATCAACAAATATTTCAGCGATCAGAATATTGTCATCAGAATCTTCTTTTAAGTATAGATTCCTATTTTCACTTGTTCTTACAAATCCAATTCTTATGAGACAGGACTGAAGTCTTTCATACCATGCTCTAGGTGCTTGTTTCAATCCACACAAGGCTTGATGTAGTCTACATACCATGTTTCTCCTATCTGGATCAACAAACCCTTTTGGTTGTTCAATGTATACCTCTTCTTCTAGTATTCCATTTAGGAATGCATATTTGAATTCCATTTGGTATACCTTGAATCCTTTAAATGTAGCATAAGCAAGTAAGATCCTTACTCCTTCTAGTCTAGCAACGGGTGCAAAGGTTTCACCATATTCAATACCTTCTTCTTGTGCATACCCCTTGCATACTAACCTTTCTTTGTTCCTTGTGACTTCTCCATTCTCATTTAGCTTGTTTCTGAATATCCATTTGGTACTGATGACATTCTTGTCATCTAGTCTTGGTACTAATATCCATGTTCTTTTCTTCTCAATTGGTTCTATCTCTTCATTCATAGTACTGACCCATTCTTCTTTTTCTAGTGCAGTATTAACAGATTTAGGCTCAAAATCACAAATTAAACATCTAGTGTTCAATGACTTACTTCTTGTTCTCATTCCAGCCTTCTTGTCTCTTATGATCTGGTTCTTTGGGTTTAGTTCTTTTTTCATCATTCTGATCATCATCTTGACCTTCATTCTGATCTCCATTGCTTGGAACATCATTTAGAGCATTTTCCTGATTTTTGGTATTTGCATCCTGATGCTCGGGTGAAATGTTTTGTTGCTTGAGAGAGATACACTGTTGCTCAAGCATAATTTTAGGTTCTTCAGTGTAAACAAACCTGTTGTATTCTTCTGGTTCTTTTCTTCTTTCCTCATCATTTTTCTCTGCATATTCATCTATTCTGATATTTTCACTTTCAATGATTTTTTTAGAGGACTTGTTAAGACATTTATAAGCCTTGCTCTTGGTGAAATACCCTAAAAAGATACCTTCTTCACTTTTGGAGTCAAGCTTTCCATTTCTATCATCTTTCAAAATATAACATTGACTTCCAAAGATTATGAAGTAACTTACATTGGGTGTGTATCCATACCATAGCTCATAGGGTATCTTTTTGGTGTCTTTCTTTAGTTGTACTCTGTTCAATGTGTAGACAGCAGTACTGACAGCTTCCCTCTAGAATGTTTGAGTGATGATTTTATCTATCATTAGTGTTCTTTCACAGTCAACAATGGATCTATTTCTTCTTTCAGCAATCCTATTTTTCTGTGGTGTTCTTGGTGTAGAAACCTATCTTTTAATTCCATACTCATTACAAAAGTTAGTGAATTCATCAGAAATAAATTATCCTCCTCTATCTAATCTTATTCCACAACCATATGTCTTCATTTCTAGGCATTAAATAGGTGGTGTTAATATCATCAAGATAGAATATGTTACCTTTGTCTTTTCACCAGTTCCGATCAACCTTCTTGATTCATTGAAGATCTTTTCCTTCTTATTCTCAAATGATACTCAGTGACTTGTGTTATTTAGTTGTGAAACACTCAATAGGTTATAGTTAAGTCCTTTTACCCAATATGTATTTTCACATTTGATCAGGTTATTCAACATTATGGTTCCTTTACCTTCAACTAAACAAGGTGAATCATTACACATTCTTACTGATCCACCATTGTAATACTTAAAATTCTCAAAATTTTGTTTATCACCAGTCATGTGGTGAGTGCAACCACTATCTATAATCTAGACATCATTCTTACTAACCTTAGATATGAGTGCAGTCTCAACATACCTTTCTTCTTTCTCTGAATCATCCTTCATGGCTACAAGTACCATCTCAATGTCTTCATTAGATTCGGTGTCAGTGTCTCTAGCTCTGTTCTCATCCAGGTAACAAGCTTTCTTCCATTTGTCCTTGTAGTCTTGGGTATCTCGCTTTAGTAATATCTGTTATCACCTCTATCAAACTTCTTTTTATATGATCTATCTTTATTTCTATCACTGTTTCTTGTATTAGGACACCTAGCAGCAAAGTGTCCAATCTCTTTACAATTAAAACATCCAAGTGGTAATTTACCTTTGTATCTACCTTTGCCTCTCTGCAATCTTCTAGCCATTAGTGCTTAAATCTCATCAAGATCTTGGTCATCACTATCACTTTCACTATCATTCCTCATAGTGTGTTTATGACTTGACATACTTATTTTCAAATAAGATTTGAATGCATACTCAATAGATGGTAAGACACTATTATCAAAGTGATTCATCTCAAATGAAATCAGTCTACAAACCAAACTATCTAGAGTGACATTATTATTTTCTACTGCTCTCATTTCTTGTATAGAAGATAAAATAATAGCATATACTGGCAGTAAGGTTCTTAGGATTTTACTTACCACTATCTCTTCTTCAAGTATGCCTCCAAATCCTTGGATAACATTGACTACCTCTTTTATTCTGCAGCTGTACTGAGTGATATTTTCTCCTTCTCTCATTCTTAGGTCATCAAATTTACCTCTTAGGCTCTCTACCTTATCTCTTAGTACATTAGCATCTCCTCCATGTACTAGCTTCAATTTTTCCCATATTTGCTTTTAGGAGGTGCATGTTTTGACATCTTAAAATTTAGCATCGGAGAGTGAGGAAGAAAGTTCTATCATCATAGAATTGTGATCATGCTTTTCTCTTAATTTCTCAAGTGTGTGAGGTCCTGTAGGCAAAACATATTTAGTATCCAAGCATTGAGTAACATCATTTCCAATACCTGATAGGTGGAGTCTTATCCTATTTTTCCATGATGCAAAGTTGTCCTTGTTCAACTTCAGCACATCCCGTTTTCTCATCTTGTGATCTTTTTCTTGGGTCTTGAAAACTTCCTTCTAAGCACACAAGATCTGATACCAATTGTTAGAATAACTGAGAGGGGGAGGGGTGAATTAGTGGCCTAAAAAATATTCCAATAAATTAACCCAAAAACTTATTACCACAATTATAAGCCTCTAGTTATCTTCAGCCCTACAAGATGAATGCCTTTAGATTATCTTATCAAATAACTACTACTCAGAGCTCACTATTAAACCTTATTCTTTATCTTTACCGATTAGTTGTATTTCATTTACTAAAATATAGTAAATTACTTAGTGTATACCGATCAACCCAATTTAGTTATGTGTAATGCAAAACACTAAAGTAATGAATCATAAACACATTGACACATGGATTTTTAACGTGGAAACCATGTTAAGGAAAAAACCACTTGGGACTGGTATCCCAAAATTTTCACTCTTCTGAAGTGATCTCGGTGAGGAGCCAACCTTGTTAAAGGTTACAAACACACTTTTAAGTGTGACCTTGTTAGAGGATTTAAATAGAATAGGTTGTCACTTGATATCTGGCATCTCTATGCTATCTTTATGACCAAACCCTGTGCAGTTTGTCACTTGATATCTGGTATCTCTATGCTATCTTCATGACCAAATTTTTTGATAATCCTTAGGATTTATCTCAACATATAAAGTATTGTTAAGTCCTGCTCGGTTAAGAGACTTTCTGATCCAATGGTTAAATTGAAACAATAAATGATCTATTCACATATACAACTTAGACTTGCAAAATTTTCAGATCTATTGTAAGATCATAATACCTTTTTGATCAATGTCTCCTTTCAATACCTTTTCTCCACTTCTTTCAACTTGGTGATGTTGTGCTTCTCTATTGCTCGATGTTCATAGAATTAGCTCTGTTCTTCAGCTTGATTGACCAGGTCTGATTGAAGTCTTTCTTCATCAGATTCTCTTCAGCATCCTCTTCTCTATTCACCCCTAATTCACAATGAATTATCTTGTCTCTTTATAGACATGATTTCACCCTTTATCAATCCTTGACTTTCCCCTTCTTGGTGTGATCCTCAATTCTAGCCAATCTTTCTTTAAAACTATACTTCAATTTTATCTCGTAGATTTCTCTTAGATAACTGGAATAAAAAAACTTTAAATATCTCACTTATCTTTGGCTTTAAATTTTTGATGAAAACAATATTAAAAACCAGTTAACTCCATCTTTAGCTCTTGCCAGCTAAGTATTTTGTCATTTCTGAACTTCAGTTCTTTTTGGTGTTTAAATCCTTTTTAGATTGGTCAACACTCTAGTTCTCTTTGGGCATCTTCGTCGGGGTTGTCTGTCTATCGGGTAACACTATGATTCTTCTTGTCAGTAATGCTTGCTCGGGTATCATTGTGACTTTCCTCTTGGGGTTCTCTATTTGTCGGTGTGCACTGTCTGTCGGTGTCTGTTGTCACTTAGTAAATACTGATCTTTTATGCATTAATTATAGCATAACCTTTATCTCTCTAGTTCTCTAAAGTATTTGACACTATGTACATAACCAATCAGATTATATCAAGTTGACATCAATGACAATACAATACATTAACTGAATTAATGTCTTGCATTAACTTTCTGTAGCTTGGTGATCATCAACTTAACATCTTCAAACATGCAATCAGATATAGTTCATCAAATGATGAGGGTTGCAACTACTACATGTTTAGATAAACAACCTGCACTAAAAAAAAATGATGGAGTACATGCTTGTTATTCCCCCAATTCAAAATCAAAATCAACCAGAGAGTTAGATGGATCTCTCTAAATTTCACATTAGCACCGTCCAAATGGTTTTTTTCCAGAGTTAAAAATGTGGACAAAATTAACGTGTCAAAAAATACCAACAAAGTGGTGTACACATCATTGCTCAAGCTAGAGAGAGAAATAAGATGGAGAGTCAAATAGAAAATTTATAGGCAGACGTAGAAAATAAGAAAGCATAGAGGAAAGTAGAAAATAGCAAGAGTAGTGAATTATAAAAAAAGGATAAAAATTATGATTCTACATATACAAGTACAAAGAAAAAATAGATGGAGGTAGAACTGAATGAACTAAAGATAAGATTGATTGAAAGCATAAAAAATTTGCTGATGTAAGAGCCTCTTTAGTTCAATTATATAAAAAGATGGAGAATTTCATTGCATCAAAAAAAATTTACAAAACAAATTAGACCATGAGACGAAAAAAATATAGTGGGAAGTAAAAGTGGAAGAAGAAAGAAAACGAGTGAAAGACTAATGAAAGAGCTACAAAAGGCGAAAAATGAAATTAATTCTTCCCAAGACAGATTGAATGAATCTGGGAAATAAACAACGAGGTACATAAAAATAAAAAATTAGGGAAAAATAATGAAAAGGACTGACCAGTTGTGTTAGTAATTTGAATTAATTACAAGTATAACAATACATTATGGGAAGCTCAGTGAACACATTGCTAAAAAAAGAAACATTTATTCAAGAGAGAAAATTGCAAAACAAATTTAGTAAGCAATCTACAAAGCCAATGAAAAATATTTGGCATCAAAGGGAATTCACAACTGCATTGATACCTCAGTAAATGCATCATCTATCATTTAAAAATGTATGAAACTATATGAAGCACAAGAATGTCTGGATAAGAATGCAAAAAGACAACAAAGTTACTTGGAAATGTAAACAAATTAACAGATCTTGGTTTTCCGAAGAGTTTTGACACAACAAAGAAATACATTAGAAATGATGTACTTTCAAAAATAAGATGGAGGAAAAAATGAAGTATGATTTGGCCCTATTTACTAAGGACACAAGTGAGGTGATATTTTTGGGTCTCATTGAACCATTGATAACCTTGAATGATATATTGGATGAAACATTGGTGTCAAGTTCCTCTTTCAATAATGAAAACTGATAAATTTGAAAGTCACTTGCCATATGTTACAATAAATTGGATTTCCATAAGATGGAGAGTGGAGCACCCTACAAAAATTTATAGAATGATGCACAATATATATTTTATAGTCTATACCCAAATTCTTCCAAGTTTTCTTCTTTTCTTTGTTTGTAATTTCAAGCATATTGTAATTTTTCATGGCTTGAATTAACTCTATTTTATGAAGATAGATAGATTTTGATGAGCCAAGAGATTTCAATTCCTTGGTCATTCTTTAAACATAGGCAATTATGTCACTTTCTTGTGTGGGCCCACATCAGTGTTAACAGATTTTGCAGGCCTTCATGCCTTGCTGGAGATTAGTTAACAATATAATATTTTGTTGTTGAAATATGATTCTTGTAAATAAATTGTAGTTTGTTACATTCCTTACTCTATAAAAGGAATATTAGGTTCATAATATACTTCTTCAAAAATATTATCTAATAGAGCATAATAGCATAGTGCTTTAAGTTCCTAAGTGTTATAGTTTGATATTTTGAGTTGTACAAGACTTTATGGTACAATGACATTGATGAATCAAAAGAATGCTTCATGTCATGTTGTTGTCTCCAAATGGTGCTACGATATGTACACTTTCTTTCAAGGAAAGAATTAAAATTCTTGAAATAATTATCAATGAATGTTAAAGTGTGGTTTGGATATACAAGAATAATTTTTGATTGAATGGTTTAAAATATATGCAAGTCATTATGTGTTGTTTCTTATTTTTTGAATTATATATGCTCTATTATTCTGCTATTTTATATGTATAAATAGAAATTTGAAAAATACAATTGCATATCAATATTAAATGACATTGACATAATCATAAAATATCATCAACCACATTTAGGATTTTTTAATATGAATCATGAAATATAGTTACAAGTTTAATAAATACCTAGTAACTTCTAGTGTTAAATCATTTCAACTTTCCAAATTGTCTCATCCTCATCATCAAATTGAGAGCTTCCCTTATTCTTGTCTGTGTTTTCTTCACTCTGCATACCTCTACTTAATTGTATCTCAAAATTACCAGTACATGTGTTAGTGTCATTCATTCCATCATTATCAATTCTCCCACTTTGATTTTGGTTTGAAGTATTTCCCAACCCTCTTCTTTCACATTTGGACTTCCATATTTCTAGTTCCCTTTCATAAGGAAAACTTTTGACATCATACCTAGATGTATATAGCCTCAAGAAATTTTCCAAATTCTTGTCTAGTTTGTTTCTTATATTTGATTATAAGAACCCAAAAACACTAAAAACTCTCTCATCCTCCACTGAACCCAATATCATGTTTTGACTTTAATCAACAAGTTTGAAAATTTATGATATTGAATCACACAAAAATTTTCTCCGACCTATATATTTCCAAATCTTTGTTACTGATCCCTCTTGGTAGGGGCTCTCCATTTTTTGATATTATTCCCTCATAGTTTTCAAAAAATGGGTTGATTTTTTTCTAAGAATGGTTTCATTTAAAATTCCATCTATAGTTTGTCCATTGAGTTGTATAGATTTGCAAAATTGGCCTATCAAAGTCATTAGCTTCTAACGATAATCAACTGCATTTTTGAGTTCCCAATATTAACCAATAATTGTTAGGAAAGCTAGGGAATTTCAAAAATTATAATAAAGTACTAATTTTTGGGCAATTTTTCATAGGAATCCCTCTAGTCAAAATATGAAAAAGAACACTTAACTAAACAATTTTCCCCAATTGTTCTATTGCCATTACATTTCCATAAATAGCTACAATAGAACCTCCACATTCAACAAGATTTGCCTATTTTTTCAAATGAGCATCATATTCTAAGGCATTATTAACGTGTTGAAATTTCTCCTTTATTTTCTATCTTATCATTGTTTTTTAATTCCATTTATGATTTATTTTACATAAACTTTACCAAAATGATTTTCTATGGTGTCAAGTTTTAGCTACAACCTCTTACCCTTTTTAAGTTTCCAACTACAAATCTTACACATGTATTATATTGGATCCTCACCTTTCTTTGGATTCTCCACTGATTCAATGAATGGATACTTTTACACCCAATCAATTTAAAAGTTCCTCAACATATCCCACTCCCGACCCATTTTTTATTTGGATTTTCTTTTCCCCTTTTGTTCATCATCATCATCATCATATATGCTATTGCCACCCAAGTTGATTATCTCATTCCCACCACTTTGGGTATTACTAGAACATCTTTTTCATTGTCATCTAAGATATCACATTCACCACCTTTTTCAATATTCAGTGGGTTCTTATTTTTTTAGTTGTGATGGTGTACCTTCATCATTATGACCACAAACATTACCAAATTATGAAGTTAAGGTTTTTCATTTTACTGGCCTCTCTTGGCCTTTACCACTTTCAAAAGTCTTACCCTTCTTCTTTTTTGACATCTCCAACAAAATAAAGGCTATAAAAAATTATCTACTTGTTTAAGAAGCAATAATGGACTATAATATTCATTGGCCCTAGGGCCTACAATCTAGTTGTTTGAGGTCTCACTACTCAATAAGAATGAACTAACAATTGAAAATGGATTGAGATGAATTATATTATAACACTTCAAAAAAATGATTACTTACCTTTAGATTCTTAGTGTGTAGCAGTAACAGTAAAAAATGTAGCAATGCTTGTTCCTGGTCTGAAACTTGGCTATGGATCCAAATTGAGAGTTTAGAACCGATCAAATTATGTAAAAATAAATATGATCTTTGATTATGTTTATACCAATCCATATTTGGCAAGAATTTTAAATGGTATACAAGTATTAGGTGAACCTCACTTAATTCTAACACGTCTTATGTAAATGTACGGAGGATCAAACCTCAAAAAAACATGTGTTTTAATTTTCTAGGAGAGTAGGGACTGTCCATTGGGATGGACTTATAATAGAAATGGTGAAATCAATCCTCCCACAATATTAAATGATTAATGGTATTGGAAAATATAGTGGTGTATTAAGACACACTTTCAAAAAATGCTAGGCAAATTGGGTCCTCGTGCAAATAGATCTATTGATGGCTAATTGGCGAATATGGCCATCAACTAAGGCACACTTCAGAAATTGCAGGTAAAAATATTAAATAGACCATTTGAAAATATATATTCTATTGGAAAAGTATTTAAATTCATAAAATTAATTAATAAATATGATGGAAAATTATTTTACATTTGACCAAAGATGTATAAATTCAGGGCAATCTGGCCACCCCGTTTGGTCTCACTTATTGGCCAATTTTGAAACCGACAATACAAGCTATTTGTTAGAATATTCCCAAAGGATAACTGAGAGGGGGGGGGGGGGGGGG
>MU226296.1:0-10273 GCA_018584345.1 Thuja plicata
AGTAGCAAACAAGGAGGGAGAGTGCGACATCGTGTGGATCTCCCGTAGGAGTTACTACGACTGCCCCTCCTCATCCTACACTCACATCAACCAGTGAACATTAAACCATAATAGGGTCAGTAGGGTTAAATCATAATATAAAATCAATGTAAAACATTTTACTGATAGTTCATTTCTAGCCATTCATCATTAAATCATAACTCATTTAATATGTCCACATAACTGCAATAACCAATTATATATGCTCAAATATCTCATAAAATGCTAACTAAATAGTAATCATAGTCCATCATAAAACCCAAAGTGTCAAAGCAAAAGTCATGTCATAAGAAGATACTAGGGTGGGCATTACACTCAATGCCCCTAACAAGCAGCGAATAGTAAAACGCTGCATATTGTCGGCCAAAGTAGACATAGTGGTCTTACAAAAAAAAAGAGCCTGGACCAAATATTCATCTTCACCAAATCCCTTGGTAATTGGTCTACAGACAGGTATGATGCAATTAGCTCTTCTGGAGGAATTTCTATTCTTTGGAATCCGAGACATCTAGATTGCTCAAGATTGGAAAAGCACTCTAATTGGATAGGTGGTGAAGTCAGAAGCTTAGTATCCAATTTAAAATTCTATATTATAAATCTTTATGGCTCAAACCTCAGCAGGAGGAAATTGGAAGTTTGGGCAGAGATAAGTAGTTGTCTCCATGCTCAAGAAAATGAGAATATTCTCTTAGGAGGAGAATTCAATGCCATAGTTCATTCCTCAGAAAAAACTAGGAGGTTCGCAAAAAGGAGTCACAATCACAAACAAATTTCAAAGACTAGCTACAATCAAAAAATTGTTGGAAATAGAACCAAAGAATGGCATGTACACTTGGTCAAACAGAAGACTTTGGCCTAACAAAAATGCAGAAAAATTAGATAGATTCTTCTTCAAAGGGGTCCTTACTCTCTTCCCATTTAATTTCAAAGCATCCATCTCCCCAACTTCCAGATCTGATCATTTTCCCGTTCAATTGGAAATTCTTGGGGAGGATAAACTGCAGCAGTGTCCGTTCAAATTTGAAAATATGTGGCTTAAGGATGCAAATTTTTTGAATCTAGTGTCAGATTGGTGGGCAAAATGCAGGATAAAAGGTTCAAAATTATAATTTTTGTGTCAAAACTCTTATTTTTGTGTCAAAACTCAAGTACATTAAACAAAATTTGCTTATTTGGAACAAAACACATTTCACTAACATCTTTTCTTTGAAAGATGAGGTAGAGAAGAAACTCCAGGATTTGAATGAAATCATCATACAACAAGGGATGAATAAGGAGCGTTACGATTTGGAAAAAGAACTGTTAAGAGATCAAGAGGAAATTCTGGCTAAGAAAGAAACTTTTTGGAAACAAAAATCTAGAGAAAGTTGGTTGGAGGCAGGAGACAAAAATATAAAAAAAATTCATAACAACACAAAACAATGCAGAAGTATCAATAGGATTCATTAAATTTATAATGGCAATGGGAATCTTCTTCAAGATCAGAAAGAGATTGAAAAAAAAATAGTCAGTTTCTACTCTAAGTTGTTAAATCACTCTGAGATTTCTCATCTCAATGCTCAGGAGGATTTGTTGGTGGATATCCCAAAGATTATCTCTAATGAGGATAATTTATTGCTTCTATCTAAATTATCTGAGAAGGAAATCCTGGAAACTCTCTCACATGGCACCAAATAAAGCTCCAGGTCCTGATGGATTTCCACCCTGCTTCTTCTTGCATTGCTGACATATATTTGGAAGGGAACTCACAGATGCTTTGGAGGCAGCCCGTTCTTCAAGTAGATTTCTAACTAAAATCAATAATACTTTCATTGCTCTAATTCATAAGAAAGATCAAGCTAACTGCATGGATGAATTTAGGCCAATAGCTCTTTGTAACACTATTTATAATTTTTTTTATAAAGCTTTAGCCAATAGATTAAAGCTGGTCTTGGGTAAGATCATTGGGGATGAACAAACCAGTTTTGTTCCAGGTAGATCAATTTCAGATGGCATCATTATAGCCTAGGAAGCCATCCATTCAATCCAATGCAATAAGCATCCTAGTATGATAATCAAATTGGACATCAAGAAGGCATATGACAAGGTGGATTGGAGGTTCTTAGTCAAATGCATGGAGAAATTTGGCTTTTCTAAAGCACAGATTAATCTAATTTATTATTGTATATCAACCCTGAAATCCTCGATCTTTGTAAATGGCTCTCCCTTGGGCTTCTTTGAAGGATCTAATGGCATTAGATAAGGAGATCCCCTATCTCCCTTTTTATTCATCATTATGACAGAAGCCTTGGGGTGCAGATTCATTAGTCTACATAATCAAGGTTCAATTCAGGGTGTGGAAATCACTTCCTTGGTGAAGGCAGTCACTCACCAACAATTTGTAGATGACACACTTCTTTTTGGGGAAGACACTATTAAGGAGGCTTTGTCCATCATAAAAGTCCTAGATTCTTATGCTTTACCTTCAGTACAAGTGACAAACAAAGGTAAATATTTAATCTTCTTCTTTCACACCAAAAAGAAAATTCAGCAGAAGATAGAAAAGGTGCTGACATACAAGATTGGTTCCCTCCCATGTTCTTACCTTGGCATCCCAATTGACAAGGTTTTGAGGATAGATTTTTCTTGTAAACCTATTGGTGAGAGAATGGATAGGAAAATAGATTCTTGGAAATATAAATGGCTTTCGTGGGCGGGAAGGGTGGTGTTGATTAAAGAAACATTGGTAGCAATTCCCATATATCTAATGTCATGCCTTTCACTTCCCACGGGATGCTACATGGATATGGTCAAAAAACTCAGATTTGTTTTTTGGCAAGGAACTGACACTAAAAGAAAATTTGCTCTCATTTCTTTGGAAAAGATTTGCCAACCAGTAGAGGCTGGAGGTACTGGAATCAAAAACCAGATTTGGCGAAACCATGCCCTAGGAGTGAAGCTCTATTGGAAAATTCTTAAGGAAAAAATCTCAAATGGGTAAGAATAATCAGAGGCAAATACTTTCACCACACAGAGGATGTAGAGGTGGTAAGAATTAAAGATCTTCCTGGAGGTTCCAGGGTTTGGAATTTCATATCTAAATCAAGAAATATCATTGAGGACAATATCACTTGGAACATCAAGGATGGCTCCATAGCCAAATTTTGGGAAGATTCATGGGGTGGCTTCCCTCGCATTAATCAGATGTTGGGCCAAAACAACATCAGAAAAATTTGCATTGACTTTTGGGGACCTTTGGTAAAAGACTACATTATTCCTGGCTCTTAGAATTCGGTAGATGGTTCTTGGTAGTGGAGGCAATTTGTACAACTTGGAATAGCTCCTATGGAACTTCATCAATTGAGGAAATTATTGGAAAACACATTCTTCTTGATCAAACATGGTCATGATGAAATCACCTGGAATGGTTCTAAAACATGGGATTACAAGGTGAAAGATGGTTATAGAATTCTGTCAGGTACTTCCTCCCAGAATCAATCTCAATTCTTCAATCAGTTATGCTGGAATAAAGTATGTCTTCCCAAAGTTGGGCTATTCTCTTGGGTAGCAATTCAAGGCAGAATTTTAACTGCTAATTGGTTTTTGAAAATGGGATATTGTGGTCCTTCTAGATGCTCTCTATTACAATAGTGAAGAGGGTACTAATCATCTGCTGCTAACTTGTCCCTTTGTATCAGAATGCTGGCAATGGTTATGTACAAAACTAGGTTGGTCCTCTGCTCTGCCAAATGATATTCTTTCCCTATTCACCTCTTCGCCGCAACTCTTCAAAGATAGTCTATGTGGTAATCTATGGATCATAACTCCATCTATATTAGTGTGGGAGTTATAGAAAGAAAGAAATTGAAGCATCTTCCAAGATAAAGCACTTGATAAATCTTCAATTCTGAATCAAATGGAAGCTTCAATAGTGGAGGTTGTGAATGCCCGCATCAAAATACAGAGTGCACAACATAAGTTCTATACCAGTTGGGATGATAAAATGATAAAAAATTGGTTCGGGCTTAAAATCCCCCCATTCTAGGTAGAGGTTTGAAAGAAAATGCAAATATCAGAGCTAATTGTACTTGGTCGCCTCCTACTCCAGGATGGTTTAAATTGAATTTTGATGGATCCTCAAAAGGTAATCCAGGCCCTTCAGGGGCGGGCTGCATTATTCACTCCTATTATTATACACTTTTGGCTAAATTGGCAAGACCTTTGGATATTGATACAAGCAATATAGCTGAGTTCAAAGCACTTCTGTGTGGTTTGTCTCTTGCATATGAACTAGGTCTGAAGAAATTGGAGATTGAAGGGGATTCCATGGTTACAATCAATGCAGTTAGAACATGATTTACACCAAATTGGAAATTACAAGAGACTTTAGAAGTTATTTTTAACTTAATGAAAAAGTTTGAATCTACAACGACTAACCACATATATCATGAAGGGAACCACATGGTCGATGAAATGGCTAACAAAGCTGCCTTGGGAGAAAATTTAAGGTACACTGGACAAGTAAGTAGATGTAATCACATCCTCATTAATATGTCAACTGGTAACATTCCTTAATGGTCACCTGGAGGAAGAATTCGATCAGAGGGAAAGGTCATATCATGTCTTGTCAGCATTAATGAAGATTTCGCCTCCTCTGTTGAGTATGGTCGTTGGAGTGGCGGAGGAGGTACTTGGTTAATACAACTGGCTTGCAAGAGCTATCCAGTCACATCTTACTTAACAAACATTTGCTGGGCAACATTTACTCTTCAACTCCTTTTCATCTCTTCTGACAGAAAGGACTATTGTCCCGGGGCATTTGCGCAAGCACTTCTTTTCTCTCCTTTTTTAGTGAACATATAACCTTTATCTCGGAAAGAATTGAGACTTCTTTTCGGAGGTAATTATTAGATAGCTCCAAACTTGGAAATTGCCAATTTTTTGAATATCCTTGATGACATGCCAAAGGATTAGGGTGGTACGCAAGCAATTTGCAATTGGCGGTGATGTGATGGATAATAACAAGTGGGTAGGTTTGGCATGTGTGTTGGTGCACAAATTTAAGGCAGATTTTAGGCTCCTTGATTTCATATATGGAGTTTTACAAAGTTGGTTTGTCTTCGAGCAGAGCAGAGCATTGCAGAGGTTGTAGAAATTGGAAGATGAACACTCCTATCAAACTCCACTCTGATTTAGAGCAGGTTGCCTTTGACACCCCCATCACCACCACCCATCTTATTGAGGTATGCAATTTCTAGCATCGTCTAGTGATACATGCAGTGAGGAAAGTGCTCAGATTCAACTTCCTAAGCACAAACCATAGATACAAATTATATTCAGACATATGTGTTGGTTTTTTGGCTAGTATCTTGGTTGCAAGTTCTACAAAAACTTTGGCAGAGGAAATTTGTAGCCGCTTGTTTTTCAGAATATTATCTGGCGAGTCTTCACAATTCCATCATCAACATCGACGCTAACCTTACCACCCCGCTACCCTAGGATCTTGCCACAGTCATGAGTGTTGGAGAACCTTTCTCTGGCTTTGGATCTGGCCCAAGATGAAACATCTACAGAGGGCCTCCCATACGTCTCTTCATTTTGTGGGGATGGGAGTGGGAAGATCATCAATTGAGAAGGAATATGATGAGAAGAGGCCTACAATTCCTCACCAAATTTCTTGGCATAGAGGATGGATTGGATGTTCCTTATGGGGATAATTTGGATGAAGCCATCACCTGGGTCTATCGTTACAAATACGAAGAGAAATTGGATGGATTGGGAAGCCCAGATTCCTCAGACAATGAGGAGGAAGATGAAGGAATGGAGGTTGAGGAGGAGGATGGAGAAGATGAAGACGAGGGTGAGGATGTGTGCGAGGCTGCTGATGAAGAGGATGAAGATGAGGACTCAGCTGGGGATAATGTTGATGAGGAACAAGGGGAGATGTATAATGTTGATGAGGAACAAGAGGAAGACAACGTCTCCCCTGTTCTCGGTAGAAGTCCAAAATCAGACTCTGCAACATCTTCAGAGAATGACACTACTTCGGCATCAGATTGATGCCTTGAGATAAGTCCTCGAGGGGATTTTTTTGTGAATATTTTGGTGATTAGGCGTTAGTTTTTATCTTTTGGATTCTGCTTAAGTTTAAAAATTTTGTTTACTCTCGGAAGAGCCTGTGGTGCTCTTTTTGCTGTTCACAATCCTCTTGGTAGGGTTGGGTTTTGAACATGCAATTCTCTATACTTTGATGCTTTTATGTTTTTAATTTATATATATATCTCTTGGCCTCGGTCGCGGCCCCTTACGGATAAAAAAAAAAACAAGCAATCAACATATAATTAAAATCCCTTCAAATCGTTCAACTCAAATGATGCCTTTGACTGGATACCACAACAACTCTTACCTCTAGAATGAGAAATAGAAACTTGCAAGCCAAAATGGGAAGCTTGCCAATCAATTAGTAATACTCCCTGCTGAGATGATATGTGTACCGAAGAAAAAAGGAAACAACAAATTATCATTCTGCCACAACCAACAATACTTGCAATGAACAAACAACTTGGTTGTAAATGGTAGGCACGAATTAAGAAAGCTAGGAGCTTCCTGAAAGTAGAAATTTGAAAACTTTGATTATTTTGAAATGAGCAATGGACTATTAAAGAAAAAGACCTTATAATCCAATGATAATTGGATATATGGTTTTGCAAATTATGTGTGTGTTAAGGAGCTTTATTAGATTCCAATGTAATCTTGCTTTAATGGTGTGTATCATAATAGTTTGAGGTGTTAAAATGATTTGACATACATTACAAAAAATGTACATATGGATGTAAGTAGCAACGGATGAGCAGGAAACTCAATGGGATTATCTGATTTATGTAAAAATTTATTTGGGAACTGGAATTGAGGCTAGTTTGATATGAAAGGTCTTACCAAGCGAAGAAAGATCTCGATAAAAATGACCAGGAGAGTAGAAGTCAATGGAAGTCCACAATGTATAGAGAAACCAGGAAGATTCAAGAAATCATACCTCAACTTAGAGAACTAAGACATAATCAATGCAATCTGATCTGAAGGGCAGAGAAGGAAGTTTTTCACATCAAATTTTCTTCCAAAATTGAAAATCCATTCTTTCTTTTGCTTGATTTCATGTAGTGCCTGGATTTAACTACAATTTGAATCATTTATTCAAAATTGTCTTACATACATAACAAACAGAAACTCTTTGCCTTGGCTGCACTTTCACCTGAACTGCATTATTTTTCCAATGGTAATAGTAAGTCTGTGACTTCACAGCTCCTTCAATTAATCAGTTCAAGTCGAAATGCAATAAGGATCTAGACAATACAACCTTTAAAATTTTATGAAATAAATTCATATCACAAAGAACAACCAATAAAAATATGCATGATATTTAGCGTTTATATTCTTACAGCTTAAAAGCTACACAATTTCTTCTATAATAAGACTAGGGCTTTGGTAATTCTAATAGGACGCGGCTAAGCTCCCTACAAAATGCACCATTGACCAAATTTTAAAAACCAAAAAATCTACAGATTTTCGCAAAATTTTCAGCATCTGTTTTCATGATCTGCATATTTTGTGGTCAAAAACCACAAAAAAACCTTGTGTTCGCGAATTTGAAAAAAAAAGTTTGACCTTTTTATTTTTATTTTTGTCTTTGGAGAATTTTGTTTGGAGCTTAGCCCCTGCCATCCAGTGCCATTCCAATAGTGAATTAAATTTTTTAAAAAAGCATCAAACAATTAATGCCGAGAGTAAGGTTATGGACCTTATGGTCTTAGTTTCACCCAAAATCAAATATGTTACAGGATTATAGATAATAACCATTTCTATCTTTTAGTTTAAAAATTTGATTAGGTGCATCTGGATTTATCAATCATCTGAATTTAAATTTCCACCAATTATTTTATTATTATTTTATATTTATTTATTTTATTTTGTTATTAAAAATAGCAAAACAAGGGTGTTGGCTCTTGCAAAGACAAACCAAAAAGCCCATTTACAACAAGGTAAAAAATAGACCATTAATAGCACAGTAGTAGAACAACTTGTAACCCACATCAAGAGTGGATATGCAACTCATCCACAACATGGGGAGAAGAATGAGAAGTTGAAGAACAATCTTTGTTACGTCGACGGACAACCCTTCAAGCAACACTATCATTAGGATCCCTATCACAAGGGGCAACAAGTGGAGAAATCCTCTTTGTGCAATTATCAACACAAGGGGCAGAGTGCTGACAAGGTTGCATATCGCTAGCCAAAAGTTGGAGCATAGCAGGAGCAACAGATGGAGAAGATTCTATGTGACTAGAGGGGGTTGCACCAATAGCAAGAGGTGGAGTTAGATCCATAGAATTCAAATCAGAAATAGGAGCAAGGTATGTGCAAGATCACGAGGGGCCAAAAAGTGGCGATGTGAAAAAAATCCACTTTTCACTCGTTCAAAAGTGCATGAAAACATTTGTTGACTTTTTAGTAGGCCTGGGTGTCAGTACACATGGGAAAACCTGACACCAAAGCACAAGCCTAATCGGGTACCTGATATTTTTGGGCACCTGATTTTTTTGAGTACTCGATTTCTTTATTTATTTTTTAAAAATTTTTCATTAAATTATTTTTTTTAATTTTAATTTTTTTTCTTTTTTCAAATGAACTTTTCAAATGAACTTTCCTAGGACCCTTTGGGACACACTTGAGTGTTCCAATGTGTCCCCGAGGATCAAAGATGATCCTAAGGGGTCCTAGTACACCTTCTCACGCATTAGGACCCCTATGAAGACCTCATGAGCCCTTTTGAAACATTGGAACACTCAAGTGTATCCAAAGATCGTAGGACCCCTTAGGACACACTTGAGTGTTCCAATATATCCCTGGGGGACAAAGAGGGTCCTAAGGGGTCCTAGTACACCTTATCACACATTAGGACCCCTAGGAAGCCCCATGACCCCTTTTGATACATTGGACCCCTCAAGTGTGTCCCAAGAGGTTGTAGGACCCCTTGGGACACAATTGAGTATTTCAATGTGTCAAAAGGGGTCACGAGGTCTTCTTAGGGGTCCTAACACATGAGAAGGTGTAATAGGACCCCTTAAGATGCCTCTTTGACCCCCAGGGACACATTGGAACACTCAAGTGTGTCCCAAGGGGTCCTACAACCTCTTAGAATACACTTGAGTGTTCTAATGTGTCGAAAGGGGTCATGGGGTCTTCCTAAGGGTCCTCACACATGATAACATGTACTAGGACACCTTAGGTCCCTCTTTAACCCCCGGAGACACATTAGAACACTCAATTGTATCCCAAGGGGTCTTACGACCTCTTGGAAAACACTTGAGTGTTCTAAAGTGTCAAAAGGGGTCATGGGGACTTCCCATGACCCCTTTTGAAATATTGGAACACTCATGTGTTTCCAAAGAGGTCGTAGGACCCCTTGGGACACAATTGAGTCCCCATGACCCCTTTTGACACTTTGGAACACTCAAGTGTTTTCCAAGAGGTCGTAAGAGCCCTTGGGACACAATTGAGTGTTCCAATGTGTTCCTGGGGGTCAAAGAGGGACCTAAGGGGTCCTAGTATACCTTATCGTGGTCATAGGACACCTATGAGGTCCCCATGAGCCCTTTCAACACATTAGAATACTCAAGTGTGTCTCAAGAGGTCGTAGGACCCTTTAGCACACACTTGAGTGTTCCAATGTGTCCCCGGGGGTCAAATAGGTGTCCTAAGGGGTCCTAGTACAACTTTTCATGTGTTAGGACCCCTAGGAAGACCCTATAACCCCTTTTGAAACATTGGAACACTCAAGTGTATTCTAAGAGGTCGTAGGACCACTAGGGACACACTTAAGTGTTCCAATGTGTCCTCGGGGGTCAAAGAGGGTCCTAAGGGGTCCTAGTACACCTTATCACGCGTTAGAACCCCTAAGAAGTCCCCATGACCATTTTTGATACATTCAAACACTCAAATGTGTCCCAACAGATTTTAGGACCCCTTATGACATACTTGAAGATTCCAATGTGTCGAAAGGGGTCATGGAGACTTCCTAGGGGTCCTAGTATGCCTTATCACATGTTAAGACCCCTAAGAAGTCCCCATGACCCATTTCCACACATTAGAACACTCAAGTGTGTCCCAAGGGGTCGTAGGACCCCTTAGCACACACTTGAGCATTCTAATGTGTCAAAAGGGGTCATGGAGACTTCTTAGGGGTCTTAGTATGCCTTAT
>MU226296.1:21533-72630 GCA_018584345.1 Thuja plicata
TTTAATATATATAATACATAATCTAATATATAATTTTTGATATATAATATATCATATGAAGGAGGGAGAAATGGGAGGGAAAATTAGGAGGGAGGAAGGGGAGGGAAAAAAATTTAAGAGGGAGAAATGGGAGGGAAAATTTAAAAATCAAAATTTTGCCGTCATTTTTGAGTACCCGAAAATATCGGGTAAAATCGGGTACCCGATTAGGCTCGGTATTGCTTTGTACACCAAACCTACATGGTCAACTCTAAAAATATCACAAAAACGTGTTTTTCCCATATTTCTCTGAGTTCTAGACTTCGACCATGTAGCTGACGACTTTTTTTTCACTCGAATTTGATGAAACAAAAAGGGTATCTTAAGGAGATTATCAACTTTCTATCGATATAATTGTTGTCAAATTTTGAATTTGGTAAGTAATTATTAGTTATTTTCTAATTGAGTTACCTCTAAAGTGTTGATTTATATATTGATTGCAAAACAACTATAACTTTCAAATGGTATAACATTTTTGAAATCTGAAATATGCGTCACATTCTATGCTTTGCCTACTATAAGAGAAAATTTTTTGTTTTTGAATTTTTTAAAGTTTTCAATGAGTTAAGGTGGTCAAACATGGGAGTTATTTTATTTTGAAAACGTTGTAGTAGAAAATTCATAATTAACTATTTTTTTGGAATAAAATTACAAAAATCTATGCGTCACATCTGGGCATGAGTCTACTACTTATATATAAAATCTTATAAAAAAATATTATCATTTGATTATGATTAAGGTGGTCAGACATACACCTACTTCTTTTCTTCTTGAAATTTTTGTACTGCTGCATTGAAATCTATACTTTTCACCAATCATATTTAATTTTTTTCAGAAAAGTCCTAGTAGTTTAGAAACTACATTCAATTTCCTACAGATTCCATTCTTACAACTTTTTGATATTAGGTTGATAGCTAGTCCAAATTTTCACGTCAAGTTTACTAACCCTGATTTTCTAAGTTTTCATTGCCACTTAAGGGCATAGTTTGGCCCCTCATGATCTTGCACATACCCAACATCATCTTGGGAGGGGTCATTGTCAGCCTATGAAGAATCATTAGAGGAAGACAAAAAACTTAGAATGTTAGGTGATCACCACTAGCGTCCTTCCACCAAGTGACAACGCTTTTACAGTGCAAGAGAGAACAATTTGTGGCCAGGTGACTAGTAGAGAATTACCAATGACATAGAAATGGGAGACCCTCATAATCCAATTATTTGAGTCAATGATCTATCCCTAACCATGAGAAACACATCCCCGAGAGAGGTATGGAGATATCAATTTCAACTAAAATGTGAGTGAAGGTAGAGAGACCTATGGAGGCAATGATATCATCCGCCTTCAAGAAACTACTGATAGAGTTGCCTATGGCCTCAACAAGAATTTTCCCAAAAATGAATAGGAAGATTGGGAGCTCACAACTTTCTCAACACCAAATCTTGGTCATCATAGGAAACAAAAGTAGCAACAAAAAACCCCTTAGCACAAAGGAAAAGCTCAAAGTTACCAAAAACTAAGGGCTTCCAAGAATCCATCACCCACTGATGAAGACCCAATAAAGAAGGATAAAAACCAACAAACCTACACACAAACTCGCAATGTTGGTAGAAGTCCAAATTATCCACCACATCATGGCCACAAACCACAACAAGGGAGGTCCTAGCACAACCAAGAGGTTGAGATTTTTCTTTGGGAGGAAGAACAATAGAAGATCTGGCCACACGAGCTATTGTTTTTTTCAGCGAAAACAAAGAGCACATATAACAAATTTAGGCATAGTTGGGGCTAGGTGGCTACTAGAAGATGGGATAGTGAATGGAGATTTAGTCATGATGGTACTTGATGTTTTTAGCAACGCCAAATCTTTTGGAATTTGGGACATAAAACCTTCTATTATTGTTGGGAGGCTGTGACTTTCTAGAATCACATGGCTATATATAGTCATGTTAGCTTCCTTAGAGGATTACTGAAGTGGAGAAATAGATAGTTTATTTCTTTTTGTTTTGTCTAAGTTTTTTTAGAAGTACTGACCTATATACAACTGCTTTGACAATTTGATTATCTTCTTCTATAGATTTTGAGCTGAAGAGTCAAGAAATAAGGTTGTGAAACTCGTGGAGGGGTAATTTTGCACTAAGTTTGAAATATCAGAGAAAATACATTGATTTTTGAGGAGAGAGAGAAGGATTATATGCTAAATTTCCAAGTTTACCCATTCTGTGAGGAGAGAAATTAATCTTTTTTTTTATTCTTCCAGTGTTCTTATGTTGATTATTTTATTTTGTAGGAAGGAGAAATGACGAAACTTAGAGGAGCAAGTTTGTCCAGATTGGCCCTGATCATGAACGAGCAGAGTGGGTTTTATCTAGAATCAAAGATTTTATCAAAATGGAAAAATGTTTGCGACACAAATCTAGGAGGTCTTGACATGAGAGAATTGAATAGAAGAATGTTCAGGTATATGGACCATGATCCCACATACTTAGCTAGTCAGATAGTTAAAAGAGAGATTGTGGCTTCAGCAAAAAGAGCCTTGGGGGGTAGGGGGACCCCTACCTTCATGAAATTATGAGACTCAGGAATAAGCATCCCCACACCAACAGTGCCATAGACACCATCAAAACCCCCTGAACCACCCAAACCATAACCTGAGGTGGAGTGGGCGCACCGATAGGAGTTCCATATGTAGTAGGTGTGAGAAGCTCAATTGTCATGGGAAAATTTGAAATTGTTAGGCAAGAGAAAGAGAAAACCATTGCTGGAGTGGACAACATTGTGGACGATGGAGAAAACTAATATTTATTTTATATTGAATTGAATATGCAAAGTAATAAAAATACCATATTTCATATTTTTCGGAGCTTAAATTTTAAAGTTTAAACTGCACTACAATATTCATGAAACCATCTGATTTTAAATATTCCAAAAAAAATCAACACCCACCTAAATTTTTAAAAAAGCCTTCATGCATAAGACCCCACCCAAATAGGTCTCAATCTAGCTTTCCTCTTAGAATTTAGGATACTCAACAGTTCCACTATGCTTGGAGGCACCAATAGATAGCTTTCATGATTCAATTATTCTATCCCTCAATCAAACATCCTCACGTGTTTCAAATGGTTTGATAAATTGTTCACATTCAACTGAGCAAATTTTGTGTTGACACCATGTAAATAAAAAATCAACTTTGCAGAACAATATTAATTGTAATGTTCTTAATTGGTGCTAAGTAATTACTATTTTGGGACCATAACTAGACATGATATTTTTAGCATCGTTAAGAGATCTCATCTCCAACATGAATAGTCAACAATAACATCATAAAAAAAGTTTGAACCTTGATGTAAAGACCACAACATCATGAATTAATCATCACACTATACTATTACTAGTATATTCTTGTATTAAATTTTTAATAAAATCAACAACAAAACAAGATAGTTGACACTTACACAACCATAGCCCAAAGGTGTCAAAAGATATCAACAACACACTAAAAGTAAAGTTGTTGGAAATTGCAAAGATAAACAACACACTAGCAGAAAGGCTAGTAGCCCACCTCTAGAGTGGGTAGACAACTCACCACAACATGGGGTGAAGAATGAGAAGTAAAAGAATGATTTTTCTTACACCATTGGACGACTGTTCGAGCAATGCTATTATTAGGATTTGCACCATCAGGGGGACAAATTGTGAACTCTATTTGAAACATTGTTAGTACAAGGGGCTAAATGTTGAGAAAGTTGCACATCATTAGTTGAAGATTGGAGTAGAGTAGGAGCAGTAGATGGAGAAGGGTTCATACAGACAAAGAGGGCTACACCAGTAGGAGCAAGTGTAATCACCTAGAAATGACCTAGCCAAATCAATTGCCCTAAACGCTAATCAAAAGATCAAATCCTAATCATGATCAAATCAAGCTAATCCTAAACATAATTGTGTAATTAAGCTAGATCAATTTAGTTACATAATTCATCAATTCATCAATCACCAATGATAATTCATCAAGGATCATTCATTAATTAATACTCCTAGCTATTTAATTAAATCAAACCCAAAATACCATGGCTAGTGATATTAATTAAAGTGAATTAATTAATTTTCCTATTATCCACTCAACTCACAAAATGACAAACGAGTTGATTCAACCAATGAGCTTCAATAACATGGATCACTCAAGGTTCTAATCTCAACCACTCATTGCGGATCAATCTCAATCATTGAATTCAAATTCAAATCACTTTCCCTCCAAGGGAAAATCTATAAAAGCAACCTCTCATCAAGTCATTTCAAATCCAAATCCTTTGCAAGAAGGTTATGCCAAATTGAATTCCATATCTAGATCCTTTGCAAGAAGGTTATGCCAAATTGAACTTCATATCTAGATCATTTGCATAATGTCATAATGCTAATTTGAGTTTTCATATCTAGCTCCTTCATCATACCAAAGTTATGCTACTATCAAGCTAGATCATTTCTTCATCTCTCAGCCTTATCAATTCTATCAAATTTACATTCATGTAGATGCATTCTAACTGAATCTTTTGTTTCATGAGTGTCTATTCAGTGATCTAATATGCATAAATATGAGAGCACTAACAATTAGATCATAATCTTCATTTCTAGGAAGCTATAATTCGGTTTAATTGATTTCATGGACTAACAATTGATCTAATGAGTAATAAAAGTGTTGTGTTGTAGTATATGTAGGTACAATATTTACACACATTTTTGGTGCCCACCCATCCTTGTTTCTCAAGTACGAAGATATCATAGAGTCACTCGAAAGACATGATAGTAACAAACAATGGACAAAGAAAATTCATGCCCTCTTCTGTGTTCCTCTAGTCCATAGACACCTTTGAGTTACTTAGAATACATAATTCACAAAATCCATAACCATGTTATCCATGATAAGTAGTGTTGAGAAACACCGTTGGTTGATTGTGTTTGATTGCTTTTGTTTTTCGATCATTGTTTGTTTGATGAGTGTTGAGAAACACCTTTGTTTGAGCTCGTGGTGTTGAAAAACACCGTTGTGTGTTGGGCGGTGTTGAGGAAACACTGTTGTTTAGTGGAAAAACACCTCATATTTGATAGGTAGTGTGGCTGACTCCACTCAGGAACTGACTCCTAGGATGACTAGGAACTTGCCCCTAGCTAAATATGATTGTCCTAAGGATGAGATGTGGACTGAATCCAAGCTATGACAATAGGATACAAAATCGACTGAGACGTACAAGGATGCAAAAGCTATGATAGGTATGCTCAAGCAAGGAGGTTGAATGCCAACACAAGTGAGATGGGTAAGCAATGCATTGAGAGATGCATGAATGAACCTAAGATTTTATGTTTTGTGGATTTTTACAGATTTTACGATTTGTTTGGATTTTAGAGATTTTATGATGTTTTTGGATTTTTAAAGATTTTACGATTTGTTTGGATTTTTAAAGATTTAAAGATTTTTTTTTTGGATTTTTAAAACTTTTAGGATGTTTTTTATTTTTAAAGATTTTAAAATTGATCACTAATTCTCAAGCAAGATCACATTTGTTTGCCCCCAATGTCTAGCAAGGTGTAGGACATTACGTATGGATATGAAACTGATGGATCATAAGTGGATAGGTAATGATGGATGAAGCGAGGGAAAGCGACCTTCAAGGACAGCCTCCTCAAGATTAGCCAAGCTAGGGAAAAAGAGTATAGCAATATAGGGTCATGAAGAGGTGTTGGATAGCATACAGGATAATGACATGATGTCATGAAAATGATGTGGTCCAAAAGAGTGGACATGTTAAGAGATTTCTAAGAACTTGTTTTGCATTTTTCGTTCTTCCTTTTGATCAAGACCACGGGGTAAATTTAGAGAGGACACTGATAGGATAACACATTCATGATAAGGGGTGATAGCGGTATAAGTGATTGTTTTAGGATTAGTGCAAGGATGTTTATGGATAGTGAGTATTGACTTGGGATAAGCAAGATCATGATAGGGTAGCGTGAAGGAAAACACATAAATAGGATGATGGAAAGGATAATGAATGTCATGATACATGATGGCAGATATGTTCAACCTTGTCAAGATCAAAGGTGTAAGAGGGAATATGAATGCAAATAGGACAACTGCATGATGAAGGATATGATGGAGAGGCAACGTGGATGGATCTTGCCTCTAAGAGAGAGTTCAAGAGGAAGAAATTACACATGATGCATGTTTGTCAAGTTTTCATCATGGTACTTGCCCAAGGTGCCACAAGTAGTTTTCACCAAAAGACAGGTTTATTTCTCTGTAATTTTGCTACCAAAGTGCCTGTTTACCAGGTTTTCACCAAGGCACTTTTTCTCTTTTCCATTTTTTTTTTTTTTTTGATTTTTGATTTTATGGAGGAACTTAATCCTTTTTCTCTTTGGATGGTGCTCCTTTGAAGGATATGTTATGATGGGACAAGGTTTTTGAAAGTATGCTCAAAGATGCTGACAGGGTGATGATAGGGGAATGATATGGAGGATTAAAGGTAAATGGTGGCTAGGGATTTATGCGATGGATTGGATAAGGTGGATGGAAGGATAGTAAGTATGAGGATCAGAAGCATGTGTAGGAATTGAAAATTTTGAATAGGGGTAGATGGATAGGGTGACAAGATCAACATCGACACACACCTTGAAGGATGGTGGAATGATAGAGGAAAATTGGGCAGAATAGCTTGAGGCTTCAACGTAGGAATGGATATATATTTTGGGACATAAGGACCTAATATGGATGGAGCATTTGGTGAAGTATTCAAGGTAATGGATTTTTGGACATAGGGGCCCAAAATAGACTTGGAAAGTGGAAAATATTTGGAAGGATGTGGAGTGGAAGCCTTTGGAAGCTTGGATGCCAACTTTGATTTTTGGTTTTCATTAAAGTCTTTTAAGAATGACTTGGGAATCCACACCTTTCAATTTTTTATTTTCTTTTGGATTTTTTATCATGCACTTCTTCAATGAGGTATTTAGGAGCCCACATTGTCTTTAATTTTCTTCTTTTCTTGTTGGACCTTTGTGGTCTCTTTATCATCTCTTTTTTCTTTTTATTCACATATAGATTAGATAGGACATGGTGATCTTCATATGTAAGTGGATTCTTATATTTCTTTATTTTTATGTAGTACATCCAATTTACTTCCAAAATCCTTGGGAAAGGTGGATGAATGAGGCTGATATGGCAGGTTTAGATGGATGGCTGGATGGAAATTTCTCAAGGATGCATGTATTTTTTGATCTTGAGGTATGATGGGGAGGCTGGATGATTAGCTAGGAGTGATAGGCATGATGGATGGAGGGACATACAGACTCAATATAGATGGAAGATATGAAGGATTCAACTTTGGTAAACAGGGACCAAGCATGGATTTGGATATTGGTGAAGGTAGATGCTTGTGTTTAAATGGAGGGATATAAGGTGTGAAGTGGATATCAACATTCTTAGAGTGAGTTTCATCGCCAAGGATATCATCGTTAGGATTCATCTTTACACCAATAGGCTCATGAGTAGCTTTGATAAGAACCACCAAAGCTTGTGGGAATTTGTTATCATGAAAGGGATTTGGAGGAATGATGGTTTCTTGAGGTGGATACGAAGGAGTATGACAAGAAGATAATGGGATGCTCCGATATTGACAAGGATATTTGGATAATGTAAGAAGAGTACTTTGCTCTTAATTTTTAGTAGGCTTATTAGAAGTGGAAGGAATATCTTGATATTTCTTAGGAGATGGAGGGTTGTGTATCTCTTGATGTGAATGGATATATTTTGGGAAGAAATGAAAGGATATGAGAGGATCATATCGAAACTCTAGGGATATGGGACGTTCATCAAATGTTGGACGAGATTGGATAATATCTTGATCTTGATCATTAGTAAAACTTGTTTCTTCGTACTTTAGATTATCCTCTTGACATGGAGCCCGTCTAAGGACAAGGTAGAAGTTTTAATCTACATGAGGGATTCTTGAAGGGTTTATGAAGGATCATTTGGAATAGGCATGATAGGCATTGAAGCACATGGAAGCTTAGGATCTATGATTTTTGAAGCAGGGAAGAAACTTGCAGCAAGATGTAGATACACTTGGATTTCTTCTAGAGGTAGCCCTTGAGGTTAGACATATTCAACATGGAAAATATCATCATTAGGTTGATTGGTTGATAGAGATGGTGTGGTTGGTTGTGAAGATTTAGGAGATGAATGAATGGTGGAAGAAGTAGATGTGACATGTGGATCATTGCAAGAGATAGGTTCGTGATGTTGCTTATGATTGAGATTAGTATCTTATTCTTTATTAAATCGATCATTAGGATTTTCCACTTCAATTATGCCATCATCGATAAGATATTGGATTTTATGCTTCAAATCCATACAATCTGAAGTTTTATGCTCATTATGTCTATGATATGCACAATAGTTTCTCAAGAATAAAAAAAACCACATAAAGTCATTTGAGGCAATGTGATGAGATTGTTTTTGAGGATTTCTTCCAAAGTTGATTCCTAAGACTGTTCCAAAAGAGTAAATTCTCTATCCAATGGACATTTAGATTCACTTGAGTTTGCGAAAGAGATTTGAGATTCAAGATCATAATGCTTTGATTCATTGTTGTTACATGATTGATAGGCAAGAATATCAACTAAATCTTCTTCATTTTATCGATCAAAGATTGGATCATCATGAATTTGTATAAAAGATTCTTGGTCAAAGATAGGTTGGTCGTGAAGTTGATCTTGATCAAAGATGAGATTGATGAGAGATTGATCTTGATCAGAGATAGGATTGATGTAAAGTTGTGAATTAGCCTCTTTGTTTGAAGAAGATGAAGATAGGTGTGGATCATGATCAAATAGAAAAGGAAAAATTGATTTCAATGAGTACTTGTTGGATGATGTATCTTTTTCTTCCTTAAAGTCTTGAATTTGAGATTTCAAATATTGGATATGCTTTGATAGGGCTACAATAAGTTCTTCTTCTTTCTTGTTTCTATGATCATAATGGCTAACACATTTGTTTTTAGCCATTGTAATATTGTCTTGATGTTGTTGAATAGAGGATTGGAGAGAAGGTACGATCTCTTTGTGATTAGAATCAGATTGTTGATAAGAACTCTTGGTCTGAACATGCATGAAAAAATCAGATAACCAAGCCGAGGTCAAAATGAGATTCAATTGATAAGGTTTTGAATGTTAATGATGTGTGCAATACTTGTCCAAGATTTTGAAGGATTGAATGATGATAGATCGATAGCTTAAGACATCTAGATGATGGTTTGATGATCCCTGGTGACAACCTCTAAAACCAAAGATAAGGATTGATAGGGCAAGATACAAGCGTGAAAGATGCTTGACAAGATAGTGATCAATTGAACCAAGGACGATGACAGCAAGGTGTTTAGGTCTGATTATGTAGATTATGATGATATGACTAGATAGATGACCAAAAAGGGTATCTGAGGCTATGATTTGATTGGGTGAAAACTGTATAGAAATGGGCTTGATACCATAAATGAACAAACAATAACCTCCCCTAGAAATAAAACTTTAACCACCGCAAACAAAGATTCTTCCTAGAAATGAAATAATTATTACCAGAAATGACACTCCCCCTAGAAATGAAGTAAAAAATACTGGAAATGAAACTTCCCAGACAAGACCTAAAATGAAGTTTCTTGGACCAGAAATAAAATAATTTTGACAAGATACAAAACAATTTCAACCGTAAATGAAACAATCCAGCAGGGAACGAAACTATCTAGAAAAGAAATGAAACTATCCAAACAGGAAACGACACTTTCCGGGTAGGAAACGAAACTATTTTTCTTTCAAGTTGTAGGGATGTTTTCAATGAGCGGTTTTGGTGTTCCAGGTGTGTTTGAAAGATGAATTTCTATAGTAATAGGGGCACACACACATAATATAAGACAAGAGAAAACACACACGTAAAATAAGACAAGATAAAACCCTAAGGAATTGAATGAGTGATCAAAACCTTTTCCCACAACTTGATATCCCTTCAGCTCACACACCATGCCACCCCTGGAAGGGTTCCCGTGCTTTTTCCTTTTGCAAGAGCTATGTGCAATACATTCAAAGGAGACTGTCCAATGAGACCTCCAATGTTGTATTATTCGCTTTAAAATGCTCAAGGAGATATATATGGTGAGTGTCTCCAAGAGAGATTTTTCCACTCCTTGCACAAAGATTATGACACTTTCAAAGGTGAACTAGGTAAGCTACTACTCTAGGGTGTTTAATAAGTGCATCCCTTCAAAATTATTTTATGAATGATGATATAAGGCCTCATGGTAGCATACATGCTATTTAGGTCCTATAGACCTCTAGAGGAGACCAGGCATAAGATACTTTTTCCCTTTGAAGTTTTAAACTCAAGAAGGTATTTATTTATAGTGCGTTGGAAAGAGATCGATTTAGATTTGTTCCCACTTGGGTCGTCCTTGTAGGGTGAGTACTTTTTACCACTATGAAAAGCCCTCTACAAGGTAAAAGAAAAGAAAAAGTAGATGACAACTAAGGGTCTAGACTTATGATCACCCTCAAGGAGTGAGAGCATACTCTCCTACCCAAGTTATTTCTCCCAAGCACACCAAGCACATGTTCTTTCACCTGGGATTTCTTTGTAAATGAAAAATAAAGCAAGTCTAGGTTTCTGATTGTCTACAAGAGACAAGAGCATAATCCCCTATTACTCAACAAATCACTAAAAATAATCCTTCTAATTAGGCTATGTTCCTATAAATTAAGCTATGAAAACATGATGTTTTCTTGAATTTGACTAGGCAACCCGCATCACAAATTCCATTAGTAATTTCAGTTTTGATTTTATCTTTGACAAACAACCTGCAAAAACTTGTTAAATTCTTCAATCTGCACAATAAAATCAAATCAGGTTACAAGAAGATCAATCGATTAGGGTTTAGAATCAAAATTCAGACTAAAAACTTAAAGGCTATATCAGTTCACCATGGAAATGAAGTACTTTTACCAAATACGTAGAAAGAGTTACCAAAGACAAAGCAATAATCTAAAAAATGAAGTAATTTTTATTGAAGACAACACTATTTATTAGAAACAAAGAAATGATAACCGCAAATGAAATAACTCTCCTTAAATGAAGCACAAATTACCATAAATGAGAGTATTCCTAGAGACAGAAAAGGAACTTCCAAATGCACAAATCTACTACAATTTCTCTTTCCTAGAAACGAGGTAATAATCACTGGAAATGAAATAATGAGGATAGAACATGAGATTCTGTGACTGGAAAGGAAGGAATATTTTCTGAAAATAAAATTTTTCTACTGTATCTTCGACCTGCAAGAACAATTTTGTCAAAAAGGTGGAGGAAGGATGGACAAATGGTAAAGGAAAGAAATTAAAGTCTCCCAAGCCTTCTTTTGATATGAGTTTACGGTCACATAAGGGTGGGCTTAAATGATTTTCTTGATTGCCTTTTTATGGCTTGTTGGTCTGGTATCGGTTTCATTCTTGTGGGAACACTTGTTTTCTCCCTTTGGTGTGTTTGGTGTTGTGTCACAGTAGTTTCTTTGGTCTCTTAATGCTCTATCTTTCTTAGTCTTTTTGTACAAGGTTTCTGGTCCTTTCAAAACCTGTTTTTCACTTAATCAAAACAATTTTGTCAAAAAATGACAAAAATCATGGCCTAAAGCCCCACGGTTGGCGCCAAAAATGTGTGTGTAAATTTTTTACCTGCATATAATTCAACACAAAACTTCTATAACTCATCAGGTCATCTGTTAGTCCATGAAATTAATGAAAATGACATAATTTAGACCAAATTATAGCTTCCTAGTCATGAAGACTATGATCTAATTGTTAGTTCTCTCAGATTTATGCATATTAGATCTGTGAATAGACAATCATGAAAAAAAAGATTTAATTAGAATGCATCTACAAATATATAAATTTTATAGAATTGATAAGGATGAGAGGTGGATAAATGATCTAGATTAATGGTAGCATAACTTTGGTATGATGAAGGAGCTATATATGAAAACTCAAATTAGCATTATAACATTATGAAAATGATCTAGACATGAAATTCAATTTGGCATAAACTTCTTGCAAAGGATCTAGATATGAAATGACTTGATGAGAGGTTGCTTTTATATATTTTCCCTTGGAGGGAAAGTGATTTGAATTTAAATTCAATGGTTTAGATTGATCCACACTGAGTGGTTGAGATTAGGACCTTGAGTGATCCTTGCGATTGAAGCTCATTGGTTGATATCAACTTGTTTGTCCTTATGTGAGTTAAGTAGATAATAGGACAATTAATTACTATCACTAGCCATGGTATTTTTGGTTTTGATTTAATTAAATAGTTAGGGGTATTAATTAATGAATGATCCTTGATGAATGATCATTGGTGATTGATGAATTATGTAACTAAATTGATCTAGCTTAAATACATAATTATGTTTAAGATTGGCATGATTTGGTCATGATTAGGATTTGATCTTTTGATTAGCATTTAGGGAAACTGATTTGGCTAGGCTATTTTTAGGTTATTACAGCAGGAACTTATGATCTCGTTTTATAGCAGGAACATCACCAGGACTTGCAATAGGAGCTTCATCCAAAAGGGAGTCATCGTCAGCCACTGGCTCAACATCAAAGGAAGAATCAGAATCTAGGATAATCAATGTTTGTCATTAGCATCTTTCCTCCAAGTGGTAGTGCCTTTAGGCCGCATGAGAGAACAATCAATTGCTAGGTGACTAGTAGAGAAGCACCAAGGACATCGAAATGGGAGACCCTCATAATCCATTGCTTGATTACATGGCCTATCTCCCACCATGAGAACCACATCTCCAGGGAGAGGTGTGGAGGTATCAATTTTGACCAAAATGTGTGTAAAGGTAGAGAGACCCATAGTAGTTGTAGTCTCATTCAACTTTAGGAAATGACCTATAGAGTTCCCAATGGCCTCAAAGAAAGAGTTCTCCTAAAATGAAGGGAAATATTTGGGAGATGAACCCACGCTGGACGCACACTAAGTGGTTCAATAAGAGGTTTGAAAAAGGTTGTCTAGGGTTTGGCCAAGAGAGAGTGAGTCCCCCAAACCCACAACTTACTTAGTACCAAATCTCATTCTTCAGAAGAAGTAAATAAAGCAATAAAAAACCTCTTTGCACAAGGGAAAAGCTCAATGTTAGTAGGGACAATAGGTCTCCAAGAATCCATCACCCAACAATGAAGATCCAGAAGAGAAGGTCAGAAAACTACAAATCTACAAACTAACCCACATTGATGGTAGAAATCCATATTTTCCACCACATCTTGGGCACACACAGCTGCAAGGGATGTCTTGGCATAGGCAAGAGGTTGACATTTATCGTTTAAAGGAATAACAACAACAAATTTGGCAACATGATAAAAGCTTCACCCATTAGTAATAGAGAGAAGATTGCCTCATTGGAAACACCCCAACTGGAACACATCCACCAGCAGTGTCAGGAATAGTAAGAACCATCGTATCACCCTCAGCCAGATGTGGAACACCCAACACACCTGAGAAAGAGAGAGTGCGGAGAGAGCAATCCCCCAACCCAAACAAGGTCGAAGCAATAGTGACTTTCCCAGAAGTAGCCATAGAATTAGACGAAGTAGAGGTGACATGGGAAGAAAATGGAATAACTTGGGCAATAAAGGAGGTGTCTAGAGTTGTTACACCATGAATAGGATCCAGAGATGTTATAACGGGAGTGCACTTGATTTTGAATTGTATTATTGTATTAGTTTTGATTAATAGGCAAAATTAGGTTTTGAAGGGACCAAAACTTTTTACAAAGAGAAAGCTTAAGATAGAGCATTAAGAGATCCCAAAACACAATTGATTAGCCAAAACAAAAGTCCAAATAACCCCAAGAAACACACAAAAGAACTCATCCAAAAAAGAAATAAGCTACCTAGAGAAAAAACATCCAAACCACTGCACAAGATAAACCATTAGAAATTTGTAGCATAAGGAGGAAGAACTATCTTTTTGTCCCCTTCAAATGGGACTGCAAGGTCATGTTAAAAGAAGGAGAGGAATTCTTAGAGTGTTTTCCTTTAATAGTGATCCAACCTTCTTCAACACTAGCAAACTTATCCTGCCAACACAACGAATCCAAAGCTGACAATCCAGCACCCAACAAAGGAGTTGAATCTTCCAGTGAAGTAGCCAACATAGGGCTGACATTTTTCCCAGCCAAAGGGTGAATAAGAAAAGGAACTACAGAGTCAGATGCAGCAACTGAAAAAATACCACCAGGGCTAGCATAAACAACACCCTCAGAACCACCAATAGAAGGCCTAGCATCATCCAACAAGGAAAGAGCAGGTCCAGGTCCAACATAAGGGACAGGAACAAAACCAGCAACCCCAACAGATCCAACAAGAGCAACAAGAGGTAGATTAAGTCCCGATCCAACCTCCTCAATAACATGCACATGATTACCT
The DNA here is from genome assembly GCA_018584345.1 of Thuja plicata. Classification (NCBI taxonomy): domain Eukaryota; kingdom Viridiplantae; phylum Streptophyta; class Pinopsida; order Cupressales; family Cupressaceae; genus Thuja; species Thuja plicata. Next base: position 36,088 of record MU226296.1, read on the forward strand.
CTATCAAGAACAACCTCCTTCCCAGGTTGAGTGGAGCTTTTCAAGACAATGTAATGTTGGGTAGAAGCACCCTTCCACTAAGAGGGAGAAGATTTCTTCTTCTTGGAATCAAAGCCACAATGGGAAGAGATGTTACTAGTCTTGAAAAATTTGCGACACCTAAAAGGGATACCTTCATATTAAAGCTAATAGGTCCAAGATCCCAAGGATGATTCAATTTTGATTTTAGATGGAAGGCCCTTGGAGGTGTCAAGATCTACCAGTATGCGAGCAAAGGTGGAATGATACATATTGTCAGAATCATTATCATTCATCATAAAATACCCCAAAGTCCCACCCACTTCCTCAAGGATGGAATCATGTCAAAGATGAAGGGGTAGGTTGGGGAGTTTGACCCATATAGGGATCTTACTAAAGACTTCAGTGAAAGGATTAAAATTAGGGTGCCACGACTTTACCATAAGCATAAATTTTTCATCCTCCCAGCAAAAGAAGTAATCACAGAGGATCGTAGCTCTATCCTCAACATTATCAAACTTTTCAATGAAAAACCCTTTTTCCATTGGAAAGATATCAATGGTACCTGATAATTTTGATTCCCACCTTCGAGAAATCCAGTCATGCAGTTGGGGGAGGATAGGCCAGAATCCTCAAAAATGGAAAATCAGTCCATGAGACTTAAAGATATCATTGTTGTTCAACAAATCCCCATCTGCAATAGAGGAAATCTTGACAGAGAGAGACCCGCAAATAGGAACTGGAGAAATGGAAGACCCATTATCAATGGAGCCCTAAGTCCTTTCCCAATCGTAGTCAACTTGGAAACAACGTCGGCAAAAGACCCCACCAACCCTGTAGAGGCCTTAGGCACAATACCAGCGTCCCCCAAAGAAGAAAAGACAAGGTGCGACCATCGCAAACACCTTAGCCGCAGCCACAGAGGGACACGACACCATCACAACCCCCTGTGAAGCAGAGCCAACAGGGCAGGTGGAAGGCAGCACCACAGATGAAGGAAGCCGCGCCAGCGAAGGCCCAACTCAATCCTTCACATGGGTCCCAGATCGCGCGTAAGGCACCATCATGCGCGCGGGAGAGTAAGACATTGCGCAAATAACTTTGCTCAATATTTCGCAAATAACTTTGCTCAATATTTCGCAAGATGTATTATATTATTAGTTATTAGTATTATTATTCTATAATTACGTTGAGAGGTGTAACCCTACAATTGTAGCAACTCTATAGGAGGCCAGCGAATGTAACCGTATAAGAAAAAGGAAATGATTTGTATTCTCAGGTGAAGAATATCACATGCATGCATTAGATATATTTTGATAAAGATTTGGGCAGTTACAAATGCAAGGAAGTGGAATTGGATTAGTGCACATAGATGTCAGTTACAAACTTATGGAAATGAAAGGGGTAAAGAATAAGAAACACATGGATATGTGATTTCTACATTTAAATCTTGCTTCTATAAATTGTGAACGGATCAAAGAAGAAAAGTTGTGAATGGAGAGAAGGTAGCTTATGAAGTTTGAATTCAGAAAAAAGGTTATAGTGTGTGAACGCCATTTCAAGTTAGAAATCTAAAAATGTTTTTAGAAATCCCGTAGCTATTTTTATGCACTCATAGTAGATTTATCTTTTTATTTATTTCAACACTATACAAGAACATGAAAGATTACTTACAAAGAGTATCAATTGTAGATGTCGCCTAATCTAGCATGTAGCTTAAGTTACTAGGTTCACAAATGATAAAATTCATTTCATTGAATCTTGCATGAACCTATATGTACATTCTTTTTAAGAAAATCCATTTAATCCTTATTGTTGTTACAAATGTTCCATATTTTGATAGATAAAAATAACCATTTATGATGAAAATAGCGTATTCCCCTTAAAAACAAGAAGCAAACCCTTCGTGTTATTATTTTTGGTAATAGAGGAGGTGCTCAAATCCATTATGAGGTGATGACATTAGGTACAATCCATTCATGCATTTACAATTTTGTAGCTTAGAATTTATAGCAATATGCTAAGCAAATGGATTTTATGTCAGTTAGTACTCTCCATGTATTTGATACACAGATAAATTTGACTCTTGTTTGTTTCCAAGAGTCCATGCTAAATAAAATGATACATATGTAACGATATACATAAACATGTATCGTTGACTAAGTGATTAACTTTTCCTTTCCAGAATTCAAATTATATATTTGTCATTCAACAAAATTGGATATTCTAAGGAATATAGCTGATAAGTTGCCTAGCATTATATGATAACTATGCGCTTCTATACTCCACGTCTTTGATAATGTCAAACATATTTACAATTTATACTCTGAATTATAGGTAGGGTATAAATTATAAATAAATTTTGTTTTCAAAATTTAATGACTTAAACAAATAAAAATATGTAAAAAATCATCTTTTAATATTTATAAATATAAATATAATAACAAAATAATGAGATGTTTCTATTTTTTTTAAATTTCTTTGATCTTTTTATTTAATTTGAATAATTATAGTAAATTAAGATTATGTTAAAGCATTTTTTTTCCATATTTATATAGTATCAATATACTGACAAAACAATGAGAAATAAGATATTTGATGATGTTTCTAAAATATAATTAATTAAGAGAAATTAAGATTTATGTTAAATGTATTTTTTTATATTTATAAATATTAATGTAATAAAAAAATTATTATTTCATTTAAGATTATATGAAACTTATAGGTATATAAGATTATTTTTATGATATAGTATTTTTATATTATAAAATAATATATATTATATATTGGAAATTGTAATTTTGATAAATTAATTGTGTACAACTGAATGAATGCAATAGTATAGTGCCTACGACAAGTACAATAAATTATGATTATGTGAAAAGTATTTATAATAATAATAAAATCATTATTTTAAAATATCTATTACTAAATAATTCAATACTAAGGCAAAGATGGTGAAGTTTTTTTATTATTCTCTATGTATACATAAGTATATCATTCATGAAATTTGAAATTTCTATAAATATTGATTCATGAATTATCATATAATTATTATAAAATTCTTTCAAATTTAATTATGTGATAATTTTTAGAGATAAATAATTCAACACAAAGGCTTTGTATGTGATGAAAGATGGTGAAATATTTTTATTTTTATTTATTATCATATAACTCTAATTCAAATTGAACCCAATTAAATCAATATTTAATTAAGAGAAACCAAATTAAACTCAACCCTAAAACAAATTTAATTGTAACTCTAATCCTCCCACACTTGTAAGGAGCAATTTTACTAACTTTCTTCTTAATTAATTGAATAATTTTATTATTTAATTAACTTGTGTCATTTTTCTAATTTAAATTTAAAAATATATTTTTTCCTCTTTTCTCATAATTAAATTTTTTTTAATTATTTAATTATCTAATTTTATTTTAATGTTAATTAAATAATTTAATTATTCAATTAATCAATTTCTTCCACTTTAATTAAATAATATTTATTATTTAATTAAATGTATTCTTATATTTTCCACAATTAAATAATTATTTTAATTATTTAATTAATTATGTCTTCTATAATTAAATAAGATGTTTAATTTATTTAATTATTAGCTTTTTAAAAAGAAACCTCTTCTAAAATAAATCATGCACACGAGTTAACTAGTTGACTTATTTAACTCATTTCTTATTTCTTCTCATGCACTCAAATTAAATAATATTTATTATTTAATTAAATATCTTCTTAATCTTATCTTTCACAATTAAATAATATTTATTATATATTTAAATATCTTCTTGATTATTGTCACCCATTATTAAATAATTATTTTAATTATTTAATTAGTTAACTAAGTCTTCTCTAATTAAGTAAATTCTTTAATTTATTTAATTAAATCATTTATTCTAGTCTTCTATAATTAGATAATTATTTTAATTATTTTTTATTTAAAAGCAGCCAAAACGAGGGGCTGACCCAAAACAACAAACAAAGCCAGCACAAGAAGTGCCAGACTACCAACACAAAACCATCAGCAACACACCCTCAACCTATCCCCTTCTTTAAAATAAAAAACCAAAAACTAGTGACCATAGGCCCCAACTTCAACATGAAATTGGTAACCAGCCTATGATCACGAACACACCAGAACTTCACAATGAAATTGGTAACCAACCTGCGAACACCAATAACATAAATGTTCCAAGAAATCCTAACATTAGCATAAAACCAACTATTATCAGTCTTACGTCCAACAGAGTTATAAAACATAGTAAAAAATAGGCCCTTAACGGTCGACCACCAACAACTTAAGAAAAAGAACATCATAAAAAGAACAAAAGGAAAGTTACTTGGGATTTTTCCCCTTCCATTTAGTAGCATCTTCAACCAGTCCTCCGCAAGAAAATGGAAGAGCTTCCCATCATCCTTTTCATCATCTGAAGTCTTCAAACTCTCTAGGTGCAGAAGGTGAAGAGTCCTTGTTGCCGAGTGCATCACTTTTACGGCGAAGTCCGCAGCCCTGTTGAAGCTCTCGTCTAGCTCCCTGACTTGACCCTTCATCACCTGTAGGTCATCTTTGGAACCCAAGTCCTGAATCTTGTCTTGAAGCCGCTTAATATCATCCTTCATTTGAGTCAAGTCAACCTTAACATACTCATTTCTGTCCTCCAGGACCCCATCCTTATTCCCCCTAGTATCCTTCTTAGTTGCAGTTTCCTTTGGCTGGCCCAAAGGCGAGGTAGCCGTAAGCGGAGACTCGGTCTTTTGTTCTCTCATCATTTTCTTTTTTGAGAAGTCAACAATGGGAAATTTAAAACTAGCTGAAATGTATGTGGATTCGTGGCTTCTCTCCTCCCTCCTTTGTTGGGGTATCTTTTCCTTTATCCCTGTCTAAGTTATCCTCCTCCTTAATTTTAATTTTTTTCCCTTTCTTGTTTTCATCACTTCTCCCTTTTTTCCTCCCTTCTTCCTCCTCCGAATCCACCTATTCAACTTCAACCTCAAGGTATATTTTCCTAACCGCCTTTTGTTTAACCCAGGTGTTAAAAGCAATCCTGTGGGACCTCCTCCAGCTGTCATTGTCTTCCTCTTCATCCTCAGATTCAATATTAATTTGAACTTCTCCCACCAAACTAGCTTTGTCTTGGCAAGAATTCTTGGGCTTTTTCCTCACAGGAGTCGACATTTATGAGGATGAGGTAGGTTGAGATGGGGAAGCCATAATCTCATTAGGGTTATTAGCAGGGAGGGCATTAATTTACTAAAGTGTAAAAAATCTAGGAGGGCACAAAGAATGATGGAAATTGTAAATCCACAGGATGAGACCTTGGTGGAGGATACAGTAGTTTTGCTTCTTTTTTTTCTTCCCCCTCACATCCACAAACAACGATTCCATTGAATTCAACTGAAAAAAGGAATGGAAATCTCCTCATTATAATGAAAATGGTTTAACAGAGGGAAGTGATAATTGTAGCAAGTCCCAAACTAACCTTCAAGGGTAAGATACTTCATAAGAATCAAGCATACCTCGTTCCAAGGTTCAGGAAACTTGGTGCATTTGAAGCCACTACAAAACCAAACAATAACCTCCATCTTTTTGAAGAATCTGTTGATGCTTGCATCATCCCTGCTCTTAGAGACCTTCTTCCACTTTCTACCCTCCATGGATAAACCCGTGGCTTGGGCTATCACTTCTTCATTAATTTTGAAGGTTATACCATAATGGTAACCTTGTGTTCCTCCCACGAATCCATAAGATGCATAGAAATAATCTCATCACTTCCCTCTATGGCTTCCATGTATGGGTGAAATTTTCCTTCCTTCAGGTACATGATGACACATGGGTTCTTGAGAAACCCATCTTTGATTTTGGGCGATGGACCATATCACCACCTATCTCAATGCTATTCTCTGAAAGCAACTCCTCTTCCTGAGGCTCTAGAGACATCACAACCGATCTTCCACCGCACAACTCAACCCTGAGCTAACCCCAGTTCAGACGACCTTCGTAGCAAACCCAGCTCAAACAACTAATGTCACAAACCACTATTTTTAATTAGTACTAATACTAATCACCTTAATTACAAATTGGTAATTTGACCCACAGGAGGTACTGTTCACATGGGGAGCCGTATTACTAACAATAAAGGCCCATAATAAAAAATGATTGGAGATCTTGGAAATAAAACACCAATAAATCCTGGTCAACTTATCAGAAGTCACAAATCTTGTGCAAATCCCCGTGCCAATTTTTCTCTTAAAAGTGCCCCTACCTTCACCAAAAATGGTAATAATGACCCATCTGATCAGCAAGTTATCATAACTAAGTCTCTTTCCAATTTTACTTTTGAAATTTGAATTCTCATTGCTCCTCGTGACTCTATAAGACTCCTTTCTCCTCCAATTAGCATCATCAATGTATCTCATCATTTAAGAATATTATTTCTTTCCCTCTCAATGAGAAAAATAGTATGCTTCTTCAACGACAATAAGTTTCTCTAGCACTTGATCCCGTGCATAGATAATCCAGTGGCCGCCACCGCATTCCCTTCTCTGTAAATGTGCTACAATTTAAATTCCTCCAGCCTTGGGAGAAACATTGAAATATCCTGCAGTAGATTAGACATGCTCCAGCTAGCCCTATAGCTCCCTTTGACCAGCTCAATCACAATTTTTGAGTCACCCTCGATAATCAACTTCTTGATTCCCATGGTAACTGCCACTTTAAGACCCCATAATAAGGCAGAGATTTATGCCACATTATTGGTAACTGACCCAAGGTTAACCACATAAGCAATATACATCCTCCCAAGGTGATCTCTGATAATACCTCCTCCCGCAGCAACCCCACCACAAGAAGCCCCGTCAAAATTTAGCTTGAAGAACATGTCTTCTGGGGGGGTCATTGAGTATTCCTCCTCACTAGCACCTTTGTGTTATCAAAAACAAAAAAGGAATTAGAGAGATTCCAATCACGAGCCAATCTACAGTCCACTTCCCTAGGGGGGGATTAGGAACTCTCCATTGACTGGTCTCTAGGTTTTCCCTCAGAAGATTGATAGTAGATTGCAACGTCTCTTCAACTTCATTGTCCTCCACCCGAAACACCCTATTATTCTTTTCTTTCCACAGGCTCTAGCACACATGCGGGGGTAACATTTTCCAAAGTAAACAAATGAGCGGATGTACCAAGAAATGACCCTAATTGATGAAAAATTGGTTAACATTGGCTATTTTAATTGTTAAATTATCTAATATTCCTCCAATTATTAATTAAATGTTTTTAATCAATTAATTAATATTTTTCACCAATTTTAATTAAATAATTTGTATTATTTAATTAAACTAACAATTCTTAATCTTGTCATCACAATTAAATAATTAATCAATTATTTAATTTACCAACTAAGTTTTCTAAAATTGAATAAAATAATATTTTATTTAATTTTTTGTCTTCTCCAAAGCCAACTAAAGTCTACTTAAAATAAATAAATTATTTAATTTATTTAATCCGCATCATACACAATTAAATAAATTTTAATTTATTAATTATTCTTCTCATAAATAAATATGGCTTATTTATTTATTTACATTCCCCATGTGTAATTAAATAAATTTCTTTGTTTATTTAATTAGATTTATTCTTCTAGTTCTAACTAACACTAAGTCACAACCTAACTTCTCAATCAATTTTCATAATTCTTCAATCATAATTTCTAACTAATTCATCCAATTAGTTCTCTATTCAATCTATTCTATGCAATTTAGTCAACTTCTCAATCAATTTCAGTTAACTCACAATCAAATGAGTTAACCAGTCAATCAATTCAATCATGCATCCATTTCACTCTCAATTAGTCTCAGTTAACTAATCAGTCATTTGAATTCAACTCCCAATCAATCCGAATTGAACTTCTCAATCAATTTAGTTTTCTATTCAATCCTAGAATCCTAATTGAAACCTAAAATTTTATATAATGAGAGGTAATTATCATAATTTACAACCACATTATGCTTTGAATTCTTATGATGTCACATTTGAGTTTGAATTTGAGAGCCCAAATTGCATCAAGAAGGAGAACAAAAAATGAGGACAAATATGATTTGCATATTCATTGTTTGAATTGATTTCATTTATTGATTGTTTACTTATTTTGTTATATCACTTCCTCTTTTGATATTAGAGATTTATAGTAACTATGATTAATAGATCTTCTTATGGTTATATTTGTAATGAATTGAAGGTTTACAAACCCAAAATATACCCCTGATTACAATGGTAAACCCGACATGAACTCACAAGACCTTGACAAATAGGAGGACAATGGAATCATAAATCTATTTGCATGTGTGTATTTTGTAGGTATTTCATTGTTGGATGTTGGAAATGTTTGAAAAGATAGATCATCTATTTCCCTCATATACAATTGGCACCCCCAATGGGACCATATTGTAGGGTTTTCAAAGATTTTCTCATATATTTCAAACAAATTTGAAATTTTCTATGAAATTTTTACTACAGGTTGGCATTGATATAAGGAGTCTACAATCCAAATTTAGATTTTTCAAATTGTTTTTGTGCGATATATAAATTTTTCATGATATTTCATAAAAAAATATTTATGGGCCCAAATCAACATTTTTTTTTGCAAAAGTTACATTTATGAAAAGGTCTTGAAATTATATAGGGGGGAATATTCTTCGTGGTTTTAATTTTGATGAACAATTTCTGAAAAAAGTAGATCTTTGAAAACTAGTCTATTTTGATAAAATGGGTCCATATGGCACAAATTAAGAATTTTTTTTAAAATTCTTGCATTTTTGGAAAGCTCACTAATTTTTAGTAGGGGTTAGTTCTTTCTTTTAATTTCTATTTTTTAGGCCAAACAATATAGCTAAAATTGTTGCTTATTCGTTATCGACATCCTAATTTTTGCATTAGAAACCTTTTTTGTCTTTGTTTGTGTTTTCTAATTCAACACAGGTAACAAATCTAAAACACCGCAATAGCTTGACAAAATATATGAAAAAATAAGGTCCAAGAACCAACAACATAGAGACAGAGAGAAACGAAAATCAAACAAAATCATAGACCAACTCACACATTAGTAATCGCCGCGATTGGAAGTTGACATCAGTTACAAAGGACTTTTCAACACTCACTTGGACAAGGTAAACAAAATTACTGACAAATTTGGTTATCTTCGTATTGATTCAAGTGCACTTATGAATTGTTAAAATTGAATGCTAGATCTTAGGATTTCAGTACTAACATTTTATTTCTACCTTGTGGCTTGGAAGTAGCTTTAATTTTTTTACTCTAAAATTATTCCACTTTCATTTTCAATGCACCTAGAAAGAACATTGTATGGATACACAATACAAATTCATCTTTTTCTTTGGTGCTAAAAATTGACGTGGGTTAATAATTGAACAAGTAACCAACACTTCAAATTTGGTGCATTAAAATTGGACAAGCAATATACATTTGAGTTTGGTGCATTAAAATTGAACAAACAAATCTCACTTGGTTTGGTGCTTTAATAATGAACCCATGTTCTTATATGGATGATTCCTAGAATAATCTACATTTGATTTCTGTGTTTAATTCTATTAACCTTGTGTCTTGATATTTTGGTGCGCTTGCACAATTTGTTAGAGTAAAAATATTTTTATTTTTTTAGAGAGGCCTATCTGGAGGTTTGTTTAATCACCAAAGGAAAACCTCAAACTAGAAAGTTCCTTCTGATCGGTATATAAAAAAGATGTGGGGAAAACCATTGAATATCTTATATCCAACCAATATTGCATAGAAGAGTGGCTAATAGCTCAGATCGAGCCTACGTTCCTAAGGAACTAACGTGGTCCATTAGAGACTCAAGTGTCTTAATTCTATACAAACCAATTGGGGAGACTCTACGAAATCTGACCAAAACCTTGTTAAAATAGAGGCCACCTGACTTACCTCTGAACATTGTCTTATTTTAGTGCAAGGGGGGGGAGGAGAATCTCCCCCCAAGATCTCCATCATATGTGTCCTAGGGTTTTTCTTCATTTAGAGAGAAATCTTCTTTGAGGCAAACCTGGCGAAAGGGAAAAACATGGACGCACTCAAAAGGACTCACATTCTAGGTTGTGATGTGTTGTGTGATATGATGAACTAATAAGAAATGAGGCTAAAATATTTCAATGAAACAATTTTTCCCTTAGGTTAGATTTCTTGTATATTTTTTGTTGTGTCAGACCATGTGAAAACTTGTAACTTGAAAAAGTTGTTGAATATACACAAAATAGTTCTTTCAGTCAGTTTTGTCCTACAACCATATTTTGAGCATGTGATTTCTGGGTTTGTACATCATCAAAACATGTCCTAAACAGTGTCCTACACAGAGCAACAAAACAATGCGGGTCCAGTCCAAAACATATCGTCTGTCCTTATCCAAAATTTTGATGATCAACATAATAGTCTTTAGCGTTGCATATTAGAAGTTCAAACCTTGCATTTTAGTGGAATTCTCATATTTAGAGTTTAGAACCTTTCTTATTCATTTATGTATTGCATATTCCTCATTCAAGAGCCAAAAAATCCAAAAGAATGGCTTGCATATCTTAGGGTCAAGCATTACTCTTTCTAGAGTCAATTTCCAAATTAGAGGGTACATTTTTTAGGATATTCCTATAGTGGTATTGAGCATTATCCTGACTTCCTTGAATTCAGTTATCGTATTGTCCATTTTCCTGTCATAGGCATTCATCATTTTTGTCAAAAAATTTCTTATTCATAAACACCTTGTCAGAATTGCCATTTTATTTGTCCCAAAATTGAAGTCAAGATAGTTCCCAACAACATTTGGGTCTTTCCTAGGAAGTTTTGGATTCAAAATTTCTAGAGTCTCTCTTAGGGTTATATTGTATACATCGTAGGTATTATCCTAGTTTCATACATAGATTGCTTAAGTTTGCATCCCAAAATATTCAAAATCCAAAAAAAAATAGTCTCATATAGTTGGCATTTCCCTTATTGCATTTTCATTCCTAAATGTTAAAAAACTTGAAAAAACATAGTTTCAGTCTTAGTTTTTATCATATTCCAAGTCATATTAGTCACATCTAGCTAGAGTCATTCTTGCATATGCAAATCATGCAATCTAAAAAGGAAAAACATCAAATGGACTCTCATGTTCATCTAGACAACAAACTAATGGAAAAAAAATTCTAGGTACCGAAACAAAAGATACACACCCTTAGGAGAACCAATTGAGTCAACTTTAAAGAAGCTTGTGCAATCTAATTACATACTTCTAGAAGTAAGACATTATGAACCAAGACCTATTTTAACAGCCTGGTGGAACGATAATGACTTCTGTGAATACCATAGGACTAAAGGGCATAAAACTTTAAAGTGCATAAGATTGAAGAATATCATTCAGGAAATTATCAATCAAGGTGACATTCCTATTGAATAATATCCCAATAATTCACCTAATGATGAGTCAAACATATGTCAAGACACTATTTCCAAACATGATTAAAATCATATACCTATGTCTAGCAATGGCTCACAAGTGGCCTCTATATCCCCCACCATTCCTTCATCCACACTATCTCCATCATACGATACATACAATGATGAAACCTTTCCAATTTACCCCCAAGGGCTATCCATAATATAAATCCAAGCTAGTCCATTCCTTTGCACAAGTCCCTTTTACAATTCAAAAATATTAGATCCAATGCCATCATATGCTCCATTTCCAAGAAAACCTACTCCAATGAGTCCCAATCCAACTCCATTTCTATCATGCCCAAGTATTGATTCCTTTCAAGAATCTTCCATACATATCCAAACTCATACCACATGTCAAGAGGGTAATCCAAAGTATAAAGAAACAAGTCATAAATTGGTCAAGATCAAGATACCAAGAATGTCCAATCTCATCCAATATTTGACCAAGATCCCATATTCCCATAATCTCATGATAATCCCCTTATCCATTTGTTTCCTGTCCAACATGATATCCTTCCACCCAAGAGAAAATCATCCTTCCAAATCCATCTCCTAAGCAAGAGCATGATGTCTCATACCCTCCATCCAGTGACCCTCTTCCATGTCAAGATCAAAGTATCCCTCCATATCCACCACAAGATCTTATCAACCCTATGTCTCCATGTCATAATCCTCCATGTATACCACAAGATCCTACCAAATTTTCATCTCCATGTCATAATCTTCTATATACACCTAAGGATTCCATCACCCTTATCCAAGCTAATAATGAGCCTATTACATATCAACTTGGTTCATCTACTTTCATTTGGTCTTGTCTACTCTGTAATCCTACCATTCCATAGATGCCTCCACCTCAAAATGGACTCATGTCTTGTTTCAAAAATAATATGTATCCTATTGCTAAGAAGGTTTGTTAGAACATGCATTATCAAGGAAATGGGTTAAGCCTCAATGAAAAAGGTATATTAGAACACCTTGATATCAAATCAAATCCATACTATTAGGGCCTTGGCTATATAGCTCACCGTCAAGATGTTGGTATCCCTCCTAAATCCTAGATTCCCCTATATAAACCCAAGCATACACCTTCCCCATCATCCAAATCTATTTTGGGTCCTCATATACCAAAGTCAAAGTCTTTTTCCCTTCCATCCATCTTAGGTCCTTATATCCCTCCATCATCCATCCATATCACCCCTAGTATACTGTACACTTGCCCCTTCATAAATCAAGATCAACAAAGGTACACATCCTTGAGAATCTTCCAACCGTCCATCTATGTGAATTCCTTCAATATACCTCCATCACATCACTATCCTTCCATGAATCCCAATGCTCTTGGAAAAAATTTGGATGCCAAGCATAAAATTCAAAAGTTCTAAAATCTACATACCTTCAAGTATCAACATGTTCCATCTAGAATACATGTAAAAACAAATAAAATTTTGATCCAGAATAAAAAATATAAGTCCAAATATCCACAAAGGCTCTTCAAGAAAAATAAAAAATAAAAAATCATGTGGATTCCTAGGTCTCTTATTGAATAAATGCTTTCAAAATAATTGCAAAGGAAAGAAAAATAAAAAACTATGTGGATCCCTAAATTTCTCATAGAAGCACTACATCCTAAATAACTAAAACATTGACATCCAAACTTTTTATTCCAAAGGCTCACATCATTCCTCCACATAAACTTCCATCTTGAAAATATATTTGGGCCCCATGTCCCAAAATCCACTACCTTAGATACTCCATCACCCCCTCCATCCATTTTGGATCCTTGTGTCCTACAATCCACGTCCACTCCTCCATCTAAATCTCAAAATCAAAAATCTATTTTCCTTCCATCACTTCACCACCCCTTGAGGTGTGTGCCAACATTTACATTTCCATCCACTCATACACAAATATTCCAACACCCCATCCATTATCCAATACCTACTTTCCATCCTTCTATCCCCCTTATTCAATCCTATGCACAATCTCTTTCCCTAGTCCATCTTATTAACCATTTCATCCCCCTTTGTCATCACCCTATCAACATCTTTTAGCATACTTTCAATATCCATGGTCTATTATAGCACGTCATTAAGGAGTACTATCCAAAGAAAAAGATGCATGATTCATTACTTCATTTTATTTCTTGCGTCCATTGTCTTCCAAGAAAGTAAAAAGAAAATGAAAAATAATAACGAGAACTAATTCATCCTATGGTGAAAACCACTTCTTATGGCACCTTTGAAAAGTACTATGATGAAAACATGGAAAAAAGCGTCATGTGTATTCCATTACTCTCTTGTGCTCTACACTTGGGGGAAAGTCTCATTCATGATATCCAACCTACCACATCCTTCATTATCCCACATCTATCCACATACCTTTTTCCATCTTTGATCTTGACAAGGTTTCATCATAATGTTCGCTTCACTTTATCCACACCCTTTAGTACACATCCTTTATCTTTTCCATTAATAGCTTTTATAATCCATTATCATATTTTATATTGCCTATCTCATAATCCCTTTCTTGGTCGTGATCAAAATTAAGGACATAAAAATGAAGAACAAATATTCAAAAACATATTGACATGTCCATTCCCATAGACCAATTGTCATTCAATGTGTGATGTCATTACCTTCATTACCATTTCTAGTCTCTTAGCTTGGATAACCATGTTGTCTCATTGTGAGATATTCCTTACATTCAAATCAACTTTGATTCCATAATAACCTACCCCCATCTTACACCTATACATTTCCATCCCACCAGTTCATTCATCCATTCATAAAGTTCCATGCCTTGCTAGACATTGGGGTGAAAAAATACATCATGTTTGATAATAAATTTGGGCATATGTATTTCACCTCATTCAGTGATTTAAAATGTCCTAAACAAATCCAAAAAAAAATCATGAAATGTCCTTAAAAATCCAATAAAATGTCTTGAAAAAATTAATAAAAATCAGAAAATGTCCTTAAAAAATTAATGAAAATCAGAAATGTCCTAAAAAAATCAATAACAATAAAAAATGTCCTGAAAAAGTCTCTAAAAATTAGAAAACATAAAAAAATCCAAAAAAAATCTTGTCTTTATCATCATTTTCAGTAACACAGTCCTTTCACACTGGCAAACACTTTAAGTAGACACAAGCAGTACATCAAACAAAATACCGAGCTTAACAAATCATGCATCAACAAACAAATATGCTAAACTAGTCTAAAACCTAACCTATCCACTTCCTATGAGTTTTAAACATACCTATCAAACAAATGTTCCTTTACGGATATGACTTTCCCAGAGAAGGCACCATGTCAGATATCATGCCTTGATGGATACATCTTTCCTACAATAGGCATCCTATCAAACATTATCCTATCAAGAGACATTAATTTTGGGCAAGAGGATTAGCATGGTTTTTGACTCATTTGGTTAAGTGATTCTTATCTTTTTATTGATTAATCTTGAGTCATGTTCTTATACTTCTCCAGAATATCCACAAGTGATGAGAGAAGTTGAGATGGTTCATGGCTTTATTTTTATTTGTATGATGTTTGTGGGGCATTGTTCATGAAGTCTGAGAAAATTTATTTTGGTTGTTTATGATAAGAGCCTTCACATCGATATATATTATCTAATTACAAAATGTAGTGCAATAGATAACTTTGGTTGTGATACGTCAAACATAGCTCAACCCTTAATGCTCATATCCTTAGATGGACTAGCCAACATTCCTTGTATGTTACATGTGTCTATAAAAATGCATAGGGATAATCCTACCTTGACCTTTCATGTCTTGGTGGGAAAACACCCATTTTTCTAAAATAGAAAGTGGCTCAATGATGAAATAAATTGCTCAAATAAGTTGGAATGAAAAGGTGGTTAATGGAATTTAGGATTTAAATCATGATTCTTTCTCCTATCATATCTTCTAGCCATCATCATATACTAACCTTCTTCACTTCTTATTAAGTATTCTTCTCTTTCATCATTTCATCTTCTTTTGAGAGATCATTCATGTCTTTCTTGTACGAAGAATCTCTCGAGGGGGCACCTATTTGTCATCAACTTATTTCCACTGGGGCATGATTTTCATTATATTTTCTTTGAAACAACACCTAAAAATGCATTGTTTCAAAGAGGGGCAAAATGTAGACACCTAAAATTTCTCCACACCTGCAAGAAACAATTTTATTAATGCTAACACAAAACCAAAACCCTTACCATAATCCTTACTTTAATATATTCAATGTTTTACAGGTACTGCAACTACTACTAGGATACATATAATCTATATATAAAATATGTCAAGATGTATTGAGGTGTTTATATTTTTCGTCATTCAACTTAAATTTAAAATATTAAATTTAAAAAATTCAATGCCTTGATACATCTTGGTGTATTTTATATATAGATTATATGTATGCTAGTTTATCTATATCAAGATTGTGGAGTGAAAATGAATGAATGTAGATGGAGCATTAGGATTGGACATTATTTTCATATTTTTTAAATGCATAAAGTTTTTCTTGAAGGAACATAGTAGTTAGATGGAGGTTCAGAGTCTCCATATAATTTTTTAATTATGTTTGTAATTGTGAAAGAGCATTCAATCTACTATGCGATGTAAAATGGCATGTCTTCTTTTTTTACCATGCGTATTTTTGTTTAGGCTCACTTAGCTCAATAATGAATCTAAAGAGAGTAAATCTAGCTCAAGATTATGATTCTTTATTTCTTATTTTCAAGCTAATTAGTTTTCTTAGACTTAAGTGACAACAAAATTGTAGACATGCTTATCAAAAATATGATTAAAACCCTCATAACATGAAATGTCTCCCCAATCTCCCACTCCATTTTTGGGAGATTTATTTCTTTGAAGCCATTGGAAACTCTATTAGCCATTTCTTGAAGGTGGATGAGGCTACAAATTTGTTGGGCCGCTTTGTTTTCACTAGCATTTTGGTTGATATGGATATCTCTACACCATTTCCATGGGATGTGGTGCTCATGGTTGGGGATAGGCCTTCAAATCAATCGTTTGATTATTAGGGCCTTCCCTTTCGATGTTGGCGATGCTTCTCTATTGGACATTTGGTAATAGATTGTTCTCTTTTATGTAGTAAAGGTGATGCCACTTGGTGAAAGGATGCAAATGATGAACTTTTGAGCTTTTGATTCTACCTTTGAGGACTCCTCACAGACTAACGATGAGGATGAATCTCTTATTGTAAATATAGGTGACACTCCTACTGTAAATTTGATTCATTCTCCTACTGCAAATATGGGTGATACCCCTGCTATAAACCATGTGGATACCACTCTTGATCCTATTGGTGTGGCCCCCTCTATCCATGTGGACCATTCTTCATCTTTTGCTCTTACTTTTCTCTAAGCTTCAACTAACAATGTTCAAATTCCTTATCACTCCGGCCTTGGTGCTGACAAAAATCCAAATGGTGCTTCATTATTGGCTCCCCCTTGTGGTAGGGATCCTAATGATAACACCGCCTGGACAATTGTCTGATAGCATAGGAAAAATGTTGGAATTATATTGGAATGATGTACTGAGAGGGGAGGGGTGAATCAGTACCTCTAAAATTTTTCTTGGTTAGCCCATTAACCCTTAATCATCAGTTTGTAAATTATCTTATCTAACTGTTCATCTTTCTTTATGTATATGCAATCATATCATAAGTTCTTTAATATGTAACCATAAAATAAACATTCATGAAAATAGATAACACATAACACAAGATATGATATCGCAGAAAACTCTTGTTATGAAGTAAAAACTTTGGTGGGGATTGTTACCCACAAGACTTCACTATCTGTAGATAAGAAGGGGTTGGTTAAGGCTTACAATTGGTCACTTTTGATGACCTACCCTATTAGGAGTATTATAGTGGAACCCTGTTAAGATCTACTTCGTTTGAATCTTTAGCAACACTGTTAAGAGATTTGTAAAGAACGGTTAAGTCCACCTTCTACAAAAGGATTTTTGATGTGATGCACTTGTTAGAATGAAACTACATAAGTCTTTGATCCGATGATGTATGCAATCTCTAATTGTTGATAACATATCCAATAAAGCTTCCTATGTATAATTAATCATCCTTCCATGATTGAATAATACCTTTGTCTGCTCGTCAATAGCCTCTGTGTGTTCTTGACAACTGATGTGATCTGTTTCTAAACTTTGTATGAATTCTTCCTTTTTCTCCTTAGATACTCTTTGTGGTTATCAACAACAATGAATTAATATTTCACAATTGATTTGAACATTTATTTATACTAGATTTTGGCTCAATTCTTGATTCACGCTTCGCAAGTTAACTCTAGATCCAAGGTTTACAACTTGACCTTGATCTCTAGTTAGATATGTTTTAGATCTGTTAGGATGCTTTAAAACATTTACATAAAGCTTTCTTGACCCTCAAGTTATGATTTAAAACAAATTAAAACTCTATAAATAGAATTACATTGCTTTATCTAACGTGTAAAACTCAAATCCACTATTTGCGGGTTCTCTAACTGACTGTCGGTTCTGATGGTCAGTTTTCTTTGTCGTCGGTGTTCCTTTCTTGAACTGGTCATTGGGTATGCCTTTTTTGTTCCATCGGTTTTGTTCTCAAAACTGTGTCGTCGGTGATGATCTCAATATTATGTTATTGACCCATCAGTGATGTCATGTTCACTTCATCGGTGCAACACTTGTCAGTGTTCATCGGTCAATTCCATACTTAGCATTTTTCATGACCTCTATGTTTTGTCGGGTATGCTCACTATTTTCCGATAATGCTTGTAGTCTGCCGATAATTCTTTTAGTCCACCAGTAATGCTTGTACCAATGATCTCTATCAATGTTTTTCACTAAGTGTACTAATGGAAAAATTAATGTCATCAATCTCCCCCTTTGACATTAGTATCAAAAACATTGATATGTGCAACATACTAAGTGTATTAGTATGTACATCTGTGTATACTCCTTCCTTAGTCATTTGAATGACTCACCCTATGTATATGTTGGTAAGTGTAAGTATATATACATATCCTTATGTACTTTTCTTTTCCCCTTTTTTGCTATATATTGTACATAAACATCTTTATATATATCTATTCCTTCTGTACATACAATATACATTTCCTTTATATTCCTCCTTTTTTAATTCTAAAGGCAAAGGTACTTACAGCTTGTCAAAAAGGTGGGAATGTGAGGACTTGATCTCCTCCATCATCTTTTCCCATTTCTCCTTTAGAATTTCTAGAGCCATGTGCTCCAGTGATATCCGTACATGTATATCATAGATGTTGTATACTATAGACATCTCGGGGGTTGCAATAAGGTTTCTTGCATCAGAATATTCTGCAGTAGAATAGTAAGATTAGGTAGAATGTGTGCATGTAGTTCTGTAATCTCACCTCTTAGTTGTGTTTCAGCATCCCATATTTCTTGCCTTAGCCTGTTAGCCTCAATGACCTTGTCATGATGCACCTTGATACTATCTGCATTTGAGGTTGGGCTTTGTGCACTTTCTATGACATTAGAATATATCAATGCTAGCTTGTCACTATTTTCTTTTGTAAAATTTTCAAGCATGCACATCTTTTGAACTAAGGTAATTGCTTCAGTAATCATTGGCTCTAATTGATCAGTTAGTTCAGAGAGCTTTACCTTTTTCAGTGCCACTTCTTGGCTGATTTTATCAATTAATTTGTATTGATACTTCTTTTCTACTTGTTCTTCCATAGCTTTTTCTGCATCTATATTCTACTCTGTGATTGTGTCGGTAAGAACAACAATTTGTTCCTTAACTGTAGCATTTTCTTGAAGTTTTACCTTAGGAACAAGTTGTTGGAGAATAGCTCTTGCCTTTTCAAGTGCCATTGTTTCCCTATGTTCTTGTATCATTTTCTTTTGAATGGCTTTTCTTTGACATAGCACTCCAAACTCTTGAAGTTTATCACTGTCCAAAGTGGTAATATCCCAGTTTGGAACTTCTATTACTTCATCTAGTGTAACAGCCAAGATGTCTTTCTTTACTATTTTCTTCTTCTTCTTCTTTGGCTAGGTGGTAGATTGATGTACTATCATCTGTAAAGCACAAGATTTGGTTGACTTGGTTGGTGAGGGTCAAGAAGATGAGGCATCCTTTTGTATCTGTTATGAGTCCACCGGCTGGTTTGGTGAAGACGTCTCCTCATTTGCCTTAGGTGTATCAACATATGTATCTTCTTTAATTTTTATACCTTCATCCTGCTTGACTCTTTCACTTTTATCCTTTTCTTCACCCTTTCTCAGTGTATCCTCTATTTTATTTTCAACTTCTTTGTTTTGTTCATTTGACAGTTCTTGTTGATTGTCGGTTGCATCCTTCATTTATGTATCTGTATTCTTTTGAGTGTTTGATACAACTTTGTTTTCATCCATATCCATATCCTTGGGTATATTATCATCTTTCTTAGATGATTTTTCCTAACTTGACTAAATATCACTAGCATCTATTAAAATATTCATGTTTATAGGTGTAATGACTGTTGCAGTGTCAATAGTTGTATCTTGTCCATCGGTATTTCCCTTTGCAGCATTTATGTCTTCATCTTTTTGAATTTCTGTTGCAGGGTCTTTTCCTGTGGTGTCATTGACAATGTTTTCTAACCAAGATTCATCATTTATATCATCAGTTAAGTTACCTTTTATAGACAATTCTTCTTTGGTAACTTCTTAATCCTCTAAACTGATGTGCATTTGACTTGCTAGTACCTGATTATCTTCACCATCTTTTGGCCATTCTTCATCTATAATATCAATTTTTTTCTAGCCAGTTATTTGTACTTCTTCACTGTCTAACTCAGCTGTTGAGTTATCTCTTTGATTGGCAGTTTCCTTCTAATAACTTCTCTTCTCATCAGGATTGAGTATCTTGCTCCATGTATCATGGGTTTCTTGTTCTAGCTCTATAAGCTTCTCTTCAAAAAATTTATAAGCTCTCATCTTGGGTGAGAAACTTTTTGCATGTTTCTCCATGATTTCATTGATTTCTTCTCTTTTTGATTCAGGAGGCGTAAGAGAAACCAGTACTTGTTCTCTTATCCTTTTCTCCTCATGAAGTGCAAAAGTGAATCTAGAAGATATTCTAATTAATAGTTATTGTGGTACATCACGTCTAGTGAATTGTAGTGGGATATAATAGTGTCTGTGCATCTTAGCAATAAGTGCATCTTCAATCTTATTTTTTTCTACAGAATCCCATCTTAACCATTTCCTAATCTTAGGATGTCCAAGAGATGCAGCTTCAAAAATATACTTACATATTTCATCAATGTCTTCAGTGGGTGATGTAACCTTTGATGTTTCCTTTGCTTGTTTTGTAGTGTCAGGTTCATCCATAGATGAGTCCTCTAAATCCTCATTTGTCTGAACAAATTTCCTCCTTTTGGTAGGTTCCCTAACTGGTTGTTTTGCCTTTGGTGTGTCAGGTTTCCTCTTATACACCTTTCCTTTTACCATGGGAGAAGGAGTTGTATCCTTTGATTTTTGACTCCTTGTTCTTGACTTCTTAGGTGGAGGAGGAGGTGGTGAATCAGACTTCTCTTCCTCTGATTCATTTTTCTCTGTTGTATAACCGATGGGAAGCTGGTCCTTGATGAGTTCCTCCTTACCCTCTTGTTCCTCTTCACCTTCTCTTTCTTCTTCTCCTTCAGAAGATATATTCAAGTTCTTTTTCAAATTCTTCACCATTCTTTTTGACTATTTTATAGCCTTCTTGACAACAAGATTTTTTTTAATCTTCTATTTGGCCTCTTCATATGTACCAAATCTTAGTTGCTTGTTGTCTACTGGTTCATTTAATAGTGCCTTAATGCACTCATTGGCTAATCCTATTTTGATTTCATATTCTAATTTTGAAAGCCATGATTTCCTTGGTACACTGCTTGGATGTATGTGAAATTAGTATCTACCATGAAACATATGTCTTCTCGGTGTTCCTCTATCAGACTTTCAAGAATTCTAGTTCTGGCTTGCAGCATTTCCTTAATGGTTTTGAAATACTCATGCATAACATTATCAAAATTTGTTCCTACTGATTCTATGAATTCACCTATTTGAATGGTTATGGGTCTGCTTGTGTCCCATACAACTTTTCCTATGAAAGGAAAGTATTCTTCAAAGTAAAAGAATATGCACATTATGAGGGAACCAAACTTACAAGTGTTTGTCCTTGAAGACCTTATTGTGCACGTGTTCTTCTCCAATTGATGTAACAGGATCTCTGCAAGATCCATCTTCTTCCCCTATTTGATAATCTTGTATGCTGTGCTCATAGCATTACTAGATATGATATTCATTCGGCTTGCTTGGAAGATCTTATATCCAACAACACATGCTCCAAACTTCAGCTCTACGTCAGTAATGGTGTTGACCTTTAGTGCTCTTTTATCTAATTTAGCACCAGTCAGTTTTTCCACTTCTGCCAGAGATGGGTGCTTGTGAGCCTGTGGTTTATCGGTTGTAGGATAACCAGTGACTGCATGAATAACATCCTTTGTTATTTCCTTTGGCTTATTTAGCCATAGAGTCTTGTTGTGAACTCTACTAAGAATAATCTTTATCCATTCTGTTTTGAAGACCTTGGGAAAATTTAGTGCATTTGTGAGTCCCTTCACTTCCAAGTGTTTGTGCTCTTCTTTGAGCTTTCCAGCATCATCACATAGTTCCCTATAGGCATTATCTAGGTCTAGATCTCCTATTTATGAGATCTTACAATGAATATAGGACCTTACGTCCTCTACCAGTAAAACCCTAGGTGGGATTCTGGAGAATGCTCTAGAATCATCAGGTTGTGAAGCTATTTCAGGGTGTAACTTGTATTTAGGTTCAGCACATGAGCTTCTGCTGACAAGCTTGAAGGATTTCTTCTTATCATCCTTAATTTTCTCAACTCTAGAAGTCGATGCCATTTTGTTTGCAAAAATTTAGGGCTTTTCATAAATAAAATAGTGTGGTCGGTGAGTGTTATTACTTATGGATTCTCTATGATTGCCTGTGAATGTGAATGCTTCGTGTCAAATTGATTTCTCCTGGGTCACCTTCCAAATTTCTCTTAAATCGCTCTAGTCTTCTCTGCTCTACTCAAAAATCACGGGTGTGAAAATGAGTTTACCCGTCGGGCTTTTATAACCTTTTTGCACCCTAAGTTGTCATTAATGCTTACCAGCTTGTCGGTTTATGAAGACTAATTTTTTTGGTAGAGACATTCATAACATCTTTGGTGTCTGTGCAAAGCGTCGGGGCTACTAGTAGTTTTGGAGACTTCACCGATGATTTTCGGTGAGGTTGCGAAGATAGCTTTTGTTGATTCAATGTTCACCGATATTCGTCGGTTTACACTTAGCTTGTGTGATGACCGATACATTCTGGTAAGTAGCGCTAACTTTTCTGTGTGTGTTCACCGATGCAAATTGTGCCTAATAACCAATGGTTTTTTTTAAATAGTTTAGAAAATAACAATATATTGCATCTTTATTCATCCTAATATTACAATATGAACTATGTGTGATGGAATCGATATATAATGTAACTTATCATAATGCAGTTCCATACTTACTTGTGCAATCTAGTTGGATGTAGTGATGTCACCGGACCCATTGGATGAGGTGTCACCATTTTCATTGCTTGTTCTAGCACCTTCAGTGTTTGTGGCTTTTACCCACATCTTATTTCTCATTCTTTTGAT
Source organism: Thuja plicata (assembly GCA_018584345.1). Taxonomy (NCBI): domain Eukaryota; kingdom Viridiplantae; phylum Streptophyta; class Pinopsida; order Cupressales; family Cupressaceae; genus Thuja; species Thuja plicata. The sequence goes on from MU226296.1 coordinate 59,351, forward strand.
GTCATCAATGGTATTTCCATTGGGATGTGTACTTGTGTCTATCAGTCGGTCTTTGCAATATTTTATCACATGTCCAACCTTATGACAATGTAAACATGCCATACCTGGATTGGTCCAACCTCTTGACCTTCTAGTCCACTTTCTCATATAGTTGGCAGCCATATGACCATACCTTCCATATGTTGTGCAATTTACCCATGTGTTATAGTCCCAAACATATGAGTTACCTACTCTTTTTGGTTTGTAGCTTTTATCAGTTTCCTTTGGTGTCCATGCTTTGTTGTTCTTTTTCTAGCATTCCTTATGTGTATGCACATTTATCTTGCATGTAGGATAGTACTTGTCCATATAGGTTTTTCTCTTTGGATTTGCATTCATGTGCCTTGTGTCCTTTATTTTGACATTTATAACAATTACCAATAAAATTAGATTGTGCTTGAGAAATACCTTTCATTTTGCTTCTACAAATGTTTGAGGTGTGGCCTGGTTTTCCAGAGTGATTGTATGACAGCTTCTTGGATCTTGGGGTTGTAAAAGCATTCCCCTGATCTGGTTGATTAGAAGATTCACCATTCTCGTTGTACCCTAATCCTATGTAGTTGTTGACTCTTCTCTGTCCATCAATAAAATCATCCATCCTTTTGTTTCTATCTTCAACCTTTTTGATCAATTCATTGTGTTGATTTCGGACTTTGATTTCATCCTTCAATTTTTCATTCTCTTCTCTTAGCTCACCAATGATCTGTATTCTTTCAATGAGATCAGTATTTAATCTATTTTCTTCTTGACTCATAAGAATAATCTGGTTGGTAACCTCATGGTGATGCTTAGTAAGTCTTAGAATCTCTGATTCTTTCTCTTGTATCTTCTCTGTAATTTTCCTCCTATCATCAATGGCTAGTGTTCTTTCATTTTCATCTTTTCTTGCATCATTCATGACATCAATCATTTTCACCATTTGAGTATCTTGACTGATTTGCAGCATCTTGATTTTATCTATCAGATGTAGATTGACCTCTTGTAGACTTGTAATTTCTTCTACTGATGTGTCTGAATCTTTTCTCATTAATGATTCTGTTGTATCAAAGTAATCTTGTATTTCCAATTCTTTATAGTCTTTCTCATTCAACTGGTTTCCATAATCTTTCTTTCATCAAGAAATTTTCTCAGATTGATTCTCGCCTCTTTATACTGCTCATAGTTTATTTGAATTTGTAACTACTCATTCTCAATAGTCATGTCCAGTCTGTACTTTTCCATTGCTCTGATCTTTTCTCTCAAGTCTTTAAGCTTTTCAAGAAAGAGACTTAGCTCTGATACCAATTGTTGGAATTATATTGGAATGATGTACATAGAGGGGAGGGGTGAATCAGTACCTCTAAAAATTTTCTTGGTTAGCCCATTAACCCTTAATCATCAGTTTGTAAATTATCTTATCTAACTGTTCATCTTTCTTTATGTATATGCAATCATATCATAAGTTCTTTAATATGTAACCATAAAATAAACATTCATGAAAATAGATAACACATAACACAAGATATGAGATCGCAGAAAACTCCTGTTAGGAAGCAAAAACTGTGTTGGGGATTCTTACCCACAATACTTCACTATCTGTAGATAAGAAGGGGCCGGTTAAGGCTTACAATTGGTCACTTCTGATGACCTACCCTGTTAGGAGTATTATAGTGGATACCTGTTAAGATCTACTTCGTTTGAAGCTTTAGCAACACTGTTAAGTGTGCACTCTGTTAAGAGATTTGTAAAGAATGGTTAAGTCCACCTTTTACAAAAGGATTTTTGATGTGATGCACTTGTTAGAATGCAACTACATAAGTCTTTGATCTGATGATGTATGCAATCTCTAATTGCTGATAAAAGATCCAATAAAGCTTCCTATGTATAAGTAATCATCCTTCCATGATTGAATAATACCTTTGTCTGCTCGTCGGTAGCCTCTGTGTGTTCTTGACAACTGATGTGATCTTTTTTTGAACTTTGCATGAATTTTTCCTTCTACTCCTTAGATGCTCTTCGTGGCTATCAACAACAATGAATTCATATTTCACAATTGATTTGAACATCTATTTATACTAGATTTTTGCTCAATTCTTGATTCACACTTTGCAAGTTAACTCTAGATCCAAGGTTTACAACTTGACCTTGATCTCTAGTTAGATATGTTTTAGATCCATTAGGATGCTTTAAAACATTTACAGGAAGCTTTCTTGACCCTCAAGTTATGATTTAAAACAAATTAAAACTATATAAATAGAATTACATTTCTTTATCTGACGTGTAAAACTCAGATCCACTATTTGTGGGTTCTCTAACTGACTGTCGGTTCTGACGGTCGGTTTTCTTTGTCATCGGTGTTCCTTTCTTGAACTGGTCATCGGGTATGCCTTTTCTGTTTCGTCAGTTTTGTTCTCAAAACTGTGTCGTCGGTGATGATCTCAATGTTATGTTATTGACCCATCGGTGATGTCTTGTTCACTTTGTCAGTGCAACACTTGTCAGTGTTCATTAGTCAATTCCATACTTAGCATTTTTCATGACCTCTGTGTTCTATTGGGTATGCTTGTAGTCCACCGGTAATGCTTGTAGTCCGCCGGTAATGCTTGTAGTCTGTTGGTAATGCTTGTACCAATGATCTATGTCAATGTTTTTCACTAAGTGTACTAATGGCAAAATTAATGTCATCAAAAAATGGTTCTTTAAACTCACACTCTTCTCCACATGTGGTGAATGAGCAGTCCTCCCACTCTTGAGGAGGGCTACTAGCCTTTATGCTAGTGTATTATTTATTTTGTTTTCTACAAAACACATTTTTTTATGTGTTGTTGATAGTTCATTGATCGCCTTTAAAATCCATAACCCCTATTTTAGTGTTGTTGTTCTCTTTGGTGCCTTCAGGTTATGTTTGTGTAAGGGTCAAACCCATTGTTAGGCCACTGATTAAAATAAAATAAAATAAAACATAAAATTTAATGATTTGCATAATCCCTCAAATATAACTAAAAATGTGTTACTATACAATTTGAGTGTTTATAAACTTGTTTAATGTTTCATAGAAGTTATTATTTTCAAAACATAAATTATTGGAAGTGTAGTCTGAGTATAGAATTTGAATAAATAAACTATATCACTATATGATACCCAAAGGTTGCATTTTTTTATAAAATGACACTTTAAAAGGGGTCTCTATATAAACTTTATGGGCTTAGGAAAATTTAGAAACAAGGATCAAATAACTTTTTTTTTGAAAAAGAAATTGTTTAATAAAAAATAGGCATTTGGTTTATATTAAATATTTAGGAAACAAGGGTCCTAACCCTTTCGAAAGATTGTTCTAAGGAAAGGAAAAATCGTCCCAAGTTGTGTAGAGAAAACAAAAAAAAAACCATAGGTCCCCAAAGAAAGAGGTATAATTGTAGCCAAGATGCCAAAAAATAAAAAATGAAAAATGAAAGAGTTGAGACCCCACAAGGTTCCTATTTAGACAATTCCAAAAATAGAACAAATTGGTCTTTCACCCAACACTCAAGTATGAGTTTGGGAGAGGGATTTAGGAAGGCATTCCTTCTTCTTACAAGATTCTAAGAGATCTTATCATCTAAATTATGAACATAAGGGGGAGTAGAGGGGATTGACCGTGAAAGAGCCTACCAAAGCATGAAGAGAGAAAAAAAAAATGAGGTAATAGGTGACCTTCCATCACAATAGTATTGATGGATAATATGAATTGTGAGGTTAGGGTAAGAGGTTCCTCATTAGGGTCCACAAAACATATCAAAAATACACAAGAAGCTAAGGACTCATTCATCATCCTACAAGGAGTCATTTGATGGAGACCCTAGAGCATGAATGTGTTATGCCCTGCATCCCCGTCCCTACATTTTGTGTGCAAAATGTTGGGTCCCCCTTTTTGTTTTATGCTTTTGGATCTTGCCTTGTCTTTTTCCTTTGTTTCTTTGTTTTCCTTCTCTGGGTTTTCTTTCCCGCGGTGTTAGTTTTACTTTTTTTTCTTGTCCCTTGTGTCTCCGGGACCCGGTCCTAAAGTTGGTCGTTCCTTGTCAAAGAATTGAACTCTGGACTTCGGGATTCTCTGTCACGATGTTTTCTTTTCGCAAGAGGGCATGGTTGTGCAGAATCCCTGGGCCCAGAGTCTAGAGGTCTGCCTATTCCAGAGTTTGCAGAAGGAAGGGTAACTTTATTTTCACCTTGGGTATAAATAGGAATCACCTGTTATTTTCACAGTTACTGCGATTAAAACACTTGAGTGATTTATGAGCGATTTGAGCAAAATTTAAGTGCGAGTTTTTTTCGAGCTGTTCTGAGCAATTGCGAGTCGTTTGTGGTGCTGGTGGTGATCATTTTGAGTGTGGAAGCTATTACAGACATTCAAAGAGCCTTTCCTTCCTTGCATTTCTTCAGGTTCCAGGTTGGTGTTCCTGGTTCTTCTTCCACTTTTCTGATTTTTCTTTGTTTTTGTTTCACTTGCGTTTCTATTTTGGTTGTCTCCATTTTGCTTCATGTCTTTTTTGTCTGGTTTGCCACCCGTTGGTGGGTTGGCTCTGCTAGAGGGTTGTCTACCCTCTGTGTGGGTGTAGTATATTCTGTAGGTATTGTATATGCTTGTACATGTTCGGTGTTGTTTTGTTAGGGTAGTTGCTCTGCATTTTGTATATATGTATATTTAGTGTATATTAATATATATCCTTCCACTTTTCATATGTATACCTTTCAGCTCTGCTGTAAATATGATGTATATTTTGTGTGTATTTCCCCGGTCTTTTTTCAAGCTCATCGTGCTTTGTCTACTTTTCATTCATGTTTTCAAGCTCGTTCAAGGCAGAATACCGCCTGGTTGAATCTCAGCTCTCGGTCAGTTTCAACTAGGTAGTTTTCTCTCTCTCCTCCTTAAACTAGCCTTAATGATCCATTTATGTCCCATGTATACATTCAAAATTGTCCAAGTGGCCTCTACTTTTTGCACATTCAAACAGTTGGCTCCGCCGCCGTCACCATAACTCCCATGTATTGCATAGCCACGTGACGTCCACATGGGCCTGACAGCTCACTTTTCATGCACATCTGCCAACGGTTAGTTTTTTGGACACCGAGATTTTTGTCCCCACCAATCCACATCTTGCTTTCATCAAGTATGCTGAAACTCCCAGGCCCAGATATTGGTTATTTCCCTTAAGTTTGCATTATATATATCTTTCCAGGATTTTGGACCTAAACTAACTTTTCAGGAAAAGGATATGCCTTGGTGGTAAGATTTTTGGATCCTGGAATATTGTTTGTCTATAGATTCTAATGGTCGCCTTGCCTTGCAAGTTTCCAGAACAACATACCTTAAAAATATCTGAGGCTTCCACATCTTCACCACCTGAAAATCTGGAACTTCCTTCCACGGTGGTCACTAGGGAAACCATCATATCCAAAATAGAGAGGGCCTTGGAAAAATTGCCTCTCAGCATGAAGTACGTGAAGGACAGTATTATTATGGGATCAAAGATTGATTCCAAAGTTCAATTAATTACCGACACTTGTGTCAGAATGTGGCCCAAGATGTAGGCCCTGGTCAAGATAATGTACATTCAGTGACAGTCCAGGGATCCATTGGCAATCAGCATCGGGGATTCTGGGATTCTCAAGGCCAGTTGTTTTCCATGCTTAGTGCAGGCCCCGAAGTTGATTCTCACGCTTGCAGCACATTACAACTCTTCTATCTGGGCCATCATGCTCGCAGCCCTGGAACTGACCGGATATCCCACCCCCATGGTGTCTCTCAATGTCACAACTTTTCATGTAGGATTGGGAATCCCTCAGTTTGACAACCCAACTGTTGTTACCAGATCAGATGCCTTAGCACAATTTCAACAGCTGGAGGTCGCAGCCTGACAATACATGAACAACCATTGGCTCAAGACCCCGAAGAGGGATCCCAAGAAAATGAAACTAGAAATCCCCCGGTCTGAATTTAAAGAAAGCATCTAGATGGGGATGATAGCACTATGTCAGGTCTTCGGGAAACCCCATGCCCGAGAATTCACAAGGTGGATGTACTACTTTTTATTGGGCATCACCACTGGTGGGGAGTACTTTGATTGGGCCGCCATTATTTCAAACCACGTGGATTCTCAGTTCCTTCAGGTGGCCCAAAAGTGCAAGTTTTATATGACTTCTTATGTTCTCTGGGCCCTAGCACAGCAACAACCCCAAACCAATGGGTTACTCACATTAGTTTTACTCAGGATCGGCCTGGATCAGAAGGCTCCCTAGGATTATTTCCCACAAATCCAATGGGAGGCTAGTTTCCCTAGTTTCTACCGAGTGAACGATGCCTTTGTTTACTACAACCTACTCACACCTACCTAGGATGTAGGATACCACCTCTCCACAGAGGCAATGGATCTGGTTAGAAGTTATGGCCATTATTACATACAATTCCAGTAGCATCCATACATAAGGGTAACCGGCTTCTCCGAGAAACCCTACTTGTTTCCCAAACATTGTGGGAACAAGATTCCTCCTAGAGTATTGTAGGCAAATGATGGAATTGCATGCACTATATGCCTTAAAGAAGGTGATGAATATTCCATTCCCAATCACTTGTGGAAATTACTCATGCAGTCTGGCCATAGCTAAGGAGGTAGACAACAGACTCAAGAGCTTGAACCTGGGAGGATTTTATCTAGCACGAAAGAAATTTGATCCGCATGGAAAAATTGCGTTGGCACTTCCCCGGGTATCAGAGCCCCACCAATATCACATGGAGGACATCTGGGAAGATTTTCAGGATGATGTCAAAGTCTGGAGCTGACATTACGTCTAGATGACTATGGGGATGATGGAAAGGTTGAAGCTCCAGAAATTTCTAGATGACTTCTCAGACGCCGGATCCACAATAGACCCCCAGTACAAAGCAAAGGGGATTGATAAGTTGGCCCTCCCACCATTGGAATGGAATGCCCAGGAGGGGCCCACCATTGAGGAATTTAATTGCAATGTGGTCGAACGCAGCCACAAATATTTTAAAAGAGTATGCCTCAGGAGTACCCGTAGGGCTGCCCAGGCGATACCAAAGCTGACCCCCAGGGCTGAAACTTCTTCACAGGGAGAAGATAGGGGAAAAATAATAATGGAGATGCCAACTCTATAGGAGACCCCCATCAAAGAACAACTGAAACAATCCATAGCAGCCTCCCAATAGATGAGGGAGAAATTAATCACATAGTTGGCCACTCTGGTGCTCATGGTCGGACCTGTCCATCCTCCCTCTTCCCCTTCACTAGTAGCGCTAATGGTCAAAGTGACAGGAGTTGATCTGGAAGAAGAGTAGGAAGCCCTAAGGGATGTGGGGCCTCCTTTGGTCACAAGGCGGAAGAAAAGGCTTAATCCAAAGCCAAAGGCAGAACCAAAGCTAGGGATGCCTCAGATCCCACAAGTAGAAATCCTTTCTTCTAACTCCCTAGAGCCGGAGAGGGAACTATATCATGCTCATGTCCCAGAAAATCCTCCCCCTCAGGATGAATTTGATGATGTTTTTAGAATTGATGAGTTTGGAAATTTGCAGGGAGACATTGAACAGCTGGAGGCTGAAATCCCAGAGTAGGAGGAAGCTCCTGAACAAGAACCTACACAGGAGTAGGAGGAACAGGTAGAAGAAGAGAAAGGGATAGAGCAAGAGATAGCCTCTGAATTCTTAGAAATACAGGATGCAGGAGTTTTAGGGCAACAAAAAAAAAGTGAACAAATGGCATCGGTTGGGGAAATCGGACCCACGGGAGCAACCATGACCCCAACCACCGTGTTCTAGATGCCGCTCCCAAAGGCAAAATTTGGGGAGGTAATCACTACGGCCCAAATGTTAAACCTTGGCCCATTGCCTCCCCCACTACCAAAGGATGTACTGATGGAGGAAGACACCCCAGCAACAGAAGCTGAGGAAGAGCAGCAAAAAGAAGAAGAGGAAAACCCTGGGGGAACCAAGAAGGACCCGAATATTGCTAAAGATATAGATGGTGGGGAAAAAAATATAGATAAAACCAAAGAAAACATTGTTGGTGAGCTGAGAAACATAGGGAAAGAGTCAAAGGAGGCTCATCCTAATGAAGGGGAACATCAGGATATCAGGGAGAAGTCACAGGAATAGATTTTGGCTACAAAGCCACCCCACCCACCACAGTGGTTGGTGGAATCTTGGAAGAGAAAGGCCCCCCCATCAACACCCAAAGCCCATCTTTCCTTGGCAGAGATGATGGCTTAGGCCTAGAACCCGCCAAAGGTCAAGAAAGCCTGGATGGTTCACACTCTTCAAATTGAGCCGGGCGGAGAAACAAATTCAATAATCGTGACACCCTCCCCAGATGCAGACAAGGCCATGACTAAGGCTAGAGATTATGATTTCACATAGGTATCACTAGGGAAGAGAGGAAAATAGGGTGAATTGGATCTGTTAAAAGAAGCAGCCAAGGTAGTAGAGGCTCGCTACGAAAAAGAAGCTCAAAAGTTCAAAGCAGAACGGGAGAAAAATGCAAACCTTGTGGGGTTGCTGACTGAGCTGGCCCGACCCATTAGTGTTATTTCTATAGGGGTCTCTACATCAAATGCATCTCTTTCGTAGAGCGATATAGACTCATTGCAGGTGATGAAGAAGAAGGCCCAAGCAGTTGATGAGTGGGTCGCCTTGCAGTTAGGAAATGTTTGATGTTTCCTAGTGTCCACCCTCCCAGATCTATATGTGGCCTGCCATGTTTTACATCAGGATGAAACCACCATTAGTATATGGGAGGGGCACATCAAGAATTATGAGGCATAGAAAGTTGAGTTAGAAGAACTCATCGGCCTCGATGAGGAGATTGTCTCCAAGGATAGAATTCTAGGAGAGGACTGATTTTGTGAGGACCCAACACTCTAGACTTGACCTCACATTGGGGGTAATCAAGCAACTAGTGGGGACTTTGCGGGATAAGGTCAATGCGGTACAGTATTCTTTCAATTTATACAATTATTTTGTTACGAAGGTCTCCGGAGCCCATCCATTTAGCACTGACACATGCACGCCAGAGGAATATGTTTTGGGGAAGTTTGATGAGTTAATGGAGTTAGGCTATCAATCCCCAGAGGGAATAGATGGAGCTCAAATGATGAAAATAACTCACATGGTGCTCAGTATCCATGATGCAGCAAAGATGGCTGATGAATTTAAGGTAAATGTTCAGGACCTGGGGGAACAGATTGAGGTGGCCAAGTACCGGCGGGCTGGCCTTAAAGACATTGATGAAGATGGAATTTCCCATCTCCTCCAAACCTTCAACAATAGTAAGCAACAATAAACCTAAGTGTTTTGTATTCTTTATTCTTTTGGAACGTAAGTTCCTGGATCCCAGAATCTCAGATCCTACATTTTGTATTCTTTCAGTGACCCGTGTCCCGGTCCCTAAGGCTGACCAATCACTTTTAAAGTAGTTAATAAAGGTTTTCAGAAGGTAGATGGCTACATAAAGGCACGTCATATCAGAAAGAGGTTTCCTAACGTGTGATCTTCTCAAGGCACCACTTCAACGTTACACCTGGCACATCGAAGATAGGGTGCCACTTTTCCCATTTATGAGGCATGTAGCCTCGATCCCTGGGGGATCATTTTTCTTCTTTCTCCTTCTTGGCCCTCTTTTCGAGGCTGATTCTTCTACTCCACCTCCTGTCTTTTTCTTCTGACATGGCAGGCCTATTTCGTCTCTAGGTCTTTTGTAGAGTGGTGCAGGTAGTACCGACCATCGGATAATATATTTTAATGTACAGTGTAACATAAGTTAGGGTTAGGGTTAGATGTGTATGTGTATAAATAGTAAGTTTGGCCCCATTCCAAGGGTCGGAAAAATTGATGATTTTGTAGTCCATAGTAATAGAAAAGTACTTTTTCATTTCTCAGTTGCAGAGCTCAATTCTCTGTAGTTTAAGATTTCATTAGTTAGATGCTCCCTTGGAGCCACCACTATAGTATGCACCAGTGCTTGCTGGAAGAAATGCTAATGAAGAAGGGAGAGTTCTTGCAATGATGTTGTTGGCATTCTGTCTTCTAGGTTGATGGTATTTTATGCTTTGTGTTCTTCATGTCCTTTGCTCTAACACTTAAAGTAGATTAACGACCTCCTTTCCTTTGCTACTGATGAAATATGAACTGATGGTTGTATGTTTCTTCGGTATTTAGTGTAGTGTGTTAGATTATTGTTGATGTTTTGAATGTTAAGCATAACTCTAGGTAGATGAAATATTTTTTAACCCTGCAGGATCTTTTTCAGTTTATTTGCTAAGTGTAAACATTCTTAGAGAAACCTCACCTACTTGAATCCCCAGAGAGAACGAGTTGAAGATAACCAGCTATCCCCCTTGAAAATAGTCACATCTCCCAACTGAGCCCCGCACCATCGAGACCCAACTCTCACATGATTGGAGGTCCAGAGAATCTCATTTCCCCAGACAACCTTTACAGGCAAAGTTGGTCGGTACCCCGGTACCTGCTGACAACTTACATCTGCTGGCAGACCTAGTCACAAGAGTCTCGTCAATAGAAACTGGCACTAGAAGGAGGGCATGAACTCGTCCCCTTCTCAAGATTATGATTTTACACCTCCCAAATGTTCCCCAAGCCATCGTTTTACTAGTCAAGCCTTCAGTGGAATTGGGTCTTTCTCCCCAGCAAGATTTGAAAGAATCCTCAGATCAGCCCCTAACCCCAGAAGGTTTGTCGAACTTGAACCTGCTGCTCGAAAGAAGTGGACCCTGAAAGTCACAACAGCCACTATTGTTTGGGGGTCTAGTACACCACAAAGTATCCAAATTTCCCAGACAATCCTGGGAACCAGTGTTCAACCTACTTAAAATACAGTTCCCCGAATGGCTACATATTTTAGAAATACCGGGTCCCCTATGGGAACTTTTGTGGGTGCAACCAATGATTGACTCTCACACCTAGAGAAGATTTGTCCACAATACAAACACTTAGGCTCATGAACCGCAGAGGAACACTTATAGGCATACAAAGATGCCATGAACCGACACCGGATCCAACATAAGGATGTTGTGACCTGGATGTTTCCCCTGTCCCTAGGACAAGGAAAAATGAACTGGTACCTTAACCTTCCCGCCAACTCCACCAATAGTTGGTAGGACATGGAGGACGCCTTCTTGGCTTCCTTCCGCGTACACATGGACCCAGCTTGGTCCCACAACTAGTTTATTTCCATCAGAAAGGAACCAAATGAACCCCTTGCAACATTCAATCACCAATTCCAGTGCACCCTGAAGCGGTGCATGGGTCCTTTCATTCCATCCCCAGAAGTAACCATACAGACCTATCTCAATGCGATGGACCCCTTCGTTGCCACTCTCCTCTAGAGAACAGTTGTCGCGGGTGGTCGAGATACTTTGCAGAAAGTTTACAACCTACCCCTAGAACTGTCCTATGGTCTTAACAAATCCCCGAGCGGGATTGGGTAGAGCACACCCTTCAACATGATCCCTGGAATAACTGTGTACACCAGGGGATATAAACCCAATCTAGAAATGGGTGCCCCTATGATGGCAATGACTCCCCCACCACTGCCAATTGACTAGCAGGCCCAGTACATATTCCCACCCCAGACTCAGGCAATACCAAGTCTGGAATCTTTCCCTTGGAACCAGTCGCAACAGGGACAATAACCTTAGACACAACCACCTGGAGTGCCCTTCTTTTAGTCGTCTGCTGCTGGAGGATTTCTGCCCTCAACTCTAGAAAATACTGCCGCCTTCCCAGGGAACCAACAATAACAATCATCACATTGTGACACAAACACTCAGCTGACCGCCGAGGTTGAATCCCTCCAGTGAATGTTTTCCACCCTGACTGTGGACATGGGTCAACTGAAAGCATGGTCCTATGCACCCCAGAATCCCAATTCCCAAAGAGGGAATATTTTCTCCAGCCAATGAAACAACAATGCTGGAGGAAGAAACTTCAACAGTGGGCCTCGGCCCAACCAACAATAATGGAATAATAACGCAAATGCCACAGGTATGCCTCTAAACTAAAATGCCAACCAAAATGGTGCTAGAACATCCCATTTCACACCAGTCATAGACTTCCATCCCATGACCAATTGGTGTAGATTGCATGACACGGGCTCCCACAATGAGGCAAATTGTGACACATTAGAGAAGGTCATCATGATCTCCCAACTGGACAGACAACAATTGCATGATGCTACTCCCCTAGAGCCTCTTGTGCAAGAGCCAACTCACGGTGCCTTCACCTATGAGACTGTCTTCTTCGAATCCTCCTAAGAAGACAAAGAAGAATCTGAATTGCAGGGATTCTTTGATGAATCAATTTTGGCCTTTGAGGCTAATGCCTTTACCAACCCACAGACTCCTTACAACACTCAAAGCCAGGTTGGTAAAGGACTAGTTTACATGTCGATAACACCTCACAAAGACACTCCTCCCCAAGACAATACAACTGACTGGCCTATCCCTCCAAAAGGTTCTAGCTTTAATCAAGTAAAATCCCCGACCGAGGGAAGCCACCAATTCTCGGGAGGAAGATTTGACATCACAAAGGCGTTAGAACAAACTACCACCTCCATGACCTTGATGGAGGTTTTGTTGAACTGTCACGAGTAGAAGAAGTCTCTTCTGAAGCTCTTAGGAAACCCAGAATTTGTCAGTCGCCCTCCCAAGACTGTCTCTTTTGAGGATGCCAATGTGGCTGTCTTCCAGGGAAATAATGAAGATCCTCCATTCCTACTAGGCCTGAACATACAAGGAAAAAACATACACAGCTACCTAGTAGATTCTAGAGCTTCAGGAAACATCATGCCCTTATCCATATGCTATAATCTCAGATTCATACCCACCCCATCCAGTGGCATAGTGATTAAACTGGACAAAATTATAGGATTTGACAAACGTCAAATCTTCCCAAGAAACCTGCATGCAAACACTGCTACAAGAAAGAAGAAGACAGAAGAGAGAAGTAAATCAGAAAGCTATGGCGGCCAAAATGAGAGAGACTGCAAACCCATTGTGAAAGAAATTATCTTCTATTATCACAATGATGAAAATAATACAATCTCAGTAAAGAATACAAAGAAGACAATCCTTATAAAGGATGTCGAAACCCTAAAAGGGCAACTAACTTAGAAAAGGAAACTTTCCTAAGTCTAACTAAACTGCCTAAGAGAAACTTAAGCACTAAGGAGTAATTACTAAAGATTACTCTAACA
>MU226296.1:82893-93779 GCA_018584345.1 Thuja plicata
AGGGGACTATAGCCATTTTAATTAAATTAAATAGGCTAGGGGAATGGGTTATTTTGCAAGTGGGTAATTGATTTAGGGATTTATTTAATTCCTTTATAATTAAATACTATAGCCATGTTTGAATTTTGATTTTATTTAATTGGTTTGAATTGATTTGAATCATATGGCTATAATAGTTAATATAATTCAGTGATAAAAATCACCTAGGAAATTAAATTGATTTGAAGAATTATGCCAAGCAGTAACAGGGTCGTTTGGACATAATCAAGGGTATGATCACACTTAGGGAAAATAGGGTCCATAGTTGGAACAGACCAAATTTAGGTGGTTACATTTGCCCCTCTTTGAATTGGTGTGCGAGCAGTGCATTGATTCAAAGAAAATTTTCAATTTTGACTTCAGAAAGATTGAGAATCTCGTTCTTGGTTGTCAAACAAAATACTGATGAGATCAGTCTCGAACTTGATCGAACAAAACTAATAAAATTGATTTTGAACTTGGTTTTCATCCAAAAATCAATAAAAGATTTTAAAGATATCAATTCTAAACTTGGTTGTCATAAAAAAATTGATAATACTGATTCTGAACTTGGTTGTCGTCCAAAAAGCCAGTACGAAGTTGCCATGAGCTTAATAAAAATCTTTTAAAATGAGGAAACATAAGATATCAGCTCATGAGAACCAAAGCTTTCTATCCAACAGCTCCAACTTTAGTCAAGGAAACTGTTATGCCCCTAGTTTGTTTGATAACGAAGTCACTTTGATGTTGTTTTGAGAAAAAAATTAATTGATGATAGTGTGATCATGCCCCCTCGAGAACGAAATCAAAGGAAAAGGATAGAATCCCTCAGTGGAAAGAACGTATCACTTACAGGAAGTGGTTAGGTCAAGAAACAATAGAGTAGAAGGTGTGTTTAAAAATAAACACATGATTACCAAGTTAATTGCGTGAAAATGGTAGTGATAAGACTGATAAAATGATGTTTAGACCAAGATGTATAGTAAAATGTGCAGTATTTACTGATGTTTGGAACCAATGAAGCAAATCTTTAATTTTTGAAATTGTCACAAAAATGACACTGCGCTACTGAAAAGATCTTAGGCACCTTCGATTTGGTTCCCGGTCGATTAGAAAGAGAACAAAAATGAATTTGTAGTTGTCCAGGAGGAGTTTAAGAACTCCTAAATGTCTCAAAAGACCCATATAAGCCTCCAAAATTACTATTTCACTATTCATTTTCACTTTCCTCCATAGAAATTCAAAGAGCTCTGTAGAGAAGATGGTAGTCCCTGTGAGGAAGCACCGTTTCGAGATGAGCTGACGACATCAACGTCCAGCCGACTACCCACCGTCGGTAAGTGCTCGATAAACTACCCTTTGAATTTTGCATTTTTCAATTTTATGCATTTTTGTGGCTTTTAGAGCCCTTTCAACTTAGGATCACATCTGGGATTCTGAATCGCATCCTGCAAATCCCGCATCACATCCGATTTTTCCTGGATCGCATCCGGTTTTAATGTTTTGGTCTTGTTTTGAGTGAAAATTCATCAGTGGGTCGCATCCCATTTGCTTAGGATCGCATCCCGCGTTTAGGATCGCATCCCATATTTTGGGGATCGCATCTGGTAAACGCAATCGCATCCTGTATTTCCAGGATCGTATCTGGTAGAAAACTTAGAATTTTAATGTGTTTGATCTTGAAATGACTTAGTTGATTAGGAATCTGCCCCAATAATGTAGATAGGATACTGATGTATAGCCATTGTTGTCCAAAATAGGCCCAATTTGAGGTAGTCACTTTTCACGACACTTACCCTACGCATGTCCTTGCATTGTCGAGACATTTATCAGATGATGAGAAGACAACTGTGGTCCAATGTGGATTACGGTCCTTGATAGGTTTACCCGAGATTAGGGTAAACCATGGGTTGTTGACTGCTCTAGCTCAGAGATGGAATTCAAAGCACAATACCTTCCACCTACCGAAAAGAGAGATTACTGTGACCCCAGAGGATGTCTGGAGGATACTTTATGTACCTATGATCGGTCATGAGATACGATTTGATTCGACTATGGTCGTTACGATTGGTGTTGCACGGAGATATTTTCAGGATGATACTATAGACTGGAGATATTTATCATGGGACTACATGGTCGATCATTACGATCAATTATCTATTTATCTAGCACGTCTGGTAGGCAGCATCCTCATGCCAGATAGGGGCCAGCATAGATTTATGGTCGGCTTGGTAGATATGATCCAGCAGATGGTGACCCACCATCGACGATTTTCTTGGGAGAGTTGTATCTTAGCTCATATGTACAGAGAGCTCCATGAGATTGTATACCATTATACCCATAGTATGACTATGGGTATACTTATTCTTCAGATCTAGGCCTGGGAGCACATCCCTATTACACGGCCAATTGTAGATAGGCAGAGGGCACCTGAGCAGCCCTATGTATATATGTATATAGGACTTCTATAGTAGCCCCATTTGGGCAAGATTGAGTATTGGTGTCGATTATTTGATGACATGACAGAGGTCGTTTGGCGACCATATCTAGATTGTGAGGTATGGACTTCAAATGCCCGACAGGTGCCATATTTGTGTCAGAGCAAATATCTCATTGACCAAATGAGGTATGTTATAGAGCGTTTTGTTATCACCAGAGTTCTAAGGTAGTATGGTTGGCAACAGGGCCATACAAAGGATATTGTAGTGTATGCCCAGACCAGAGAGGAGACACCACTATGGGGTGCATAGTTGACTTATGAGACCGCTCATCATGAGATCCAGGATATAGTGGCAGTAGATTGGGATCTTTGTCCTGATGTAGAGGATGTAGGTGTATCTAATGGTTATGTTGTTGAGAGGCTCCAGTACCCATTTCCTCGATTCACTGTTCCAGAGGAGGTCATCCCACGAATAGAGGAGCCTCTTGATTATGATCCTGATGATTGACCTGTTAGGGGTAGAAGAGGTAGAGATGGGGCTCCTGGGAGACATGGGGGCTGTGATGGTGGGAGAGATGGTGGTAGAGATGGTAGGCGTCCTCCTCCAGATGATGGCCATGATGGTGATGACAGAGGTGGTGGTGGAGAGGTTGTGGATACAGGTGGTACTAGTGGTAGTGGGCAGGGCAAATTCTAGAGATTTAGATTTGTGGCCCCTCAGAGAGACACTCATCCATTTCTTACAGTAGAGCAGCAGTGACAGAGGCGGCAGGGAGCCCAGGAGTAGGATCCAGGAAGAGATGGAGACCCATTGTCTAGATGTGAGCAGGAGAGGGAGCAGCTCCAAGCCTGGATCATGGCTTTGGAGGCCAGAGTGACTACTGTCGATGCTCTATTGGTGGACATGGATTTACAGCTGGAGAGACTTAGAGCAGAGAGGGATGCACAGGCCTAGACAACAGTCCATCAGAGACAGAGGGCTACATACTGTTACACCATGTATCACATAGTAGTTCCAGAGGGCCAGAGAGCACCTTCATTTTCTTGAGTGGCCCAACAGTCAGAGGGGGCCATGCCTCCTCTAGCAGCACCTTTTGCACCACCTCATCCTCCTCCTCCTAACCAGGGAGAGGGGGCGGGACAGAGCTAAGATTTTTGTACTATTTTATATGACATGTACATTTTTGAGATCATATTTTTATATCTGGATCCTGCTGAGATCCCTTCTTTTGTATATCTAGATCCTTCTGAGATCTATTTTTGTAGATGACATTCATTTATGTATATCTAATTCATTTTGGTGCACTCATACATTGATACTCTTTATGCTCACTGATATACTGATACTCTTTATGTATATTGATACCCTGATACTCTTTATGCTCACTGTCCCATATGTGATCTGTACCATGTTACGATGATATATATTTGATGCAGTTTCTTGATTCTAACATGTCTCATGAGTTCTTTTTGCTTCCATAGATGTGGTAAATGTATCTTTTGCACATGTGATGATATCTTGGTCTCTTGATGAGTTAGCTTGTAGATGATAACATCATTTTATAATTGGATGTGATGAGTTATTACTGATATATAAATATGTGTCAAATGATACTTATGTGAAAATGCAAATGTATGCTTCTTTTTTATTTTTCAGTTATGCAAAATAGATGTATGGATGCACTTTAGGATGAAAAAGTAAAAATGCAATACATGGATGCTTTATTTTTGTATTTTTCCTGTTTCTTCTTTTCAATGAATGCAAAATATATGCTATGGATGTGCAACGATATTTGATATCAGTAATATGGAACGAACCACCTAATAGTACAACCATCACTAATACCCACTGATATTATGATAATATGAATACTATGTTTTATTGAAATGTCGGAAATAGACTTAGGCATCAAGGCATAGAAGCCAGGATAACAAAATAGTCACCTTCCTTTTAATATACTAGATTCTGATTTAAGGAAAGATATTGGACCCGCAATGACCTTGAAAATTTATATCCTTGGGTACATTATGATTCGTATACCTTAGTGAGAATCTGGATCAGAAAACAAACAAGGAAATTTTTTCAACCTTACCGTAGTTTACACATAACGAAGATCGAGATATATGCGGCTATCCACCCATAGTGGCAGCTCTTACCATAAACATCCAAGTTAGGTGAAAGTTATAGGATTATTTGGAACAATCACCATATGCAGAAAATCAAGAAAACATTATGCCCCCAATCCTTGCGACTCTTTGTCTTTGCACAGACGTCATTGAGCAACTAAGAGGACATAACAAATCATCAATTGTGAATCAATCAAATAAAATTTATAATTACTTAGGTGCCCCTAGTTGAAAACATCATCAGGACATAAAAGAATCACAATCAAACCAATATCAAACTGTGTGTTTAAGTAGTACTTGTTCATCCATATGTCAAACACAGTAGAGATTCATCAATCAAAAAATTGTAATACAAGAAATATGGTGTTCCATGTATGTGCATTGGTAGGATGATTCGTTCATGTTTGTGATCCAATATAGCCTTGTAGGACCTCCGTTAATGTAAATGTCGTGTCTGATGTTTTTGGAAAGACACCCTTATTTTGGAAAGTGACATTGTTTTGCATGTATCAAGAAACATTGCGTCTGTGAGTCAAACCATCCTAGAGAAACCTAGCAATCGCAACCAACTATGCCAGTAAAGATGCCCCTAGTGCAGAATGACTTATTCCTAAGACCTAAAGATAGACAAATCCCAAGCAAGGATAAGATAGTCATTTAGGAAGATGAAGTCAACGTATGAGCACATACAAAATTATGAAGGCCTAGTATCAATAGTGCATTGATAGATAGAGCACAGAACACAAGTGACGCTTGATTGCTAGGTTTTCACCACTTGGCAAGATCTTTTCTTTCTTTTTGCTACCAAGATGCCTATTTTACCAGGTGGTCATCAAGGCACTTTTCTCTTTTTCAATTTTTTTGCTATTTTTACTTTTTTGAATGTTTTTGTAGTGTCGAGGCGCCTGTTTACCATGTTTTCATCAAGGATACCCTTTTTGAAAGACCTTTTCCACTATTTTTGGATTTCTTCAAGATCAATTTTTTGAATGTTTTTGGTATTTTGCAAGAACTATTTGTTGTACAGGCTCTGCTAGCTGAACATTAAGCATAGAACCGCTTCAAATGTAGAGTGTTGATAGGATCCAAAAGAATGTCTCCCTCAAGTGTAGCTAACTGATAAGCTCCAGTCCCAAAAGTGGCAGTGATAACATAAGGTCCTAGCCAGTTAGGTTCAAACTTTCCTTTCTACTCCCTATTAGGCTAGTTTTTAGGATTCTCCTTGAGGACGAGATCTCCGACTTCAAATTTGCATGGTTTGACATTTTTATTGTAACCTTTGGACATACGTGCTTGATACACTTTGAGGTGATCAAACACTTGTTGTCTGCGCTCATCTAGTAGGTCCAAAGAATTCACCCTATCTATGTGGTATTGCTCATCAGTAACCAGTCCTTGTAAAGATATCCGCAAAGATGGGATTTCAACCTCAATAGGTAGTACTGCTTCAACGCCATATACTAGAGCAAATGGTGTGGCTCCAGTAGGTGTTTAGATGCTTGTTCTATAGGCCCATAGTGCCGGATTCAGTTGTAGATGCCAGTCTCTGCCAGACTTGCTTACAGTTCTGTGTACGATCTTGAGAATATTTTTGTTTGATGCCTCAGCCTGTCCATTACCTTGAGGATAATAGATTGAGGAGAAATGTTGAGTAATATGGAACTGTTCACAAAGGTCATCAATTTCTTGATTTTGAAATTGGCCCCCATTGTTTGTAACAATTGAAGAGGGTATCCCATATCTACAAATAATGTAGTTTAGAATGAACATAGCCACCTGTTTGCCAGTGGCTTTGATTAGCGGCATGACTTCGACCCACTTCATGAAATACTCAGTGGCCGTAATGATAAACTTGTGTCCATTTGAAGAGTTGGGATACATTTGTCCAACCAAGTCAAAGGCCCATTGCTGAAATGACCAATGTGTTATGAAAGGTATAAGTTCTCTGGCAGGAGCATGGATAAGATTTCCATGTGTCTGGCATTTAAGATATGATTTTGAAAACTGAATAGCATCTTTCTCCATGGTAGGCCAATAATAACCTACTTTGAGAAGTTTCTTGGCTAATGAAAATTCATTTGAGTGTGATCCACATACACCTTCGTGGACATCTTTTAATGCTAGGTCAGACTCTTTGAGTTCTAAACACCGAAGAAGTGTACTGTTGAGACTGCATCAATATAGTTTATTAGTTATGAGGACATAACGTGATGTTGTCCTAATCAGGGATATTTTCTCATTTCAAGACAGATTGGTGGGAATGGTTTGGTCGGAAAGGTAAGAAATGATACTAGCATTACCGAGATTGATCTGGGGTGTTTAAGGCACATATTACCTGGTATTTAGGGTTAGAAAAGGTAGGATAGGATATTTCTTCCACCAAGAAGTCATTAGGGAATTGATGCTCCTCTAGTTGTAACATGGATGCCAAGGTAGCCATAGCATCCACAGCTTTGTTCTCTGATCTTGGTATTTTTTGGAAGGTGATGAAGACAAAGTACTTCTTTAGATCATTGACTAGTTTCTTGTAGGGCATTAAATTTTCATCTTTTGTTTGATACTCCCCATTGACTTGATTGATAATTAGTTGGGAGTCACCATACACATGTAACTCAATGATCTTCCATTCCATAGCTAGCTTGAGGCCGTTGACCAATGCTTCATATTCTGAGATATTGTTGGTGCATGGAAACATTAGTTTGTAAGATTTGGGGATCTTGTGTCCTTGTGGAGTTATGAAGAGGACCCCTACTCCAGATCCTTGTTGAGTGAATGAACCATCAAAGTACATCTTCCATGGATGTTCAGTGAGATGCATGATTGTTTCATCAGGGAATTTGATTAGTAGAGGTTCATCATCCTGGAGTGGTGAATTAGCCAATTGATTTGCAAGTACCTGTCCTTTGATAGCTCTCCATTCTACATATTCAATGTCAAACTCACTTAGAATCAGGACCCATTTTTCCAAATGTCCTGTTAATGTTGTTCTGCTCAAAAGATACTTTAGAGGATCAATCTTAGCAATGAGCTTTATTGTATGAGAGAGCATGTAGTGTCTCAATTTTTGTGATGTGAAGACGATTGCTAAGCATGCTTTTTCAATAATGCTATAATTGAGCTCATAAGTGACTAGTGTTCTACTAATATAGTAGATAGCTCGTTCTTTCTTTGTTTCATCTTCTTGCACCAGTAACACTCCTAGAGATGTAGTCATAGCTGAAATGTATAGAAGTAAGGGTTTTCCATGAATAGGTGCCATAAGAATAGGTGGAGCAGCCAAGTACCCTTTCAATTATCTGAAGTTTGCTTCACAGTGTTCATCCCATTTGAAGGTAACCCCTTTATGTAGTAGCTTAGTAAAGGGTTGTGCCTTATCTGCAAGTTGGGACATGAACCTCCTAATGGACTGAAGTCTCCCTTGTAGAGTCCTCATTTGACTGATGTTATGTGGAGGAGCCATCTCTAGAATAGCCTTTACCTTTGCAGGATCTACCTTGATTCCCTTCGCGGATACTATGAATCCTAGGAGTTTCCCTTATTGTACCCCAAAGGCACATTTATTTGGGTTGAGCCTGAGTTGGAACTGTTCCATTCGATCCAATATCTTTCGTAGGTCAGCAATGTGAGTACCTCTCTCCTTGGATTTAGCCAATGTGTCATCAACATAGTCCTCCATGTTTTTGTGCATCATTTCATGGAATATTGTTGTCATGGCTCTTTGATATTTTGCACCTGCATTCTTTAACCCGAAAGGCATGACATTCCAGCAAAAGGTGCCCCATGCGCATGTGAATGCGATTTTCTCTTGATCCTTAGGGGTGATCTTGATTTGATTATAGCCCAAGAATCCATCCATTAATGAATACATCTAAAAGCCTGTTGTAAGATCTATGATCATGTCAATGTTTGGTAGAGGGAATTCATCTTTCAAACATGCTTTGTTTAGGTCTCTGAAGTCTGTACAGATCCTGATAGATTTATCAGATTTAGAAATGGGGACTACATTGGAGATCCATGCTGCATAGGCAATGAATTGAATAAATTCATCTTTCAACAACTTTTCTAGTTCTTCTTTCACCAATAATGCAACATGAGGATGCATCTTTCTAAGTTTTTGTTTCATGGGCTTGATCCCAGGAGCTATAGATAAGTGGTGCATTATGAGATTAGGATCTAGCCCTGGCATATCAATGTAAGACCATACAAAGTTGATCTTCTTCTCCTTCAGGAACTCTGTAAACTGTACCTTCTCTTCTTCTGATAAAGATTGTGCTAGATGAACTATTTGAGGATTTTCAATGGTGCCCAAGTTTACTGGCTATGTTGGTTCAATCAATACCGAAGATCTTTCCTGAAAGTGTTTAGGGAGGATATCAAGAGTCTCATCCTTTGGCACCTTTGAGAGGTTTTGATCATTGGATACATCTTTTTTTTTACTATTTTGGGATCTGATACTTCCACAGAGTGGTTTTCACCATCAGTCCTCTTTTTCTTTTTACTTTTTAGTTTGTGACTAAGAAACTTGATATCCTCCTATGACATGTTCTCACTCCTTGCATTGGTGGAAGAAGGGTAAGGTTCACAAGCATGGAGATAACAAGCTAGGGTGTGGTCATTGGAAAATTTGAGGATAGGAGTAGGATCTGTTTCAGTCCAATCAATTAGGTCTGGAAGTACCAATGTTAGGGAGTCAAAGTCTGGGAAGGACAGCATCGTGTTAGCATCAAGACCATTAACCGGCATGACACAGTCTGTTAAGTTAATTTCTTCAATATTTAGATCAATGAGAGTGATATCATCGTTAAAAGGGTAGTTGTTAGTCATATATGGATCAAACTCTAGTGACTCATCAGTAGAAGTCTCATCATCATCCCTCTACAAAAGGAGGCTTCTTGCTTGTAGCCTATAAAATTCTTTTAGACTTATGTATTCACTAGTGTCTCCATCAATGATCGGGGGACAAAATTCTTCTTCTACTTCAGGAGGATCAGTATCATTGAAAGGAGTGTCAAATAATTTACTAGGAGCTAAGGGAGCTACAAACATGTGAATGGTATCTATCCCAATATCCTCAGAGGAAATAGATAGCCAATCCCATTCATAGTCATGAGAGTCTATTACATCATCATCAGATTTGTTTAAGTATTCAACAATGGTTAGCTGATGTACTCGATTAGTTGCTTGTAGATCAAAGTGGGGTAGATCGAGGACATGTGAAATTGTGACTAATTTCCCCCAGTTAGGATGTAAATTTTGTGGCCGGGGTATCTCTTGAGTGATTGTTGCTATGGTGTCTCCTACCTCTTGAATGGGAGGTTGTGCTAGTAATGGAGTATGAAGATCCTGTGGTACCTCAAAGCTGGGTACATAGCATTCTCCTTGATATGTAGGATTCTCAATGCCAACATGTAATAATCTTTCATAAGGCCATGGTTCCAGTACTATCTCATATGTTTTATCACTCCATGTCTCTGAAGGTGGACTCTTTATAGAAGCAGGTTTATCAATTTTAGCATTAAACCCCAGTCATATTTTATCTTTGGTGTTGCGGAACTCCATGGGTATAGGTTCAATGATCCCTCGCCCGATGTCATTTAGAGGCCCCTTTCCTTTGTATCCCATTTGTGTGAGGAAATCATATCCTTTTCCATACCATTCTGGGGATATATTCACATGTTTGACCTCAAATTCTACTAGTTCTCCTTTGTAAAGCCAGTCCAAGACTGCCTGTTCTTCTGTGTTATCTGAAGAAGATGTGGATGCCTTTACCATGCCAGTTACCTTATGTATTTCTAACTCGTTGGATGTTGTAGGTGTGAATGTTGATGAAGGTTTTCCATAGGATCTCGGTGACACCGAAAGGTCTGTCAGTGAGGGAGTCAGGTCTAGTTTGTACTCTCCCATACCTATGTCTTCAAGTTTCAAGGTTTTGCTAAAAATCTTCATAACCATGTCCTTGGTAGTTTCAGGAGAAACTACATCCATAGCCTCTTTGTTGTGTGGGATCATACTACCATCTTTCATATTGTTGCAAGTGTAGTTAGCATCTGCAGGAATCGTCACTTCCACCCCATTACGTGGGAATTTTATGCATTGGTGATAAGTGGATGTATAGCTTGCATTTCATGAATCCATGGTCTCCCTAGTAATATATTGTAGGCCAGTGGTAGATCTAGAACTTGACATATGACGTTCCTCTCAATTGGTCCAACTCTGATAGGTAGAGCAATAAGACCTCTGGAGGATCTTTCTTCCTCATCATAAGCTTTGATGGTTATCTTGTTTCTAGTGTCAATTGTTT
>MU226296.1:98824-117219 GCA_018584345.1 Thuja plicata
TAAGGGACTCATTAATGGAGGTGTAAGAACCATTAATGCCTTGGGCATTAATAAGGCATGGAAGAGACATAGGCTTAAGGCATCTTCATTAATAAGGTATTAATGAAAGCCTTAAAGAAGCAAGGGAGGGTGTAAGAGGATGGCTTGAGAAGGTGGACCTTAAGGAACTCAAGCTTGAGAAAGTGGAATTTCTCAAGTGGGTTGAGTTGCTAAGCATTCCTTAATGAAATGTGACAACATTAGGAGGTGGGTTAGGGCTAGAATTAGGATTAGGATTAGATTAGCAAGAGTGAATGGGTTGAGAAGGGTTAGAACCCAGGGTAGAAGTAGTTGAGATAGGTTAGGTTGGGGTTTGAGAGAATATTAATTAAATGAATTAAACTTATTTAATTCATTCAAAAATATAGGAATTAATTATTTAAACAATTTAATTTCTTTTTAATAATTAGGGGACTATAGCCATTTTAATTAAATTAAATAGGCTAGGGGAATGGGTTATTTTGCAAGTGGGTAATTGATTTAGGGATTTATTTAATTCCTTTATAATTAAATACTATATCCATGTTTGAATTTTGATTTGATTTAATTGGTTTGAATTGATATGAATCATGTGGCTATAATAGTTAATATAATTCAGTGATAACAATCACCTAGGACATTAAATTGATTCAAAGAATTATGCCAAGCAGTAACAGGGTCGTTTGGACATAATCAAGGGTATGATCACACTTAGGGAAAATATGGTCCATAGTTGGAACAGACCAAATTTAGGTGGTTACATTCTTTGCATTGTTCTCATTTCATGCTTTGAACAGACCAAATTTAGGTGGTTACACCTCTATCAGACTTTCAAGAATTCTAGTTCTAGCTTGCAACATTTCCTTAATGGTTTTGAAATACTCATGCATAACATTATCAAAATTATTTCCTAGTGATTATATAAATTAACCTATCTGAATGGTTATGGGTCTTCTTGTGTCCCATAGAACTTTTTCTATGGAAGGAAAGTATTCTTCAAAGTAAAAGAATATGCACATTATGAGGGAACCAAACTTACAAGTGTTTTTCCTTGAAGACCTTATTGTGCACATGTTCTTCTCCAATTGATGTAATAGGATCTCTACAAGATCCACCTTCTTCCCTTGTTTGATAATCTTGTATGTTGTGCTCATAGAAGTACTAGATATGCTACTCATTCGACTTGCTTGGAAGATCTTATATCCAACAACACATGCTCCAAACTTTAGCTCTACGTCGGTAATGGTGTTGACCTTTAGTGCTCTTTTATCTGATTTAGCATCAGTCAGTTTTTCCACTTCTACCAGAGATGGGTACTTGTGAGCCTATGGTTTATCGGTTGTAGGATAACCAGTGACCGCATGAATAACATCCTTTTTTATTACCTTTGGCTTATTTAGCCATAGAGTCTTGTTGTGAACTCTGTTAAGAACAATCTTTATCCATTTTGTTTTGAAGACCTTGGGAAAATGTAGTGCATTTGTGAGTCCCTTCACTTCCAAGTGTTTGTGCTCTTCTTTGAAATTTCCAGCATCATCACATAGTGCCCTATAGGCATTATCTAGGTCTAGATCTCCTATTTCTGAGATCTTACAGTGAATATAGGACCTTACGTCCTCTACCTATAAAACCCTAGGTGGGATTCTAGAGATTGTTGTAGAATCATCAAGTTGTGAAGCTATTTCAGGGTGTAACTTGTATTTAGGTTCAGCACGTGAGCCTCTACTAACAAGCTTGAACTATTTCTTCTTATCATCCTTAATTTTTTCAACTCTAGAAGTCGATGCCATCTTGTTTGCAAAAATTTAGGGCTTTTCGTAAATAAAATAGTGCGGTCGGTGAGTGTTATTACTTATGGATTCTCTATGATTGCCTATGAATGTGAATGCTTTGTGTCAAATTGATTTCTTCTGGGTCACCTTCCAAATTTCTCTTAAATCATTCTGGTCTGCTCTGCTCTGCTCGAAAATCACGGGTGCGAAAATGAGTTTACCCGTCGGGATTTTATAACCTTTTTGCGCCCTAAGTTGTCATTAATGCTTACCAACTTTTTGGTTTATGAAGACTGATTTTGTTGGTAGAGACATTCATAACATCTTTAGTGTCTGTGCAAAGCGTCAGGGTTGCTATCAGTTTTGGAGACTTCACCAATGATTGTCGGTGAGGTTGCAAAGATAGCTTTTGTTGATTCAACATTCACTGATATCCGTTGGTTTACACTTAGCTTGTGTGATGACCGATACATTCTAGTAAGTAGTGCTAACTTTTATGTGTGTGTTCACCGATGCAAATTATGCCCAATAACCGATGGTTATTTTTCAATATTTTAGCAAATAACAATATATTGCATCTTTATTCATGCTAATATTACAATATCAAATATGTGTGATGGAATCAATGTATAATGTAACTTATCATAATGCAGTTCCATACTTACTTGTGCAATCTAGTTGGATGTAGTGATGTCACTGGATCCATTGGATGAGGTGTCACCATTTGCATTGCTTGTTCTAGCACCTTCAGTGTTTGTGGCTTTTACCCACATCTTGGTTCTCATTCTTTTGATGTCATCAATGGTATTTCCATTGGGATGTGTACTTGTGTCTGTCAGTCGGTCTTTGTAATCTTTTATCACATGTCCAACCTTATGACAATGTAAACATGCCATACCTGGATTGGTCCAACCTCTTGACCTTCTGGTCCACTTTCTCATACATTTGGTAGCAATATGACCATACCTTCCACATGCTATGCAATCTACCCATGTGTTATAGTCCCAAACATATGAGTTACCTACTCTTGTTGGTTTGTATCTTTTATCAGTTTCCTTTGGTGTCCTTGCCTTGTTCTTTTTCCAGCATTCCTTATGTGTACGCTTGTTCATCTTGAATGTAGGACAGTACTTGTCCATATAGGTTTTTCTCTTTGGATTTGTCACTTTGGATCTGCACTCATGTGCCTTGTGTCCTTTCTTTTGACATTTATAACAATTAACAATAAAAGTAGATTGTGCTTGAGAAATACCTTTCATTTTTCTTCTGCAAATGTTTGAGGTGTGGTCTGGTTTTCCACAGTGATTGCATGACAGCTTCTTGGATCTTGGGGTTGTGAAAGCATTCCTCTGATCTGGTTGATTAGAAGATTCACCATTCTTGTTGTACCCTAATCATGCGTAGTTGTTGACTCTTCTTTTTCCATCAAGAAAATCATCCATCCTTTTGTTGTTATCTTCAGCCTTTTTGATCAATTTGTTGTGTTGATTTTGGACTTTGATTTCATGCTTCAATTTTTCATTCTCTTCTCTTAGCTCACCAATGATCTGTACTCTTTCAATGAGATCAGTATTTAGTCTGTTTAGTTCTTGAATCATAAGAATAATCTGGTTGGTAACCTCATGGTGATGCTCAGTAAGTCTTAGAATATCTGATTCTTTCTCTTGTAGCTTCTCTGTAATTTTCCTCCTATCATCAATGGCTAGTGTTCTTTCATTTTCATCTTTTCTTGCATCATTCATGACATCGATCATTTTCACCATTTGAGTCTCTTGACCAATTTGCAGCATCTTGATTTGATCTATCAAATGTAGATTGACCTCTTGTAGACTTGTAATTTCTTCTACTGATGCGTCTGAAGCTTTGCTCATTGATGATTCTGTTGTATCAATGTAATCTTGTATTTCCAATTCTTTGTAGTTTTTCTCATTCAGCCTGGTTGCCATAATCTTTCTTTCATCAAGAAATTTTCTCAGATTGATTCTCGCCTCTTTATACTGCTCATATTTTATTTGCATCTATAACTGCTCATTCTCAATAGTCATGTCCAGTCTGTACTTTTCCATTGCTCTGATCTTTTCTCTCAATTCTTTAAGATTTTCAAGAAAGAGACTTAGCTCTGATACCAATTGTTGGAATTATATTGGAATGATGTACTGAGAGGGGAGGGGTGAATCAGTACCTCTAAAAATTTTCTTGGTTAGCCCATTAACCCTTAATCATCAGTTTGTAAATTATCTTATCTAACTGTTCATCTTTCTTTATGTAAATGCAATCATATCATAAGTTCTTTAATATGTAACCATAAAATAAACATTCATGAAAATAGATAACACATAACACAAGATATGATATTGCAGAAAACTCTTGTTAGAAAGTAAAAACTGCGTTGGGGATTGTTACCCACAAGACTTCACTATCTGCAGATAAGAAGGGGCCGGTTAAGGCTTACAATTTGTTACTTCTGATGACCTAACCTATTAGGAGTATTACAGTGTAGACCTATTAAGATCTACTTCGTTTGAAGCTTTAGCAACACTATTAAGTGTGCACTCTGTTAAGAGATTTGTAAAGAACGATTAAGTCCACCTTCTACAAAAGTATTTTTGATGTGATACACTTTTTAGAATGCAACTACATAAGTCTTTGATCTGATGATGTATGTAATCTCTAATTGCTGATAACATATCCAATAAAGCTTCCTATGTATAAGTAATCATCCTTTCATGATTGAATAATACCTTTGTCTACTCATCGGTAGCCTCTGTGTGTTCTTGACAACTGATGTGATCTTTTTCTAAACTTTGCATGAATTCTTCCTTCTTCTCCTTAGATGCTTTTCGTGGCTATCAACAACAATGAATTCATATTTCACAATTGATTTGAACATCTATTTATACTAGATTTTGGCTCAATTCTTGATTCACGCTTCGCAAGTTAACTCTAGATCCAAGGTTTACAACTTGACCTTGATATCTAGTTAGATATGTTTTAGATCCGTTAGGATGCTTTAAAACATTTACATGAAGCTTGCTTGACCCTCAAGTTATGATTTAAAACAAATTAAAACTCTACAAATAGAATTACATTGCTTTATCTGACGTGTAAAACTCAGATCCACTATTTGCAGGTTCTCTAACTGACTGTCGGTTCTGACGGTCAGTTCTCTTTGTCATCGGTGTTCCTTTCTTGAACTGGTCG
The DNA here is from genome assembly GCA_018584345.1 of Thuja plicata. NCBI lineage: Eukaryota > Viridiplantae > Streptophyta > Pinopsida > Cupressales > Cupressaceae > Thuja > Thuja plicata. Next base: position 103,816 of record MU226296.1, read on the forward strand.
TCAGGTATGCCTTTTCTATTCTGTCAGTTTTGTTCTCAAAACTGTGTCATCGGTGATGATCTCAATGTTATGTTATTGACCCGTCGGTGATGTCATGTTCACTTCATCGGTGCAACACTTGTTAGTGTTCATCGGTCAATTGCATACTTAGCATTTTTCATGACCTTTGTGTTCTATCAGGTATGTTTGTTGTTTGCTGGTAATGCTTGTAGTCCACCGGTAATGCTTGTAGTTTGCCGGTAATGCTTGTACCGATGATCTATGTCAATGTTTTTCACTAAGTGTACTAATGGCAAAATTAATGTCATCAAAAAAGGGTTCTTCAAACTCACACTCTTCTCCACATGTGGTGAATGAGTACTCCTCCCACTCTTGAGGAGGGCTACTAGCCTTTATGCTAGTGTGTTATTTATTTTGTTTTCTACAAAACATGTTTTTTTATGTGTTGTTGATAGTTCATTGATGGCCTGTAAAAGCCAACGCCCCTATTTTAGTGTTGTTGTTCTCTTTGACGCCTTCAGGTTATGTTTGTGTAAGGGTCAACCCCATTGTTAGGCCACTGATTAAAATAAAATAAAATAAAATATAAAATTTAATGATTTGCATAACCCCTCAAATATAACTAAAAATGTGTTACTATATAATTTGAGTGTTTATAAACTTGTTTAATGTTTCATAGAAGTTATTATTTTCAAAACATAAATTATTGGAAGTGTAGTCCGAGTATAGAATTTGAATAAATAAACTATATCACTATATGATACCCAAAGGTTGCATTTTTTTATAAAATGACACTTTAAAAGGGGTCTCTATATAAAATTTATGGGCTTAGGAAAATTTAGAAACAAGGATCAAATAACTTTTTTTTTTAAAAAGAAATTGTTTAATAAAAATAGGCATTTGGTTTATATTAAATATTTAGGAAACAAGGGTCCCAACCCTTTCCAAAGATTGTTTTAAGGAAAAGAAAAATCATCCCAAGTTGGGTAGAGACAACAAAAAAATAACCATAGGGCCAAAAGAAAGAGGTATAATTGTAGCCAAGATGCCAAAAAATAAAAAAATGAAAAATGAAAGAGTTGAGACCCCACAAGGTTCCTATTTAGACAATACCAAAAATAGAACAAATTGGTCTTTCACCCAACACTCAAGTATGTGTTTGGGAGAGGGATTTAGGAAGGCATTCCTTCTTCTTACAAGAGTCTAAGAGATCTTATCATCTAAATTATGAACATAAGGGGGAGTAGAGGGGATTGACCATGAAAGAGCCTACCAAATCATGAAGAGAGAAAAAAAAATGAGGTAATAGGTGACCTTCCATCACAAGAGTATTGATGGATAAGATGAATTGTGAGGTTAGGGTAAGAGGTTCCTCATTAGGGTCCACAAAACATATCAAAACTAAACAAGAAGCTAAGGACTCATTCATCATCCTAAAAGGAGTCATTTGATGGAGATCCTAGAGTATGAATGTGTTATGCCCTGCATCCCCGTCCCTACATTTTGTGTGCAAAATGTTGGGTCCCCCTTTTTGTTTTCTACTTTTGGCTCTTGCCTTGTCTTTTTACTTTGTTTATTTGTTTTCCTTCTTCGGGTTTTATTTCCCACGGTGTTGGTTTTTCTTTTTGTTCTTGTCCCTTGTATCTCTGGGACCCACTCCCAGAGTTGGTCATTCCTTGTCCAGGAACCGGACTCCAGACTTTGGGATTCTCTGTCACGATGTCTTCTTTTCACAAGAGGGCGTGGTCGCGCGGAATCCATGGGCCCAGAGTCTGGAGGTCTGACTATTCCAGATTTTGCGAAAGGAAGGGTAAATTTCTTTTCACCTCAAGTATAAATAGGAATCACCTGTCATTTTCACAGTTACCACGATTAAAACACTTGAGCGATTTCAGAGCGATTTGAGCAAAATTTAAGTGCGAGTTTTTTCTAAGCTGTTCTGAGCAATTGCGAGTCATTTGTGGTGTTGGTGGTTATCATTTTGAGGGTGGAAGCTGTTACAGACATTCAAAGAGCCTTTCCTTCCTTGCATTTCTTTGGGTTCCAGGTTGGTGTTCCTGGTTCTTCTTCTGCTTTTCAACTTTTTCTTTGTTTTTGTTTCGCTTGCATTTCTGTTTTGGTTGTCTCAATTTTGCTTCGCGTCTTTTTTGTCTGGTTCGCCACCCATTGGTGGTTTGGCTCTACTAGAGGTTTGTCTACCATCTATGTGGGTGTAGTATATTCTGTAGGTATTGTATATGCTTGTAAATGTTCGACGTTGTTTTGTTAGGGTATCTTCTTTGCATTTTGTATATATGTATATTTAGTGTATATTAATGTATATCCTTCTACTTTTCATGTATATACCTTTTAGCTCTGTTGTAAATATGATATATATTTTGTGTGTATTTTCTCAATCTTTTGTCGAGATCGTTGTGCTCTGTCTTCTTTTCATCCGTGTTTGTGAGCTCATTCAGGGTAGAATACCGCCTGGTTGAAGCTCGGCTCTCGGCCGGTTTCAACCAGGTGGTTTTCTCTCTCTCCTCCTTAAACCAGCCTTAATTATCCATTTATTTCCCATGTATACATTCAAAACTATCCAAGTGGCCTCCGCTTTTAGCACGTTCAGACAGTTGGCTCTGTCGTCATTGCCATAACTCCCATTTATTGCATAGCCACGTAACGTCCACGTGGGTCTGACAGCTCACTTTTTGTGCACATCTGCCAACGGTTAGTTTTTCGGACGCTGGGACTTTTGTCCCCACCAACCCACATCTTTCTTTCATCAACTATGTTGAAACCCTCGGGCCCAGATATTGGTTATTTCCCTTAAGTTTGCATTATATATATCTTTCTGGGATTTTGGACCTAAACTAAATTTTCAGGAAAAGGATATGCCTCGGTGGTAAGATTTTTGGATCCTAGAATATTGTTTGTCTATAGATTTTAACGATCACCTTGCCTTGTAGGTTTCCAAGACAACATACCTTAAAAATGTCTGAGGCTTCCGCATCTTCACCACCCAGAAGTCTGAAAATTCCTTCCACGATGGTCACTAGGGTAGCCGTCAGATACAAAATGGAGAGGGCCTTGGAAAAATTGCCTCTCAGCATGAAGTATGTCAAGGATAGTATTATTATGGGATCAAATATTGATTCCAAAGTTTAATTAATTACCGACACCAGCGTCAAAACATGGCCCGAGATGCAGGCCCTGGTCAAGATAATGTACATTCAGTGACAGTTCGNGGGGATCCATTGGCAATCAGCATCTTTTATTTTGAGATTCTCAAGGCCGCCTATTTTCCATGCTCAGTGCAGGCCCCAGAGTTGATTGTCATGCTTGCAGCACATTACAACTCTTCCATCCAAGCTGCCATGCTCATAGCCCCAGAACTGACCAGATATCCCACCCCAGCGTGTCTCTCAATGCCGCAACTTTTCGGGTAGGAATGGGAATCCCTCAGTTTGACAACCCAACTGTTGTTACCAGATTAGATGCCTTAGCACAATTTCAGCAGCTAGAAGTCACATCCTGACAATACATGAACAACCATTGGCTCAAGACCCCGAAGAGGGATCCCAAGAAAATGAAACTAGAAATCCCCTGGTCTGAATTTAAAGAAAGCATCCAGATGGGGATGATAGCACTATGTTGGATCTTCAGGAAACCCCATGCCTGAGAATTCACAGGGTGGATGTACTACTTTTTATTGGGCATCACCACCAGTGGGGAGTACTTTGATTGGGCCGCCATTATTTCAAACCACGTGGATTCTCAGTTCCTTTAGGTGGCCCAAAAGTGCAAGTTTCATATGACTTCTTACATTCTCTGGGCCCTAGTGCAACAATGACCCCACACCAGAGGGTTACTCACATCAGGTGTACTCGGGATTAGCCCAGGTCAGAAGGCTCCCTGGGATTATTTCCCACAAATCCAATGGGAGGCTAGTTTCCCTAGTTTCTGTCGAGTGAATGATGCCTTCATTTACTACAACCTTCTCACACCTACCCAAGATGCAGGATACCGCCTCTCCACAGAGGCAATGGATCTGGTCAGAATTTATGGCTATTATTACATACAATTCCAGTAGCATACATACATAAGGGTAACCGGCTTCTCTGAGAAACCCTACTTGTTACCCAAACATTGTGGGAACAAGATAATCCCCCTGGAGTATTGCAGGAAAATGATGGAATTGCACGCATTATACACCTTAAAGAAGGTGATGAATATTCCATTCCCAATCACTTGTGGGAATTACTCGTGCATTCTAGCCATAGCCAAGGAGGTAGACAAAAAACTCAAGAGCTTGAACCTGGTAGAATTTTATCTAGCACAGAAGAACTTTGATCTGCATGGAAAAATTGCATTGGCACTTCCCTAAGCATCAGAGCCCCACCAATATCACATGGAGGACTTCTGGGAAGATTTTCAAGATGATTTCAAAGTCTGGAGCCGACATTACGTCCGGGTGACTATTGGGATGATGGAAAGGTTGAAGCTCTAGAAATTTCCAGATGACTTCTCAGACGCTGGATACACAATAGACCCCCAACACAAAGCAAAGGGGATTGATAAGTTGGCCCTCCCACTGGTGGATTGGAATGCCCAGGAGGGGCCCACCATTGAGGAATTTACTTGCAACATTGTCGAATGCAGCCATGAATATTTTAAAAGAGTATGCCTCGGGAGTACCTGCAGGGAGAAGATAGTGGAAAAAGAATAATGGAGACGCCAAATCCACAGGAGACCCCCATCAAAGAAAAACTAAAACAATCCATAGCGGGCTCCCAATAGATGAGGGAGAAATTAATCACACGGTTGGCCACTCCGGTGCTCATGGCCAGACCTGTCCATCCTCCCTCTTCCCCTTCACTAGCAACGCTAATGGTCAAAGTGACAGGAGTTGATCCAGAAGAAGCAGGCAGCCCTAAGGGATGTAGGGCCTCCTTTGCTCACAAGGCGGAAGAAAAGGCTTAATCCAAAGCCAAAGGCAAAACCGGAGCTAGGGATGCCTCATATCCCACAAGTAGAAATCCTTTCTTCTGACTCCCCAGAGCTAGAGAGGGAACCAGCGCATGCTCATGTCCCGAAAAATCCTCCCCCTCAAGATGAATTTGACGATATTTTTAGAATTGATGAGTTTGGGAATTTGCAAGGAGACATTGAACAATCAGAGGTTGAAATCCCAGAGCAGGAGGAAGCTCCCGAACAAGAACCTACATAGGAGTAGGAGGAATAGGTAGAAGAAGAGAAAGGGATAGAGCAAGAGATAGCCTCCAAAGTCCCAGAAATACAGGATGCAGGAGTTTCAGGGAAACAGAAACAAAGTGAACAAATGGCATCGGCTGGGGAAATCAGACCCACGGGAGCAACCATGACCCTAACCATCGTGTTCCAAATGTTCTCCCAAAGGCAACATTTGGGGAGGTAATCACTATGGCCCAAAAATTAAACCTTGGCCCATTGCCTCCCCCACTACCAAAGGATGTACCGATGGAGGAAGACACCCCATCAACAGAAGCTGAAGAAGAGAAACAACAAGAAGAGGAAAACCCTGGGGGAACCAACGAGGACCCAAATATTGCTGAATATACAGATGGTGGGGAAAAAGATATAGATACCACCAAAGAAAACATCATTGGTAAGCCAGGAAACATAGGAAAAGAGTCAGAGGAGGCTCATCCTGATGAAGGGGCACAGCAGGATATCGGGGAGAATTCACAGGAATATATTTTGGCTACAAAGCCACCCTGCCCACCACATTAGTTGATGGAATCTTAGAAGAGAAATGCCCCCCCATCAACACCCAGAGCCCATCTTTCCTTGGTAGAGATGATGGCTTAGGCCCAGAACCCGCCAAAGGTCAAGAAATCCCAGACGGTTCACACTCTTCGAACTGAGCCGGGCGGAGAAACAGTCGCAATAATCATGACACCCTCCCCAGATGTAGACGAGGCCATGGCTGAGGCCATAGATTATGATGTCACAGAGGTATCGCTAGGGAAGAGAGGAAAATAGGGTGAATTGGACCTGTTAAAAGAAGTAGCCAAGGCAGTAGAGGCTCGCTACGAAAAAGAAGCTCAAAAGTTTAAAGCAGAATGGGAGAAAAATGCAAACCTCATGGGGTTGCTGACTGAGCTGGCCTGGCCCATTAGCGTTATTCCTCTGGGGGCCTCTACATTAAATGCACCACTTCCACAGAGTGATATAGATTCATTACGGGCGATGAAGAAGAAGGCCAGAGCAGTTGATGAGTGGGTCGCCTTGCAGTTAGGAAATGTCTGGCATTTCCTGGTGTCCACCCTCCAAGATCTATATGCAGCCCACCACATTTTACATCAGTCCAAAACCACCATCAATATATGGGAGGGAGACATCAAGAATTATGAAGCATGGAAAGTTGAGTTAGAAGAACTCGTCAGCCTCGGCGAGGAGATTGTCTCCGAGTCCAGAATTCTAGGAGAGGAGTCATTTGATTTTGTGAGGACCCAACACTCTAGACTTGATCTCACATTGGGGGTAATCAAGCAACTAGTGGGGACTCTACGGGATAAGGTCAATGCGGTACAGTATTCTTTCAATTTATACAAGTCTTTTGTTACGAAGGTCTCCGGAGCCGATCCATTTAGCACTGACACATGCACACTGGAGGAATATGTTTTGGGGAAGTTTGATGAGTTAATGGAGTCAAGGTATCAATCCCTGGAGGGAATAGATGGAGCTCAAATGATGCAAATAATTCACATGGTGCTCAGTGGCCACGATGCGGCAAAGATGGCCGATAAATTTAAGGGAAATGTTTCAGACCTGGGGGAACAGATTGAGGTGGCCAAGTACCGGCGGGTTGGCCTTAAAGACATTGATGAAGATGGAATTTCCCATCTCCTCCAAACCTTCAATGACAGTAAGCAACAATAAAGATCCTCCGGGGGCAAAAGAAAACCTAAGTGTTTTGTATTCTTTATTCTTTTGGAATGTAAGTTCCTGGATCTTGGAATCCCAGATCCTATATTTTGTATTCTTTCAGTGACCCATGTCCCGGTCCTGAAGGCCAACCAGTCACTTTTAAAGTAGTTAATAAAGGTTGTCAGAAGGTAGATGACTACATCAAGGCACGTCAGATCGGAAAGAGGTTTCCTGACAGGTGATATTCTCAAGGCGCTGCTTCAATGTTACACTTGGCACATCAAAGAGAGGGTGCCACTTTTCCCATTTATGAGGCATGTAGCCTCGATCCTCAGGGGATCATTTTTCTTCTTTCTCCTTCTCAGCCCTCTTTTCAAGGCCGATTCTTCTACTCCACCTCCTATCTTTTTCTTCTGACATGGCAGGCCTATTTCATCTCCAGGTCTTTTGTAGAGTGGTGCAGGTAGTACTGGCCACCTGATAATATATTTTAATGTATAGTGTAACATAAGTTAGGGTTAGGGTTAGGGTTAGATGTGTATGTGTATAAATAGTAAGTCTGGCCCCATTCCAAGGGTCGGTGAAATTGATGATTTTGCAGTCCATAGTAATAGAAAAGCAGTTTTTCATTTCTTAGTTGCAGAGCTCAATGCTCCATAGTTTAAGCTTTCAGTAGTTAGATGCTCCCTTGGAGCCACCATTGTACCACACACCAGTGCTTGCTGGAAGAAATTTTAATGAAGAAGGGAGAGTTCTTGCAATGATGTTGTTGGCATTCTGTCTTCTGGGTTGACGGTATTTTATGCTTTGTGTTCTTCATGTCCTTTTCTCTAACACTTAAAGTAGATTAACGACCTCCTTTCCTTTGCTATTGATGAAATATGAACTGATGGTAATATGTTTCTTTGGTATTTAGTGTAGTGTGTTAGATTATTGTTGATTTTTTGAATGTTCAGCATAACTATAGGTAGATGAAATATTTTTTAACCCTTCAGGATCTTTTTCAGTTTATTTGCTAAGTGTAAACATGTTTGGAGAAACCTTACCTAGTTGAATCCCCAGAGAGAACGATTTGAAGATAACCATCTATCCCCCTCAAAAATAGTCACATCTCCCAACCAAGCCCCGCACCATTGAGACCCGACTCTCACGTGCTTGGAGGCCCGGGGAATCTCATTTCCCCGAACAACCTTTATAGGCGAAGTTGGCCGGTACCCTGGTACCTGGTGACAACTTACATCTACTGGCGGACCCGGTCACAAGAGTCTCGTCGACCGAATGGTCAAGTGATTTTCATTAGTATTCTTCCACCAAGTGTTAATGCCTTTATAGCACGATAGAGGAAATTTTTATCTAGGTGATAGATGGAAAAGTAATGACAACATTTATAGGAGAGACCCTCATAATCAAGAGTTTGAATCCAAGACATATCCCAACCTTAAAAATCATATCCTTGTACCATTTTAGAGTATCCCTGTAGGATGTCAAGTTATTAACCTTCATGAAGCAACCAATGGAATTTCCTATGACCTCATAACATGAAACCTCCCAAAATTGGGGGAGATTTAGAGGTATGATCCACATCTAATGCACATTTAGTGGCACAATAAGAGGGTTAAAGGAAGTTGACCAAGGCTCAATGAAGAGAGAGTTATCTTTCCAAACCCATAATTGAGTTCTCTCCCCAAGCCCATTATTATTGAGAAATCACCAAATTTATTTGTTAGAAGAGACAAAGGAGGCATTGAGAAAAACCTTTATTACAAGGGAATAATTCAATATTATCCACAATAAGAGGCCTCCAAGAATGCCCCACCCAATTGTGAAGGTCAATAAGACAAGGCCAAAGTTTTTAGAATTTGTACCAAGCCCCTATATTGGTAGAATTCCTCATTTTCCAATACATATCAACCAAAACATAACATTGAGGATGATTTGGAAATAGGAATAGGAAGATATTTCTACCTGAATGGATGAGAAACACCATTAATATATGCATGAGAAAATCCATGACCACTGGGAGTAATAGCGAGAATCAAGGGGGGTGCATCCAACACCCACAACATCATCAAGAAAAGATAAGACAACCTTGGGTGGAATGACATCAACACACTTAATCAAGGAGTACCAAAAAACCCAATCTGGGGAGCCAACATCAAAGGGACATTGGTGCAGGGAACCCTGACAAAGACATTGAAAGGGGTCACTTGGTTGGCTCATGAAGACTAAATGATCAAATAGATCAATATATTTCAATGTAATATGGCTTGAAGCCAATTTGATGTAATTGGATGCAATTGGATGTAATGAAGCCTAATGTATAAAGGCATTGAAGGATGTAATAAGAGTTGATTGCCTAAGGTGGCATAGTAGGCCTAGAAGGATAATAGGTTAAGTCGTAGAGTAGAATAGTGGATTTAATGTTTTGTTAAGGTCCTTCATGGACAGATTTCGAAGTCATAGTTTGTAGAAAGTCAATTAGACAAGTTTTAGTGTTTAAAGATTTGAATGTAACGGTTAGATTCCTCATGGAGGGAAAATTCTAAAGATAGACTATATTGCATGTTGAAGAATCCCAATCGATGGGGATCAGTTACAGAATTTATTCTTTCTATTTAAGCCTTAGAAGGAAAGAGAGGATGAGAGGTTGATAGAGGTTAAGTTTCAGATTGTAGATTGTACGAACTGCACTGTTTGAAGCAATCAAAGATTGATTTCTTGCAATTTTGAAGACTTGTTTGATGTAACATTGATCCACAAGCTTGGTTATAGTTGCATGATGGTTTTCAGAGTATATTAGATCAAGTACAAACCTCTGTAAATCTATTTTGTTGTTTTAGTATTATTGACTGTACTGTAGAAATACACAGTCTTGTTTTGTCTTTCACTATGGATTTGTAAGATCCATCCCCTTTTTGTACATAATGTAACTTGGGGATGGATCCACACTTGTAATATGGTTTACTAACATGAATAATGCAAGAGCCAAGTTTGTTTGTAGAGGGTAAGGAGATGATTAAGGTTTGACAGTGTTTATAAGGGTTGCATGCATGGTGCATGGTTATAGCAGCAGAGGATCTATCCATTGGAGGGGATGATTTTGTGTTTGAATCCATTAAAGGATGGTCTAAGAATGGTGAATCATCCATTTATTTGATGATATCATGAGTGGAGGTCGGACATTGACCAAGCCCTATATTTTAGGGGTTTTTGAGAGTAAATTAGGGATTTTGAATATAGAGAGGCCAGAGAACCAAATTGGTTGTATAATCCATGGTTTGGGGTCATTTGATGACTCTGTTGAAAGTATCAACATCTGATGACAAGAACTGGTAGTATTTTCTTTGGAAATTGGGTCGGATTAGCCCTCCTAGTTCAGGGACAGTGGCAAATTTGAGTGGGTTTGTCCAAAACACCTAGGGTTAGTTTTGAGGTATGTTATCAGCTTGGAAAAGGGTATTCCAATATGTAATTTTTTTGTGGAGTTGTTTGGGAAAAGTTTGAGAAAGGATTTAAAACCCCTCACTGTTGTACTACTAGGACAGTGCAAGAATGGACAGTTTGGTCCAAGAAGACAGAATGGTTATAAGAATGAGTCTAGGTTTTAATTATTGGATGATTTGAGTGTATTGGGGTCCTTAGAGGATTTAGGGTCACCATTTGAAGGAAGGTTGAGGATTGTGGTTGCAGAAGCCTATAGGGTGAAGAGTGCATGATTTGTATTTAAAGCATGCTTGAATGGTTGAGAGTGAAGAAGTGGATGATTTCAAGATGTGGAGTCTAGTGGAGGGTAAGAGATATTTAATTTGACCTTTGATTGGTCTATGGAGTGGGATGGGTATAGAAGTGATCTTAAAATGAAGGTTGAAGGAGTTGTTACCAAGAAACAAGAAAAGAGTTATGAAACCATGAAGAAATCTTATTCACCACAAGCCTCTACACCAGACATCAAGTGCCAAAGGGGTAAAAGAACCACCCTATAGCACACCATAGTTGCACATAGGAATAGGTAGGAACTAAAAATTTGAAACATCATAAATGATTGAAAGTGTAGAGGCGGTGGACCATAAAGGAATTGCATAGTAATAGAGACATTTGTTGATTTAACAAATGCCTGCTATTATTTAGCCAACCCAAAAAATAAACAAAGTAAAAAATGTCTACTATTGTTTAACCAACCAAAAGACTAGACAATATTGGATGATTAAATTATAACCTCTCAAAGTTGAGCATCAAATTCAAAAAGAAAATGAAGTGGGACAAGGTTTCCTCTAAAGGGCATGTTGACATCAACATGTCATCATGTTGACTTTAACATGGTGACTATACAAGTCAGCCATTTTGATGCCATTGTTGGCTCCAGTTGTTTGTTATACCTAAGGTAACTTTATTATAATAACGTACAAGTTATTCTTGTGTGGTGGCTTTTGTATTGATGTCATGTGTTGTATCATGGGTTCATAGGTCCATGTTGGTGTAATGATTACACAAGTACATAATTGATAGCATTGACTGTATAGTGATTAATGGTACTTGAGACAAGTGTAAAAAATTCTAAGGTTAATATAAGGATGATGTTAGGTTTATTTTGACATCAACAATACATGCACAATCACTAGTGGAAACTAAGGAATTGTCGCCAAATAGGAATGTATGTCAAGTAAAGGATTGACATGTGCTAAAGTGTTAACATGGTATAAGCCTAATAGAAGGGATCAAAGGATTCCTTGATCATTGAATAAAGGGCTTGTACACATGATTAGAAGATAAAGAGGTTTGATTTTGTAACTTTACTAGAGGTTTTAGATAGTAAACTTGCATATGTCCATGTTTGCCAAAATCAAGCTCAATGTATAGGTTAAATCTCTTAAGTATTATTTATTATGCCAAATAGGGGTTTTCAATGTATGAATCTCATTTATAAACCTTGAATGTTAAATTTCCAAGCTTAAATTCACATAATTTTTAAACTAGAAAAGGTAAAATTATAAATATTAAGGTCAAATCAAAGGAAAGATGGCCATGAGAGATGCCAATTCAAAATTTTACAATTGTATGGCCATAAGAGCTATGAAATTTTACATGAATCTCAAATGTAGACCCTGAATGGTAAAATTATGAACCTTGGGTCCAATAAAAACAATATAAATTCAAGAATAAATGCATATGTAATAAAACCTAATTAAGGTTTAAATAATAGATAAATATTTCTTGTAAATCTCAAAAGATGGTAATTTCCATATAATATGTTAATTAAATCACCTACTGAAATAACTAAAAACCTATTACGGTATTTTTTTCAAAACCATATGAACTTTTGATTATCCATATTAATGAATATGTTAATATAAATTGTCATTTGAAAGAACCAAAAAAATAAATTTAAAACATAAATTGGAGAGGTCATAGTGATGCTCCATCATAGGATTGTAACTTCTAAACATAATAAATATGCTCGTAACTGCAAAAAAATGAAGCAACAATACTTCAAACTAAGCATTGAAAGAGATGTGATATTTCCAACTAACTTCATAAATCAAAAGCACAAATTATTTTCACAAACAACCTTCAATTTTGAATCTTTTTAGTATAAAGTTAAAGAAGCAAAGAGCCTTACACATTGAACAAGACATTCTGTTAGAGTAGTCATAGTATAGCTAATAATTAAATCATTTAATTATTAGTCTATTTACTCTATGCTTAAGTTATACTTAGGCAGCTTTCTAATTCTTTAGGGTTTCCCTTTTAGGGTTTCGTGATTCCTTTTATAAGGATTCACTTCTTTGCATTTGATTATTGAGATTGTATTGTATTCATTATTGTTGATAATATAGAAGCTCTTTTCTGTCAACATGAATATCTCATCTCTGGCTTTTTGGCCACCATAGCTTCTTCTATTTTTTGTTTGTATCTTGCTTCTCTGTGACAGTCTTGCATGCAGGTGTTCTTTGGAGATTAGCTTTCAGCCTAATCTAACATGGTATCAGAGCTTGCTTTTTGCTCGTTGTTTGTGTTTTGTTGAAGCATACCAGACACAGAGGGTTTTAATATTTTTTGTTGTGTTTCAGGGGTAGACTTTGGTTATGGTCACTTTGGGCTCAAACGAACATTTCTATTCAGCTCAGAGGACCCCAAAACCCTAGAAACGACATAAAATTCATCCATTTTAGACTACTGGACTCTGAGGCAAAAAAAAATTGGTTCCTGTGCCGTACGACACGGAAACCGAGGCAAAAATTTCAAAAAAAATTAAAAAACCTATTTTTTAAAGGTTTTTTGGCTTTGTTTAAAGCGCAGGCAGTGGTTTGAAAAGGCGCCGCCACCGCCCCACCGAGGCTCGGCCTCCACCGGCAGCGCCCTCCTCTTCTCTGCGCGCTCCGCGCCCCCGACCGCCAGCCGCCCTCCACGGCCCCCGCCGCCACTCCGCCGGTCTCGGCCCCTCCGGCCCCCACCGCCCCTGCGGCCCTACGCCCACCGCTGCCGCCCGGCCCCGCCGGCCTCTGCCCGCTCCTC
>MU226296.1:118033-134224 GCA_018584345.1 Thuja plicata
GTGTTCCTGGTTCTTTCTTCTGCAGATGTTTCTGGCATTGCATTTCAGTGTTCCTGTCACCTCTCCCAGTTCAGCATTATGGGGGGGTTCACCTGTTGGTTCTATTGCTTCCTGGTTCAATTGATCATCTCTTCAGACATTTTCTTTTCTACCTGGTCATGCACTTCAGTGGGGGTTCCAGCAGTCTCTTCTGACAGAGTTTTCAGCTTCATGCTTCATAGATTCTTCTTGCTCATTCTTGTTCCTTTCTATGGGACATCTTTTCCCTAGATTGAAGGCTTAGTTTCCTTCATCTAGTTCACTTTTTGTTTTGGGTACCTGATCATGCCTTGTTGCCAGGACCCATCTTTCCTGCTTTCTGCAGTAGTCTTTAACTGTTTTGCTTCTCCCTAAGTTACACTTAAGGGGGGGTGTTAGAGTAGTCATAGTATAGCTAATAATTAAATCATTTAATTATTAGTCTATTTACTCTATGCTTAAGTTATACTTAGGCAGCTTTCTAATTCTTTAGGGTTTCCCTTTTAGGGTTTCATGATTCCTTTTATAAGGATTCACTTCTTTGCATTTGATTATTGAGATTGTATTGTATTCATTATTGTTGATAATATAGAAGCTCTTTTCTATCAACATGAATATCTCGTCTCTGGCTTTTTGGCCGCCATAGCTTCTTCTCTTTTCTGTCTATATCTTGCTTCTCTGTGACAGTCTTGCATGCAGGTGTTCTTGGGAGATTAGCTTTCAGCCTAATCTAACACATTCTACCAACCATTATTGTATATTTGAAGATTATAATAATAAAAAAGAACCAAAATAAACTAGGACTACTTGATAGATGACTAAAAAATATTTAGAAGCACCCTTTTTTTATTTTATAATAAAATAAATAAATATATAGAAGCTAAAAGTTAGATACAAAAAAAAATGCATGATGACCTCGCCTTCTATTTACAACCATATAGAGGAGTGAAGTGAAGAAATGCCTTCTCAAAAATTAAAAATAGATATTATTAAAATAAAATGTTGGCTCATTTCCTTATTGAGGTATAATATCCTCACCTCAAAGTAACTAAAATTTAGTTTTGGCTCTGAACATAAGCAATGTCTAAAATTTCACCTCAAGGACCCATTCCCTTCACGTCAGTTTAGATAATCTTATGGAAGCTATGGTCAAAGGAGACTGAAAGTGAATAAATTTTGGTGCCAAACCAAATGATCTTTCCAAAACAAGAGGGTTAGTACTAAAGTGGTGGTGTAGATTAATGCTACAATACACAACATTGAAGGTCGTATCACTTGATAATTGGCACCACCTTGAACATTAAAATTTGAAAATAAGAAAAGTTAATGTGGTGAGTTGGTAATGGAGTGTGAGGTCACTAAGAATAAATGTTGTCATGTTTGAATAAACGTGACCATCCATTTTGTGATCATGTGTCATGATGTACACATATTAAGGAAACTAAAAACTATCATCGAGGATCCTCATGATCCACCTTAATTTAACATTTAAAATTATAATAAAATATGGAGTCTCTTATTCTCTTTGTCCTTTACATAGCAGCTAACTCAAACACCCTTGAAAAGATTTTTTTTAACTTTGTCACCTCATTGCAAGCATGACAAGAAAAAATTATCCTTCCTCTCATGAGATGCTTCATGTGACACTCCACATGGATCATAGAAGAGAAGATACTCCACAACACAATCCTCTCCACTAGCTAATTTGGATGAAATGAAAGCCTACACTAGCTTTCTCAAGTCTTTTGAGAAAAATGGTGAGGTTAGAAATACTTCCATACTAAAAATTAACTTCGCCCAAAATATCCCCTATGCCCAATACTCTTAAAATATTGAAATTTGTACTAACCCCAAGAAATTGTGGGTCTGCTACTATGTTATATATTATAATGAAACAAATAATTCAAGACCCAATTGTCTATGAATTTGACACAAACCTAAAAAAAAGAACAATTTTATTTTATATTAGTTAGCTTGAATCATATTTTGAGCAACAATATAATAAGTATAAATTCATAGGCCTCTTAGATGAGTGAGTTAGATGATGCATGTCTAAAAGTTCGTGAGTTAACTCCCAATTAGTTCGAATCAGGAGATGAGTTAATTTAGTTAACTAACACTAAGGTGGCATCTAATTCCCCTATGAGTTAACTTAGTTAACTAACACTAAGGTGGCATCTAATTCCCCTTAATCAAGATTTGATGTGGTAGTGAGGGAATTGAATAACCTCAAATCAAGGGTTACACGTGTTGTTAGTAGCTACCGAGGTAAGGGGAAAAGTATCGTATTATTCTAAGTAAACTTAATAAGTAGATGTATTATTATATTTAGGATATTGTACTACCCTTGGCGAAGCATAAATATAAGACCAACAACATGGTTGTCTTGATTACTTGGTGTTAGTGTATGATTTTGAAATCTATGGTGCCTATTTTACCCAAATTTCTAATTGACCATTAAAACTAAAACTAAATCCATTGTCATACATTTTTCAACTCCGTATTATTTTTTCCTTGCTACGTATAAGCTTACACCTATAGATTTGATCTAGTTCATTTTTGTACTAATGGATTCAACCCTTCAAGTTTCAAATTCAAATTTTGAAATTCTTCCAATTTGTACCTTTTCCAACAAGTATGTGTTAATTCTTGTGATATTTGTCTTAATTGAGTCTAAATCAAATATTGAAGGACATCACTTCTAGCTCATCTCAATATAATCATCTATCATTTTTAGAAACTCCAATCCTATAAAGGGGTTTTTATCCAATTGAGTCGCTCTCATAATCACTTTCTCCCCTGTCATAGATTCACAATACCTCCACATTTCAATTACAACACCTCTTTGTGAATCAATTAAACTCTAGTTACATAATAGGTTTTTATATCACCCATATGTATTTTTTCTTATGTTCCAAGTTACCCTTTGTTAGAATAACTGAGAGGGGGGGTGAATCAGTGGCCACAAAAATATTCCAATAAATTAACCCAAAAACTTATTACCACAATTATAAGCCTCTAGTTATCTTCAGTCCTACAAGATGAATACCTTGAAATAATCTCAACAAATAACTACTTCTCAGAGTTCACTGTTAAACCTTATTCTTAATGTTTACCGATTAGCAGTCTTTCATTTACCAAAATGTTGTAAATAACTTAGTGTATACCGATCAATCCAGATTAGTTATGTGTAATGTAAAACACTAAAGTAATGACTCATAAACACATTGACATGTGGATTTTTAACGTGGAAACCCTATTTAGGTAAAAACCACTTGGGACCGGTAACCCAAAATTTTCACTCATCTGAAGTGAGGTCGGTGAAGAGCTAACCATGTTAAAGGTTACAAACACACTGTTAGGTGTGACCTTGTTAGAGGATTTAAATAGAATAGTTTGTCACTTGATATCTGGCATCTCTATGCTACCTTTTATGACCAAACCCTGTGTAGTTTGTCACTTGGTATCTGGCATTTCTATGCTATCTTCATGACCAAACCTTTTGATACTCCTTAGGATGTATCTCAATATATAAAGGATTTTTAAGTCCTGCTTGGTTAAGAGACTTTCTGATCCAATGGTTAAATTGAAACAGTAAATGATATGTTCACATATACAACTATACTTTGCATATTTTCATATCTATTGTAAGCTCATAATACCTTTTTGATCAATGTATCTTTTCAATACCTTTTCTCCACTTCTTTCTGCTCGGTGATGTTGTGCTTCTCTATTGCTCGGTGTCCATAGAATTAGATATGTTCTTCAGGTCTAATTGAAGTCTTCCTTCATCAGTTTCTCTTCAGCATCCTCTTCTCTATTCACCCCTAATTTACAATGAATTAGCTTGTCTCTTTATAGACATAATTTCACCATTTCTCAATTCTTAACTTTCTTGTTCTTGGAATGATCCACAATTCTAGCCAATCTTGCTTTAAAGATTTACTTCAGGTTTATCCCATAGATTTCTCTTTGACAACTGGAATAAAACAACTTTAAATATTTCTCTTATCTCTAGCTTTTAACTTGTCAATGAAAAAAAAATTAACAACTAGTTAACTCCTTTATCTCTTTCCAGCTAAGTCTTTTGTCATTTTTGAACTTCAGTTCTTTTCGGTGTTTTAACTTTTTGTTAGCTTTGGTCAACACTTCAGTTCTCCTCAGGCATCTCCATAGGGGTTGTCTATTCATCGTGCAACACTGTGATTATGCTTGTTGGTAATGCTTGTGATTCTGCTCGTCGATAATGATTTCTCAGGTTTCTTTCTCGAGTATCACTATGACTTTACTCTTGGGTTTCTCTATCCATCAAGGTGCACTGTCCGTCGGTGTTTGTAGTCACTTAGTGCATACTGAAATTTTATGCATTGTTGATAGCATAACCTTAATCTTTTTGGTTCTCTGAAGTCTTTGAGACTATGTATATAACCAATCATATTATATCAAGTTGACATCAATGACAATACAATACATTAACTGATTTAATGTCTTGCATTAACTTTCTACAGCTTGGTGATCATCAATTTAACATCTTCAAACATTCAATCAATTATAGTTCATCAATCTCTCCCTTTGGCATTGATGGAAACACACTACATTATCACACTATATTATTACTAATACAATATGAAATATATCAGTTGTAGTTCATCAATCTACCAATCTTATTGTTCTATAACTAATACAAATGGTTGGCTCTCGATAAGCTCATATAGCTTAGATTTGTTTCTTGCAGAGTGATTTCTTAAATATTTATTCCCTTCACTAGATAGATGTATCAGCTTATGATTCTTTCTTTGATGTTTTCTCTCCCTTTGAATGTTCCTCTCCTTGATAATATCTTTTTCCTTTGAAAACAATATAGATCACTTTCTCTATTAAGTCATTTCTTCCTCATGATACTTCTCTCCCTTATAGGTTAAACCTCTCCCTTATGATAGTCATGATGGATATTTCATATTTAATCTCTCCCTTTGGATATTCTCAGTATATTCTCTTCCATCTTGATATTCTCTCCCTTTGAAAACAATGCCAAAGTAAACATTGATCATGCCAAAGTTATATCCTTTCACCTTTTATAATATACTCCTTGAATTTCCCTATCCATCAGCAATACAGTGACTCTGGTGTTCGATGTAGATATGTACCTTTCTGTGTACTGATGTATTTTTGTATTCCATCTCTTTGCTTGCATCAACATGAATGATCTTCTGATTGTGTGTAGGATGATGCAGCCTCCTAGTCATCTTACTGACCAATAGACAAGTGGACCCCTAGTCTATTTCTCAGGTACTCAAATGTATCTTTAGGCAATGAATTTGTGAATATGTCAGCTAATTGTTCCTTTGATTGAACATATTCTAGTATCACTTCTTTCTCTTGCACTTATTCTCTTAAGTAATGATACTTGATAGCAATATGCTTCGTTTTAGCATGCATGACTAGATTCTTGAAAATTTTTATTGCACTGGTATTATCACAATAAATAATCACTGGTTCAAGAATTTTCATATTCATACCTTCCAGTAACTGTTTGATCCATGCAATGTTAGATCATTTTGCAGTAGTAGCCACATATTCTGCTTCTGCAATAGATTGTGAGATGCATCCTTGCTTCTTACTATTCTGTGTGACAAGTCTGTCACCCGTGAAGAATTCTCCTCCAGTTGTGCTCTTTTTTTCATCTACGTTTCCAGACCAATCAACATCTATATAGACTTGAACCTCAAATTTACCTTCTCTTTTATACCATAATTCATAGTCCTTGGTGTTCTTTAGATATCTTAGAATTCTCTTGACATAAGTCATGTGTGATTCATTGGGATTAGCAGAGAATATTGAAACTATTCCAACTGCATGTGCTATATTTGATCTAGTATGAACAACA
The DNA here is from genome assembly GCA_018584345.1 of Thuja plicata. NCBI lineage: Eukaryota > Viridiplantae > Streptophyta > Pinopsida > Cupressales > Cupressaceae > Thuja > Thuja plicata. The sequence continues at coordinate 123,939 of MU226296.1, forward strand.
TACATTAGTTTTCCAATCATTGATCTATACAAGGTTTGATTTACCTCATTTGATTTTTCTTCTTTTGTCAGCTTACATCTGGTTTCCATAGGTGTTCCAACTGACTTGGAATCTTCCATCTTGAATATCTTCAACACTTCCTTGATGTATTTGGATTGTGTGATATATATGCCTGCATCTTGTTGAAGAATTTGTAGACCAAGAAAGAATTTGATCTCCCCAAACATTGACATCTCAAAATCTTTGCTCATTTCATTACCAAAATATTTACATAGCATATCATTACCCCCAAATATGATATCATCAACAAATATTTTAGCAATCAAAGTGTTATCATCAGTATCTTCTTTTAAATACAGAATTCTATTTTCACTTGTTCTTACAAATCCAATGCTTATGAGATAGGAGTGAAGTCTTTCATACCAGGTTCTAGGTGCTTGTTTCAATCTATACAAGTCTTTGTGTAGTCTACATACCATTTTCCTCATGTCTGGATCAGCAAACCCTTCTGGTTGTTCAATGTATACCTCTTCTTCCAATATTCCATTTAGGAATACAGATTTGACATCCATTTGGTATATCTTGAATCCTTTGAATGCAGCATAAGAAAGTAAGATTCTTACTCCTTCTAGTATAGAAATGGGTAAAAATAATTCACCATAGTCAATATCTTCTTCTTGTGCATACCCCTTGCATACTAATCTTGCTATATTCCTTGTGACTTCTCCATTCCCATTCAGCTTGTTTCTGAATATCCATTTGGTACCGATGACATTCTTGTCATCTGGTCTCGGTACTAATGTCCATGTTCAGTTCTTCTCAATATGTTCTATTTATTCATTCATAGCACTGACCCATTCTTCATTTTCAAGTGCAGTATTAACAGATTTAGGCTCAAAATCACAAATTAAACATCTAGTGTTTAGTGACTTACTTCTTGTTCTCATTCCAGCCTTCTTGTCTCCTATGATATGGTTTTGTGGATGATGTCTTCTGACATACTTGGAAAGTATTGGTTCATCTCTTTGTTCATTATTTTAATCATCATCTTGACCTTCATTCTGATCTCCATCGCTCGAAACATCACTTTGAGGATTTTCCTGATTTTCGGTATTTGTAGCCTGATGCTCGGGTGCAATGTTCTGTTGCTCGGGAGTGATACATTATTTCTCGGGAGCGATACATTGTTGCTCGGGTAGAGTGTCAGGTTCTTTAGTGTAAACAAACATGTTGTAGTCTTCTTGTTCTTTTCTGCTTTCCTCATCATTTTTCTCTGCATATTCATCTATTCTTATATTTGCACTTTCAATGATTTTTTTAGAGGGCTTGTTAAGAAATTTATAAGCCTTTCTCTTGGTGGAATACCCTAGAAAGATACCTTCATCACTTTTGGATTCAATCTTTCCATTTCTATCATCTTTCAAAATATAACATTGACTGCCAAAATTTTGAAGTAACTTACATTGGGTGTGTAGCCATACCATAGCTCATAGGGTGTCTTCTTGGTGTCTTTCTTCAATTTTACTTTGTTTAATGTGTAGATAGCAGTACTAAAGCTTCCCTTCAGAATGTTTGAGTGATTCTTTTCTCTATCATCAGTTTTCTTGCACAACCAACAATGGACCTGTTTCTCCTTTCAGCAATCACATTTTGCTGTGGTGTTCTTAGTGCAGAAACATGTCTTTTAACTCCATGCTCATTGCAAAAGTTAGTGAATTCATCAGAAACAAATTCTCCTCCTTTATCTGATCTTAATCATTTCAATTCCTTTAAAAAATTTTCTACCATAGTTTTATACCATTTAAACATCTTGAATGCTTCTGATTTTTCTTTTAAGAATAAAACTGTCATCATTCTAGAATAATCATCAACAAAGAGAATGAAATATCTATCACCATAGTAACTATTTGTTCTCATGGGTCCACATAGATTAGTATGGACTAATTCTATAATAGCATTAGATGTATGGGCTTTGCTATTGAAACTAGACTTTGTCATCTTACCTTTTTGACAATTTTTACACATGATATGCTCGGGCTTTGACATGCTTGGTAAGCCTCTTACTTTCCTTTTATTGCTTATATTAATCATGTTGTCAAAATTAACATGATATAATCTTTTATGCCACAACCATATGTCTTCATTTCTAGTCATTAAACAAGTAGTTTTTATATCATTAAGATAGAATAGGTTGCCTTTTGTCTGTTCACCAGTCCTGATCAACCCTCTTGATTCATTAAATATCTTTTCCTTTTTGTTCTCAAATGCTACTCAGTGACCTATTTTATTCAGCTGTGAAACACTCAATAAATTATATTTAAGTCCTTTTACCCAATATGCATTTTCACATTTGATCAGGTTATTCAACATTATGGTTCCTTTGCCTTCAATTGGACAAGGTGTGTCATTACCCATTCTTACTGATCCACCATTATAGTACTCAAAAGTTTCAAAATTTTGTTTATCACCAGTCATGTGGTGAGTACAGCCACTATCTATAACCAGACATCATTCTTACTAACCTTAGATATGAGTGAAGTTTATACATACCTTTCTTCTTCGTCTAAATCATCCTTCATGGCTACAAATACCATCTCAATGTCTTCATCATATTCGGTGTCAGTATCTCCGTCTTTGTTCTCATCTAGGTAACAAGCTTTCTTCCCTTTTTCATTTTAGTCTCGGGTATCTCTTTTGTCAGATTGTCAGTTGCTTTGGTAATCTCTGTTGTCACTTCTATCAAACTTCTTTTCATATGATCTGTCATTACTTCTGTCATCTTTTCTTCTGTTAGGACATCTGGCAACAAAGTGTCCAGTCTCTTTACAATTAAAATATACAAGTGGTAATTTACCTTTGTATCTACCTTTGCCTCTCTCCAATCATCTAGCCATTAGTGCTTCAATCTCATCAAGATCTTGGTCATCACTATCACTATCACTATCATTTCCCATAGTGTGTTTATGACTTGACTTAATTATTTTCAAAGAAGATTGGAATGTTGACTCAATAGATGGTAAGACACTGTTATCAAAGTTATTCATCTCAAATGAAATCAGTCTACCAACCAAACTATCTAGAGTGACATTATTGTTTACTACTGCTCTCATTTCTTGTATAAAACATACTCTAATAGCATATACATGCAGTAAGGTTCTTAGGATTTTACTTACCACTGTTTCTTCTTCAAGTATGCCTCCAACTCCTCGGATAGCATTGACTACCTCTTTTAATCTGTAGTTGTACTGAGTGATATTTTCTCCTCCCATTCTTAGGTCATCAAATTTACCTCTTAGGATTTCTGCCTTACCTCTTAGTACATTAGCATCTCCTCCATGTACCAGCTTCAATTTGTCCCACATTTGCTTTGCAGAGGTGCAGGTTTTGACATCTTCAAATTCAACATCAGAGAGTGAGGAAGAGATTTCTATCATCATAGAATTATGCTCATGCTTTTCTCTTAATTTCTCAAGTGTGTGAGGTCCTGTAGGCAACACATATTCAGTATCCAAGTATTGAGTAACACCATTTCCAATACCTGATAGGTGGAGTCTTATCATGCTTTTCCATGATGCAAAGTTGTCCTTGTTCAACTTGGGCACATCTCATTTTCTCATCTTGTAATCTTTTGCTTGAGCTGTTAAACTCCCTTTCTAAGCACATAAGCTCTGATACCAATTGTTAGAATAACTGAGAGGGGGGGTGAATTAGTGGCCTCAAAAATATTCCAATATATTAACCCAAAAACTTATTACCACAATTATAATCCTCTAGTTATCTTCATTCCTACAAGATGAATGCCTTGGAATAATTTCAACAAATAACTACTGCTCAGAGTTCATTGTTAAACCTTATTCTTACTGTTTACCGACTAGCAGTCTTTCATTTACCGAAATGCATTAAATAACTTAGTGTATACCGATCAATCCAGATTAGTTATGTGTAATGAAAAACACTAAAGTAATGACTCATAAACACAAACACGTGATTTTTTAACGTGGAAACCCTATTAAGGGAAAAACCACTTGGGACCGGTAACCCAAAATTTTCACTCTTTTGAAGTGAGCTCGGTGAAGAGCCAACCCTGTTAAAGGTTACAAACACACTATTAGGTGTGACCTTGTTAAATGATTTAAATAGAATAGTTTGTCACTTGATATCTGGCATCTCTATGCTACCTTTTATGACCAAACCCTGTGTAGTTTATCACTTGGTATCTGGAATCTCTATGCTATCTTCATGACCAAACCTTTTGATACTCCTTAGGATGTATCTCAATATATAAAGGATTTTTAAGTCATGCTCGGTTAAGAGACTTTCTGATCCAATGGTTAAATTGAAACAGTAAATGATATGTTCACATATACAACTATACTTTGTAGATTTTAAGATCTATTGTAAGCTCATAATACCTTTCTGATCAATGTATCTTTTCAATACCTTTGCTCCACTTCTTTATGCTCGATGATGCTATGCTTCTTTGTTTCTCGGTGTCTGCAAAATTAGCTTTGTTCTTCAGCTTGATTGATCAGGTCTGATTGAAGTCTTCCTTCATCAATTTTTCTTCAGCATCCTCTTCTGTATTCACCCCTAATTCACAATGAATTATCTTGTCTCTTTATAGACATGATTTCACCATTTCTCATTTCTTGACTTTCTTGTTCTTGGCGTGATCCGTAATTCTACCCAATCTTTCTTTAAAGCTTTACTTCAATTTTATCCTATAGATTTCTCTTTGACAACTGGAATAAAACAGCTTTAAAGATTTCACTTATCTCTGGCCTTTAACTTGTCGATGAAAACAATATTAAAAACCAGTTAACTCCTTCTTTAGCTTTTGCCAACTAAGTCTTTTTTCATTTCTGAACTTCAGATCTTTTCAATGTTTTAAATCTTTGATAGTTTCGGTCAACACTTCAGTTCTCCTCGGGCATCTCCTTTGAGGTTGTTTGTCCGTCGGGAAACACTATGATTTTTCTCATCGGTAATTCTTGTGATTGTTCTCGTCGGTAATGCTTGCTCGGGTTTCTTGCTTGGGTATCAATGTGACTTTACTCTCGGGTTTCTCTATCCGTTGGGGTGCATTGCCTATTGGTGTTTGTAGTCACTTAGTGCATACTGAACTTTTATGCATTACTGATAGCATAACCTTAATCTTTTTGGTTCTTTGAAGTCTTTGACACTATGTATATAACCAATCAGATTATATCAAGTTGACATCAATGACAATACAATACATTAACTGATTTAATGTCTTGCATTAACTTTCTGCAGCTTTTTGATCATCAACTTAACATCTTCAAACATTCAATCAGTTATAGTTCATCAACCCTTATCTTAAGGATAATTTCAATGTATTCATCGAATGCTTTCTTATTTTTATTTTAGCAAAATCATTATTTTTTAGATCCAAGGGATTTCTATAAGTAGAAGATCCTTATATAGAAAACTCCCATATGTGTTTGTTAACATTGTAAAATATTTATCGTAGGTTCAAACATCAAATTGAATTTCTATTTGCAAGTACAAATGTGCTACAATCTATGTATTCATTTTCACAAGTAAGGTTTAAATTCAAGATTCCAAAGTTCACTTTTGTGTGCACAAAATTAATATAGTTTGGTGCACAATCTTAAGTCTCGTAGAATCCAATAATCTTGCTCAAATTTTCTTAGATCCATTTTTAAAATTTAGGCAGTAGTCTTCTACACAATATTTCCCTTCTCCAACTTTGAGGTATTTTGCAATAAGAAAAGGGGATCACCTAATAGGGTCTAAGTTTTCCCCTATTCATAAGGCACATTTGAATATGAAGCCTCCTCAAGTCAAATTGGATAAACACCACAAGAAGAGAATGAAGTGATGCTAATACTATATTTGGGTCAAAAGGGGCTCTCATTCCTTTGTTGCTTAGAATTGAGAAAGAAGATGAATGAAAGAGAGCCAACAAATGATTAAACTATATAAATAAAAAAATGAAAGATATTCAAGTGGAAATAGAGATAAAATGTGTGCACCTAGAAGTGAAATGAGGATGATAGAGCTTCAGATCTAATATTTAGATTGTTATTGTCCTGCGTGAACTTGTAATTGCAGATCTAAGATTTCAAAGTTGTAACCTACTACCCCTAAAAAATTTAGTGGTTTTTTGAGGGTGTAGAATGTTAGGAACGTTCTTCACCTAGGGTGTTGGCCTGAAACTTTACGAGGGTCTGTGTCGGGGTCTACGAAGTTTGGATATGAAAACACAGCTTCCTAGCTTGTACCTGCACACAAAAAATGGGGGGAAACATTGTGGAAAGGGGTTTGCCTTGGTAAAAACCTTGTTTAGGAATCAACCTTGAAATATGAAATATAAACCATGTAGTAAACACAAATGCTTAGTACCGTGTTAATGTGCTTACCCTCATGGATAGATGTATGTATCTATAGGTGTAAATATGTGTCACACAAACAACAATGAAACATTAATATGAGTGTTCAAAATAAAACATGATAAAGAATTGACAAAACATGAAATAAACACTCAAGAGTGTCTCATTTCTGTCTAATCCTAAGGATCTATTTGATTTTTCTCTCAATTGCAATAAATCTCATTGATGACAACTTAGGAGATGAGAATTGATGACGATTAATTAAATGAAGTTTAAATTTGTCACACAAACAACAATGAAACATTAACATGAGTATTCAAATAAAAACATGATAAGCAATTGACAAAACTTAAAATAAACACTCAAGAGCGTCTCATTACTCTCAAATCCTAAGGATCTATTCAATTTTGTTCTCAGTTGCAATAAAATCTCATAGATGACAACTTAAGATATAAGAATTGATTGTGATTTGAATGATTTAAGGTAATATGGATACAAATTAAGCTAAATGATGCAAGAACGATTCAAATTAAGATATGAAATTAACTAAGCTAAGCATGATACAATGAAAATTCAATACTATCATGATGCTAATAAATTACAATGCACAAATGAGTATAATGAAATTTCTCTAAATGAAGGTAAATTGATCAAACCAGTGTTATGCCTATGCTTGAATGAAAGTGGATGATTTGCACTAAGAGTGCTCACCATTTATAGGATTTTCCAAGACCTTGGGATGAGTTATATTTAACCATGGTCAAGTTTGGTGGTTGAGAGATGAGTGGTCAAGATTTGATGTTGACATTGAGTGGCTAAGAGAGCAAAGGCTATTAGTGATCCATGTGAGCTTGCCTCTTGTCTCTGATTGGTTGAATTCAATTTTTTCCTTATGTGGTTGGTGAGAGATATTAAGATTTAATTAATTGAAAAGAATTAATTACTTTAGCCCTGTGGCATATGAAATTTTATGAGTGAGTGAGTTGGAATTGATTTGTGAATGGGGAATAAATTAATTGATGAAGATTGAGTTAATTCAGGTGAACTATATAGTCAAATATTTAATTTAACTATATAATAGAATAAATCTGATTTTATTAATTAAATTACTTGAATTTGATTAATGTTTGACTTTGACCATTTTTAGGTGTATACAATATCGCTCAAATCCATGAAATGTGCTTGTTGTAGATGCTTGATTTGTAGTTTTTGACCTTATAGAAGAGATGTAGGATCAAGTATTCCCTCACATGTGCATGGATCTAATGAAACCACTCCTAGATCTTGATTTTCTTGAATTTCTTGATCACACTTTCAAGGGGAGAGAGATGAATGATAGGGATGGAGAGATCTGCTTTGGTTGTTTGAGAGCTCCACGAAGACACCACCATGGGATAGAAAATCTAACTCCAACTTGAAGAATATTGTCTTAGTGAGATGGAAGAAAGAATATGAGATCTTGAATGACCTTGACTTGAGATCTTGAAATCACCTAGCTTTCTTGAATGCTCTTGAAAACTTGATCACAAAATGCTTACACTTGATAGCTTGAGAGTACTTGTGAATAGCTTGCATATGATTCTTGATTGCAAAATGAGGAGAGATATAGGGTTTATATACTTTTCCCCTCATTTCGAGATCTAAAACTAAGCCAGATTAACCACCAGGGAAGAAAATAATGCAAAACCTTGATATTGGGCCCCGACCACAATTTGGTGCAATTTTCAAGGGTGCAGAATGTTTAGAACATTCTACACCTGTGTGCAGAATGTTTGAAACACCCTGAACCTTTAAAAATGCACCCAAAATGGAATTGGGGTGTCAGGATGATGAATAGAGGCCATGGTTTGAATGACAGGTTGTTGGGATCAAACAAAACAGGCAAAAAAGATCTCAAAATTACCAAAGAGGGACTATAGGTCCTAATTAGAGCCACAAATAATGGGTGATAAATTTTTAGGACGGTATATGTATACTTCTATTATTTTTATTTCATTTCATTTTTATATCGAATCAAGTGCACATAATATATTCAAACTCCGCATCAAAGAGTGATTTAGTTATTTTTTGTTCTATTACATTATATTTATGTAGGGAGATAAATCCCCTATATAAATTGATTATGCTAACATTCAAACCCCATGATGATGTTTCCCTTAAGTTTTGACCTTCTTTATTCTCTATTTCTAGATTTTTATTTAAATTATTTCATATGTGATTAGGGTTTGGATCCAACCTCGTGCTTCATTTTTATTCTTTGATTAGATTTTAGGCTTGCATTGTTTACTACCTCTTTAATATTTTCCCTCCTACCCATTCATTGTGCTTCTTTTATCATTCTTTTATTATGGATTCTACTCAACCCCTATCCTTGGGCCTATATTCATTCATATATCAAATATCCTAGTGTGATTTCATTGTCTATTGCATCTTACACATGGATAATTGAGGACATAGTCACCTTTAAATCTAGTTCCTATGCAAGGTGGGGGTGCATGGGGGGCTACTATTCTATGGTATAGAATATTCTACTATGTACATGCATTTATTCACATTGTGCCTCATTTTTCATTATTCAACTTGGGAGTGATTTTCTTCATTTTCCCACATGATTCTTGATATCCATACACTTTTCTCAACAAGAGGATGAGGACTTGTTGTAGCTTTTTCCATGCTTTACATAGCCATCTTGCTTCATGTGATGTGATTGTACCTAGGGACCCTATTCTTTCTATATTCCATTATCATTATTCTCTTGTGTCTCTCCTCCTACATTTTTTCTCTAGGATCTCAGTGTTGTGTTTATTAATTTAGGCTTATCCATTTATGATGGTCATTTTAGTGGCAAGATTTATTATGTTTCTCCTACCACTAGCTATGTTTATTTATATGATAGTGCTTGCTCTTAATATTTGCATGCATAATTAATGCCTCTTTGATTCAAGATGTACCCATAGTCATTAATGATGTCATAGCTCATTGTTCTAACATACACTTTTGATTCTATGTCATCTACATTTAATGTTTTAGCCTAACTTTTGGGGGTTCATCTATGGTTTCTAATTCATGTGATAATTTTCTTACAACTAATGATGACAATGCATTTTTTCTTGATTTACCACACGAGGACCTCTATGATGCTTGTTTGATTAATGATGATACTTTTGTTAGAATTGAGTTGAGTAACTGAGAGGGGAGGGGTGAATCAGTTACCAAAAAAAAAAATCCAAGTCCCTTAGATGTCTTAATCAAACTTATCATTGTTGCTCGGTTAACACAGATATTCTACTGTCACTCACTTAACATAGAAAATATTAAGATATTAACTGTGATTATCCTTTAGTGATTAATTGCAGAAACATAAAGCATAAAGCAAATAAAATGTACACAGATAACACCAAGATTTAACGTGGAACCCCAATTTGGGAAAACCCACCAATTACAACTAGTCACTGTTTTTCACTCTTATGAAGTGAGCCCTGTTAGGAGCCAACCTTGTTAAAGGTTACAATAGCACACTGTTAGGTGTGACCCTGTTAGAGGATGTAATCACCCTGTAAGGAGTGGGCTTGTTAGAGGTCTTCAAACACTTCAATGTAGAAATGTCACCTTGGGAGAGGATTTACAAAAGACTGTTAAGTCTACTCTGTAAAGAGAATTTGGATCACTGCTACAATTGTTAGAGATTAACAATGGATTGACCTATTTGTTGAAGCAACTGTCTTTGTTGATTCAGATCTATGTGTCTGGCTTTAAAATTGATCCTCACTGATCGGATATTCTATTACAGCTCTGTATGTTCTGTCCTTAATCAGAATCCCATATGATTTCGCCTTCACTCTTCATATCACAAATTCACACACTCTACACACATTCAATCCAAACTTGACCTTATATATATATATATATATA
>MU226296.1:134405-163756 GCA_018584345.1 Thuja plicata
TGTAAATTGTTGTTAGTCGGCTGACACTAAAAGCATAACTCGGTTAATACTAAAATCCTTCAATGCCCAACCAATACTGTAATGCTCGAGTGAACTCAATTAGAACTGAAAATTACTTTGGTCTTCTTTAATTTCTGAGAGAACTTGGCATATACTGACTGTGCTCAGTTTGGGTATAGACATTTGTGTAACATCACTATATTTGTGTAAACATCAATGGCAATTCACAATTGAATAATTGTCATCAACAATCTCCCTCTTTGGCATTGATGGGAACACAAAATGTCATAATACAAAGAATTATAGAGAAACAGTAACAAGGAAAAAAAATTATTAATGTCCTTAGCTTCATTTTGATCCTCATCCAGAAAACTCCCTCTGTCTTCACAATCACTGAAATATAGATTTCTCCCTTTTACATTAATCTTTGTTTCTGATAAAATTTCTCCCTTTGTCATCAATAATCTTTCCCTTAATAATTTCTTTTGGCATGACATAAATAATCTCTCCCTCTTTGACAACCGATGCCAACGACACCATCGAATACATATCCAATGAAGTTGTAATGTACCTATTTGTACTGATTCATATGCAATAAGCTCTAACAATATGCATCAACATGTTAAATCTATTTTGTAGCTCGGTTGATGCATCACTAATCTATCCATTAGTGAGCCTCAGTTAGGGGAATCACCCCTATCTTTCCTCTAAGATACAAGAATGCATCCTTAGCTAACAGTTTTGTGAATATGATTGCAATTTGTTCTTTAGTATTCACATATTCCAACCTTACTTCCTTGTCCTGAACCAATTCTCTCAAGAAATGATACTTTATTGCAATATGTTTAGTCTTAGTGTGCATCACAGGGTTCTTTGAAATATTAATAGCACTAGTGTTGTCACAGTAGATAATAATTGGTTCTTTGATTTCCTCATTCATACCTAACAATAGTTGTTTGAACCATATGATATTTGAACAATTTATTGTTGCAGCAACATACTCTGCCTCTGTTGTAGACTGAGAAATGAAATTGTGTTTCGTACTGGTCCAAGAAACCAGCCTTTTACCAAGGAATAATGCTCCACCACTTGTGCTCTTTCTGTCATCAACACTTCCTGCCTAATCAACATCAGTAAAAGTCTTTAATTCAAAGTTTCCTCCTTTCTTATACCATAATCCATACTCTTCAGTACCCTTAAGATATCTCAGAATCCTTTTGATAGCCATCAAGTGATTCTCTATAGGATTAGCTGAAAACCTTGCAACAATACCAACTGCTAATGCAATATCAGGTCTAGTGTGAACAACATATTGAAGTTTACCAATCATGGATCTGTAGGTAGTCTAATTTACTTCCTTTGAGTCATCATCCTTAGACAACTTATGTCCAGTAGACATAGGTGTCCCAATTGGTCTAGAGTCTTCCATTCCAAATTTCTTCAGTATCTCTTTGATGTATTTAGATTGAGTAATGTAGATACCATCCTTCATTTGATAAACTTGTAAACCAACAAAGAATTTGATTTCACCAAACATAGACATCTCAAATTCCTTACTCATAGCTTCAGATAATTTTTGCATAAATCATCATATCCAGTAAATAGTATATCATCAACAAATATCTCTGCTAATAGTATCTTGTTATGAGGTCCTTCTTTGATGTACAAGGTACTATTGTCATTAATTCTCTGAAATCCAATACTTACTAGGTAACCATGCAATCTTTCATACTAGGCTCTAGGATCTTGCTTCAATCCATACAAGGCTTTATGTAATTTGCAAAACATATTCCTTTTGTTAGGATCAACAAATCCTCCAGGTTTCTCAATATAGACTTCTTCAAGAATTCCATTCAAGAATGCAGATTTAACATCCATTTGGTATACCTTGTATCCTTTATGTGCAGCATATGCTAGAAGAGTTCTGACTCCTTCAAGTCTTGCAACAAAAGCAAAAGTTTCTGCATAATCAATATCCTCTTCTTGAGCATATCCTTTACATACTAATCTTGCTTTGTTTCTGGAAACTTCACCTTTTCCACTCATCTTGTTTCTGAAAACCCACTTAGTATCAATCACATTCTTGTCTTTTGGTCTAGGTACAAGAGTCAAGGTTTTATTCTTTTATATCTACTCAATCTCTTCATTCATGGCTTCTATCTAGCTTTCATCATTCAATGCATCTTTGATAGATTTAGGTTCAATTTCACTAAGAAAACATGTACCTTTAATTTTGTTCCTTGTCATTACACCTTTTGTCTGATCTCTAATTATTTTCTCAGGTGCATGATGCCTCCTGACATATTTTTCAAGTATAGGTTCCTTCTTCTTTGATTATGGGCTTGTTCCACTTGGTTCACCATGTTCAAATATTCTATTCTGCTCTTATGTCTGAGACTCGGGCGCCACTGTCTGAGACTCCGGTGCCTATGTATGCGACTCGATTCCCTTTGTCTGTGACTCAGTTTCTTCATTTTGAGACTCAGTTTCTTCAATTAGCAGCTCAGGTTGCAACAAGGTTTGTGTTGATGAATTCAGTGGTTGACATGGTTGTTGTCCTATCACAATTGTCTGTGTCTTAGGTATAGTATCAGGTTCATAATACACAAAGTTTCTGTAGTCCTCAAATTCCTTACTGCTCTATTCTTCATTTCTCTCTGCAAACTCATCAATCTTTACATGTAAACTTTATATGACTTTATGAGTAGTAAGATTCAAACATTTATATGCTTTGCTTTTGTAGGAGTAGCCTAGGAATATACCTTCATCATCTTTTACACCAAATTTTCCATTTCTTGCTTCCTTCAAGATGTAACATTTACTTCCAAATACTTTAAAATAACGAACATTAGGTTTATAGCTATACCATAATTCAAAAGGTGTCTTCTCAATACCTTTCTTTAGTTGAACTCTGTTCAAAGTGTGAATTGTAGTGTTGATGGCTTCCTTCCAGTATTTGGTTGCAACATTATTTTCAATCATCAAGGTTCTTGCACAATCCATAATAGATATGTTTCTTCTTTCTATTATCCCATTTTGTTGTGGTGTACCTGGGGCAGATACTTGTCTCTTGATTCCTCTTTCATTGCAAAATTCATTGAACTCATTAGAAATGAATTCACCTCCTCTGTCAGATCTCAAGCATTTAGGTTTCTTTCTTGTTTCTTTCTCAACTCTAGCAAGGTACCACTTGAACTTCTGAAAAGCTTATGATTTTTCTTTGAGAAACATAACAGTCATCATTTTGGAATGGTCATCAACAAATAGAATGAAATACTTCTCACCTGTGTAACTTATTGTTCTGATTGGTCCACACAAATCAGTATGCACTAACTCCAAGACTTCTTCTGTATGGTAATTCTTGCTCTTGAAACTAGGTTTTCCCATCTTCCCAATTTGACATTGTTTGCATATTGCTAATTCAGTTTTCTTCAGAATAGGTATACCTATTACTCTTTTGTTCTTGCTTATGTTGACCAGGTTATCAAAATTCACATGACAACCTCTTATGCCATAACCAGCTTTCTTCTACTTGTGCAATAAAACATGAACTTTCAGTGAGATCAAGATAAAATAGAATACCTTTTGTTTGCTTGTCAGTTCCAACTAGGTTTCCTTTACCATCCAGGAGCTTGGCCTTACCATTCATGAATTCTACCTTGAAACCAATGATATTCAGTTGTGCCACACTTAGTAGATTATGCCTTACTCCTTCAACCCGATAAGCATTATCACATTTGATTCCTTTTGTTAGATAAATACAACCTTTACCTTTCACATAGCAAGGTTCATCATTCCCAAAAGTGACACTCCCACCATCATAGTGCTCAAGATGTTCAAATTTGGTTTTATCACCAGTCATGTGGTGAGAACAACTACGATCAATTATCCAAGTGTCATTTTTGCTAATATGAGAGTAAAGTGCGGTCTTTTCATTATCTTTGTTGTCTGACTCATCCTTAATAGCAATGTAAACCATTTCATCTTTATCTTCATCACTATCAGAATCTTTAGCAATATAACAAGATTTATTACCTTTGTCCTTGTAGATTTTGTAACTCTTGAAATCCTTCTTGTCTTTGTACTTGTTGAACTTTTTCTCATCTTTGTCTTCTTTGTTTGGACACTTAGCAACAATTTGACCAACCTCATTACATGAAAAGCAAATCAATAGTATTCTTCCTTTGTACTTTCCTTTGGCAGCTCTCTTTGCAAGTAATGCTTCAATGATTTCCAGATCTTCATCATCAGAATCGTCATCACTATCACTGTTAATATGTTTTCCGTTCATCTTACCAAGGTTTAATTTAACTTTGAATGCAGACTCAAAATTGCTAGGACTAGGAGAGTAATTGTCAAAGTTATCCAACTCAAGAGTTGTTAGCCTTCCAACCAATGCATCTAGAGTTATATCATTACTGCACCTAATCTCTTGAATAGCTAAAACATAGGAAGCAAAGTTCTCAATACCTTACTAACCACTGTTTTGTCTTCAATTGTTCCACCGGTAGCTCTGATAGCACTGACACTTTTCTTGATTCTTTCACTATATTTTGTAATGTTTTCTCCTTCTTTCATTTTCATCTGATCAAACTGACCTCTGAGACTTTCTGCTTTGGCTCTCTTTACATTGTCATCTCCTCTGTGTATCTCATGTAGTTTCTTCCACATATCATAGGCAGTAGGGCAGTCCTTGACTTCATCAAATTCAGAATAGTTGAGTGAGGAAGCTATATCAATCATCATTATGTTGTAATTCTTCATGTCCATCATCTGATCCACAGACATAGGTCGCGGTGGTTTCACATACTTGTGATCTAGGAATTGCAAACCAGTGTCTCCAATAGTAGATAGATGTAGCCTCGTCAAATCTTGCCATGCAACAAAGTTGTCTTTGTTAATCTTGGGGATCTCCCTTCTGTAAGACATCTCTGATCTTTAGCTTAGGCCTTGAAACCTTCCTTGAAAGCACTTGGTGCTCTGATACCAATTGTTGGAAATGAGTTGAGTAACTGAGAGGGGAGGGGTGAATCAGTTACCACAAAAACAAATTCAAGTCCCTTAGATGTCTTAATCAAACTTATCATTGTTGTTTGGTTAACACAGATATTCTACTGTCACTCAGTTAACATAGCAAATCTTAAGATATTAACTGTGATTATCCTTTAGTGATTAATTGCAGAAACATAAAGCATAAAGCAAATAAAATGTACACAGATAACACCAAGATTTAACGTGGAGAGCCAATTTGGGAAAAACCACCAATTGCAACTAGTCACTATTTTTCACTCTTCTAAAGTGAGCCCTGTTAGGAGCGAACCCTATTAAAGGTTAGAATAACACACTGTTAGGTGTGACCCTGTTAGAGGATTTAATCACCCTGTAAGGAGTGGCCTTGTTAGAGGTCTTCAAACACTTCAATGTAGAAATGTCACCTTGTGAGAGGATTTACAAAAGACTGTTAAGTCTACTCTGTAAAGAGATTTTGGATCACTGCTACAATTGTTAGAGATTAACAATGGATTGACATGTTTGTTGAAGCAACTGTCTTTGTTGATTCAGATCTCTGTGTCTGGCTTTAAACTTGATCCTCACTGATAGGATATTCTATTGTAGATCTGTATGTTTTGTCCTTAATCAGAATCTCATCTGATTTCGCCTTCACTCTTCATATCACAAATTCACACACACTCTACACATTCAATCCAAACTTGACCTTGTATATATATATGATAAGCCTTGTCAAGTCGGCTTGAATAACATTCCAACTAAATAATAAAACTTAAGTCTTTCGGCTGCATATAACCAATTAACCCTAAAATGTAAATTGTTGTTAGTCAGCTGACACTAAAAGCATAACTCGGGTAATACTGAAATCCTTCAATGCCTGACCATTACTGTAATACCCGAGTGAACTCGGTTAGAACTAAAAATTACTTTGGTCTTCTTTAATGCCTGAGAGAACTTGGCATACACTAACTGTGCTCAGTTTGGGTATAGACATTTGTGTAACCTTGCTATATTTGTGTAAACATCAATGATAAAACACAATTGAATAATTGTCATCAACAACTTTACTCACTTTATCACATTATATTATAAATGATGACCATTCTACATCATTAACAAATGCTAACTATGATCTTGATGTGACTGTCTATCTCGATGGCTCCCGCTCGTTCCCCAAATTTGAATGCAGAATCTCACTCGTTGTCCCGTCGGATGTTGTTGGGCTGGTCGTAGGCGGTGGGAATGGCTATGTGATTTCTACTCATGCTCGAATCCCTTCGGTTTTGGCACCTAAGGCCCGGACGTTGGTCGTTGGTGGAGGTATTGGGGTTTATGTGGCAAGATCGCATGCATCTCTACTTGTTGGGTCTTCCGCACGGTCTGTTTTGGCCTCTTCCCAGAGTGGTCAGTTGCAGGTTGACTCTGGTGTCCTCTCCTCCAAGTTGGCTCCTTCTGAGGCTCCTAGGGATTACTATGTTGGTCACTTGGCTGGTGGTGGGTGCAAGGGTTTTTCCCTTGATCCTAAGATGCCCTCCGTAGATACTAGGCCTTTTCCTGTTTGTAGATCTATTGTTGTTTCGTTGGAGAAGGAGATGGTGGCAGAGATTGATCAAGTTGCCTTAGACTTTTCTTCCAATGGGGTGATGTGTGGATTTAGGGGTCTCTAGCCCAGTCTTCTAGAGCTCCATGCTTGGATCTCTAAGCATTGGGAACCCGTCATCTCTGATACGGTTCAGATTTTCCCAATGGCTAAGGGATTCTTTATTACCAAATTTGAAAATGATGCGGATAGAAAGTGTATTCTGTGCGATCATTTTTTCACCTAGGAGGATCGTATCGCGTTGATGGTGAAACTTCCAGACTTCAACCCTTCTTTTTAAACTTTCTGCAAGATGCCAATCTGGGTTAGACTCCCCTACTTCCCACTTCATCTTTGGGTGGATTTGCTTCTTGAAGAAGTGAGTGAGGCGCTTGGTGATTATCTGATGGTGGAAGCAGAGTCTTCTGATATTTTTCACTCCACCTATGCTCGTATTTTGGTGGAGATTGATGCATCTAAAGGGTTGTTTGCGGAGATTAAACTTATGTCTCCTAAGGGTAGGTGGATCCAACCTTTGGACTATGAAGGGATTTCCTTAAGGTGTAGATGGTGCTTCAAAAATGGGCATGTTGTGGGTAAACGTGATCAAGAGAAGGTGAAATTGAAGAAGCCCTCTTCATGGTGGAAAGGTGCTTCTACTCAACATTACGCGGTATTCAAGAACTGTTCCCAAGTGGTCGAGCAGGATATTCTTGTCAACTTGTTGCAGGTTACTGATCCAGGTTCTTCTATTTCTGTTGGCTTTGTTCTTGTTGCCTCAATGTTGGATTGTGACAAGGTTTCTATTGGTATGTATGTTGGTGTTATCCATTTAGCCAATGTTGGCCCTATTGCAGGTTCTTCTGGTTTTGCTCCCGTTGCTTCTGTAATGGATTGTGATAGGGTTTTTGCTGGTAAGTCTGTGGGTGTTGTCCCTACGGTTGTGGATGTCTATGGGGTTGTGGCTAGCCCTGGCTCTCAGCTGGCGGTGTCAATGCAGAGTGTTGCCCCCCTCACGGGTGTTGGGATTTCGGTGATGGATTCAGCGGCCTAACTGGGTGAGGCTACAAAGGTGGAAGAGGGTTGGATCACGGTAAAAGGTAAACACCTTAAGAGGTCTTCCCTCTCTTTTGATATGACCCTTTAGTCCCACAAGAAGGTGGCCAAAGGCAAATCTTAATGTTGGATGATCATAGGTTTAGGTTGGGATTTTGGATACTTTCTATTGTTTGAGTTTGCATGAAGTTCTTCTCGTGCATTGTTTGTTCTAGGTTGAGGGAGCCTGTTGTTAAAACCCCCACTTTAGTCTTGTTTCATTCCTTGTGGGTTGTCTTTGAATATCTTTAACGACCTTCCTGTAAAGGGTTTCAAGTCCCCTTCTAAACTTGTTTTCACATAATCCAAAACAAATGCTAACACTAGTGGAGTTGAAAATACTTTTATATCTCGTGATGTATTAGATCTTATGTTTTATGGTGCTCATATTAATAGAAATCCATGACGCATTTGGCGGTAATAGGAATGGTTATCATAGAAGTGCAAGAATACATTCCAATTGTTGAAAATCATAAAAGTGCATGAATCATATATTGGATCCTATGTTTTAATTGGATCTTATGTTTTATAGTGCTCATATTATTAGAAATCCATGGTGGAAATAGAAATGGTTAATCAAAGAAGTCCATCGATACATTCCAAAAGAAATTGCCTCATTTATTATACTTATCTCGGTGATAAAGTGTTCTCCATACATGCATTTAGAGAGATTTAATCAACACTCCTTTATTATGGTTTGATTTGCATTATGCTTCTTATATTTCATTTATAGATTTTGCATGCACTTTCATAAGCCATTACACTTTTAGAAATATGATCAACATTATGACCACAAGATATCAAAGAAAGTTCAGCAACAAAAACTTATCTAGTTGCCTCCTACCAAATCTCTGGATCCATCAAGACCAAAGAATTATACTAACCAAAAAAAACGGTTCCAGCTGCTAGGATCAAAGGTAGAGCCAACAATTGTCACCAAGCAATACAAACATAATCTTCTTCCACATAAAGCATATTTCTACAAATCCATGATCGTCTTGAGGTTGTTCAAGTATTTCACAATTTCCATTGCAGTTCAATACAAGTTGACAAGAACAAGGATTTGTTGATTGTGACTACGTTATGCTTCAAGCAATTTCTAAAATAATTAGATAATACATAACGTTAATTAGTATTTGAGACTGGTCTTGAGATTTTTATGTATAACTGCAATTAATCGTTATTATTAGCCACAAATGCAATCTTCTTTCCATATATTTTAAGCAGAGATTGAAGACTACCATGACATTGAAATTATATTTTGGAGTTTGAAACCATCAATTTTAGAACTGTGTGTATTGTCCTCAAATTAGCACATAATTCTGGCATAGCATGATTAACTTTACTTCCAGTTAGATGATTGATGGCAATAAAATGGGGCTAGCATTGTGCATTTTTTTCCTATAAATGCATCGTTAGATATAGATGATTCTGTTTTAACAATGGAAGTTACAAAATAACTGTTACAAACGTAAAGTATCTTTATACATCTATTTTATATTTATTTTTTTAAATAATGCCTGGTAAACCATTTTTAACATGACTGGCACCATTGGCATGACACACCCTCCAGCTCCACATGAAATGCTTTTGATCCGGAGCTATGAACCATTGAGGCCAAAACAGGGAACCTCATCCCCACACTCACTTCAAACCCATGAGGTCAATGGCCCAGTGAAAACACAAAGCCTGCGAGCATGGTGGCCCAACAGAAATTTGAACCTTGGTGGCCACTTCACCAACAAAGTGTTCAAACTGCAACACTACACGTCTGAAGGCACATCTATTTTGTTATTATTGATAAATTTGTGTTTGTTATTTTAGAAAACATATGAACTTGAGTATCTATATCGCTATTCATCAAGATGTTGAGAATGTTAAAAAATAGCAATACTCTGCTTTAACATTTAATTGCTTTATTCTCTGAAAGTGGCATTCTGCTGGAAAGATGTAACATTTAGCATCCATGACAATGCAAAACATACATCACCTCCCCAGGAAATTTTTGTTTAAAAATAAAAAGTAAAATCATGTTTGCTGAGAAGAAAACAAAAGGCAATAATCTTATTTGCAAGGAAAAAAGTATAATTTTGTATCTTTCTGGCTCCAGTGTTCTGCGAATTCAGGTTTGATATCAGCTAATCATAACATAAACAAAAAAATACAGCACAATATACGCGTTATATGTTATGGCTGCAATCTACAGAGCCTCGTATATTCTAGCTCAACTCTAATGATACAAGAATTTTATATGTTCAAAATTAATACATTCATACATGAAAGGATGTGGTCTGATTGACGTTTCATCCATCAGTCTGTATATATACACCTTACAAACCTATCCTAGATTTATAAGTAAGGGGCACAAATACATCACACAATCATATAAATCATTTCTTTGCGGAACACTTCATTTACTGTAATTAATTATGCCACAAAACTGTCTGCTTTGATTGCAAGGTCAGCTATAATAAGCATAACAATTATCAAGCAAATCTAGAGAGAATTCAAACCATTTTAAGCTACAGCTATTCAGTAATCTCTTCTTCAACCACATTACAATCATAAAGATAAACTATGATAATTGACATTTTGTAACTTCAATTGACTGTGATGAAAGCATATTGTAATGAGCATCATAAATTTCAGCAAAACACGATGTCACGGACATAATGTTTGCTCTTTTTAAAATTCAATTTAAATGTCATGAACATACCGTTTGTTCTTTTAACATTCATTTCAGAACTAGGGATCATTCAACCATAAAGATCATAATCTGGTTTGTACATAGAATTCCAAACCTATGAGCTACTTACATTTGTAAGTCCAAGTTCTCATCATTAACATAAGATTTTGGAGCATCAAACATGTCTTGTAGCTATCCAGCTAAAGATGTGCCATGCCAATATGCATTTGCAAAGAAGTTCCAGTAGACCAAACACAAATTTCTTAAGCATTAAAATAAATAAAGCAATCCTTCATGTTTATATCACACTTTACAGAAAATGATTTACAAAAAATGTGCTTTCTACTAGACACGACAAAAAGTCAGTGCTACTAAATTTCTGTCAAAAATATCAAGAACACAATCTCAGACAAATTTGACAGAGTCAAAATAATTATATAAATTAATAAGGCAGAGAGCTTCCATCTACCCACAAAAATAACTACCGCTTCTGCATTTTCAGTATAGAGAAACCATTTATATACAAAGGGATCCGTGCATGGGAGACCTTAGCCCATGCTTTTCCCAAGTCAATACTGAAAAATCTGCAGGAAATTCACTCAAACTCAGGTCATGGTGTTATACAAACCAATAATCTCATTCCAGCTCACAAGTTCAGATATTCTCCAATCCAATCAAACACCCTCTGAGGACTTAAGACTGAGAACTGTGTCAAGCCATGCAGCTGTAGAAGTGCGAGTCTCCACATCAACATTAGAAGTTAATCCCAATGGTGTGACAGTTACCTGAATGTTAAAGAACATAAGAGTCAGACCAGAGTTTGACTACATTAGATTCAAATGTGAGTCCCAAAATAATGTCCAAAAGAAAAAGAATCCACAAAATCAAAACTCACAAAGCCTTCTTCCAGGGTCCCAGAGTCAAGCTCATCATCTTTTTCTCCAGACTCATTTTCAGAGAACTACAAACAAGGTGTTAAAGGGCAGGTGTGAAAACAGATACAATTTCCCATCCGTCATATATGTATGACAAAACTGTGAATTTATGATACATTAATGTTGAATATCTCATCAATAGTTCAGTCAAAGTAAAAAATTATATAATTTGGCAACCTTGTTAATACATTCAAATTGCAAAATAAAATTGCATGGCAAGATGCACTATTCTTTTAATTCCTATGGTAAGCATGGTGAAAAAATAGTGACATCAATTTTCCCACATGCTATTTAGATTATCTGGATATAAGAATTAAATGACTCTCTTCTCAGGGGAATACACATGACCCTCTGTCACTCATAAGTAAGAACATAAACAATAATAAGTATTTCAGCCAACAGAACAGTGCATTGTATCAATTTAAATAGAATTTGTCCAATAATAATATTGTTCACTATTGAAAATTAATGTCATGTAATTGAAAATTCTGCTAGAGATTGCTATCCATCCATATGCAAGGATGTGAGTATTTTGGCGACATCTGTAACCATAGGAACAAGAAGAAGAAAATGGCAGCTTCCTACAAGTAATTTAAGAGGAAGATTAGAATTATGCTCAGAAAATGTCTTGGAGTGATTAAACTTATCATGAAGCTATCCTATCATCAAGCCATGCATGTAACCATAGAAAACCAAATTTATGTGAGAATAAGTCAATGAAAAAGAATTAACATTGATGAAGAAAGAAAAATGATGGTAGCCGAATGCATCTTCTACTCAGTCACACTGAATACCTTGTATGGTGCAAGATTTCCATTATAATTTTTTGCTGCCATTGAATGGTAGCTCTCGACTTATCTCAAAGGATTATAATATAAAGAAATGACTTAAGAACCATTTTAAGTTTTAACACCTCAAAAGAATACAACAGAAGACCGTACAAAAATTGCTTAATTAATGTGATGTTTGATATACTAGTAGACCCAGTGGTAGAGGCAGGATTGACTACGTCCATTGACAAAGGCAAACTTGAGTAAGTTAATAAAAGCCATGAATAAATGATGATAGCTACTTTTATTTATTTTTTATTCAGAGAAGAATCAGTAACTCCAATTTTCAAAGGGCTGCCTCAAACTAGACCACCTGGAGGAGGACATGAGGTGAATAGATATAGAAACCTACAAGCCTCTACCTATATTTTTTGGAGATGTTCCAAAACAATACTAGAAAGGAGAAATAAGATATCAAATTCCTTCCCTATTACAAATTGTGTCCTTGAATTCACAAACACATACATAGAGAACCAGTTTTTAAAGGTTTTAAGCATCTCTCACTACAATCATGTAGAGGAAATATTGGTTTCTCTTAAACCTTCCTAGGATTAACATGAAGCACAACCAACTACCAAACTTAACCCTAGAAAGGCCTCTCTTTAGGTTCATCACTAGTTCTCTTATTTGAATAGATATTTTATATCTCAAATTTGGAACTCCGACAATCCCAACTATCCCCTACATTTAAGTAGGCATTTCTATACCAAACCTAGACACTCTGCTAAGAAAATATTTTTTACCTTAGCATGGAAAATAAGAACGTGGCACAGAAACATGCTTTGAATTCTCATTTTTTACAGAGGAAGTCAAGTCTCACCTAGGATAGAAGAAATTGTGTGAAAATGTACCCTTTTTATGAAAGCTTATGGATTTTGATTCTTAATCCATCTTTAATCTAGCTTTCTTTGCAGCGAAGAAGCAGGAGAGAACCATTAAAAAACAGCTCCAGTTTTGAGTTTTTGAAATGCATGCAGAGAGTATCCCACCAATTCAAATCCCTTTACCAGGAGCTTAGACAAGAAAGTCTAAAGTTATGAAAAAAGGGAATCTGTAATGATATCATTAAATATGGTGATAATAGTTTGTATTAGAAGTCACAAGACGAAGACTTGCTTTAAGAATAGACCATGGAATCCGATCTCCAAGCTAAAGTGAAAACAGTTTCCTTCTGGTTTTTATAACTTTATATGAAATCTTAGAAGTTGTGAAATGAAGGTCCTTGACCAAAGGGTTCTTATTGCAAAGAAGAATAGGCCACTGCTAAAGGGAAAGGTGATTTATTGAGAATTTATTAAAGCATAAATTGCAGATATTGATATCTTAAAAATCAATAGCTGCTAGGGAACTCCATCATAGGAACATGGACTGTATATCCCTGTCTTCATACTTACAATTTCTAATGACTACATTTATATATTATATAGCCATATTATTATATATTAGTGGATAATTTCATGTCAAGCATGGAATCCAGTATGAACTATTGGTGTTGGCATGTGTAAAGTCTAAGAAAACTTCTTATTTTGTCTTTGCTAATTATGTCCGAAAAGCATCTAACAATTATCACATGAAATAGCTTTCACTCCTTGCTGCTTTTGTAATTTTCACTTTATCAAGGTTCCTTTACAGAGCTTTGTTTGACTTGACCCAAGACTTGTAACCTATATGCATGCTCACTTGAGCACGGTAATGCAATAAACATGTCCACTCTAGTACAGAATACGTCCAAGTAGTTCTCCTGATGAAATAAATATTAGGCATGCACTAAATGATGATAATGATACCTTAATCTTTTGGCCTTAAAGCATTTCTGTAGTAATATGCACCCAGAGAGAAATGACAGTAAGATGCAACCTTAGTTATAGTCATGATGTATGACAAAGCAATGCATCATACCAAAAAGTGTCATGAAATGTATTTGCATACCTGGACACGGAAGTACTTTTTGACTGCTCCATTTTGTGATTCTGGTTTGCCTGGCTTAGTCACTGCAACTGATTCAACTTCTACATTTTTCTTTCCTGACATATGACGGCGAGCTGCTCCCTATAGGCAAAAACAAGTTGAAATTTACATCTCCAGGCAACCAAAAAGAAACTAACACATTTAGAAAATATCCTTTGGTGTCTTACTGCTGCATATTCTAACACTATTCTTTTAACCCCAGAAATTACAAGAATTAGCTAAGGCATTCATAGATTGTTTAAATTTATTATTAAGAATTTTCAATCCTCTAGGATAATAAACTCGGATGCCATAGGGCCTCCGCTGCTGTTTCTAACTTGAATGGTTATTAGCTTGTATGACCAACTGATAGCTTTTGGTTGCTCAAGTACATTAGCATAACTTATGTTTTGATTTATTAAGGTTAACATGGTCCAAATTGATCCTAAGCACATCGAACATGTAAGTTGTATATGCATAAAGTCCATGGTCCAAAGGTCCACCCATAAGATGTCAAATTATATAAACAGCCACATGCCTCACTGCAAAAGGCATCTAAACCTTGCACACAGACAAATGCAATTAGAAAGGATAATATGCAACTTTGTGTAGAACTGTCATCCTTGGATGCTTCCAAGTATGAAAGGGGCATTGTGATATTATAACTATCAAATTCAAAGCTTATAAATGGCCTAACAGAGACAGGACAATTCATGAATACCATGAGCCATGTCCAAGTGGTAGATTGAACTAATCCAATAAATCCAATAAAGGAAAGTCTTGATACAATTTAAAGGGTAGTTGATTCTAGATAGAGGAAATAGCCAGAAGTATCTCTGAGAACTCTGTGTCTGTTTTTAACATAGTGACCAATATAGTAATAGAGATTATCCTGAACTAAGAATTTTATTAGCTACCAAATTCTCTTATCACAAGGAATATAAAGTGCAGGACCATCAGGTATGATTCAGTTTAAGTAAATATGAATGCAGTCCCAATTGAGATTCTCAAAGCAATTTTATCTTCATGTCAAATGACTTCAAAGAGTTTATAGGACACAAAGAAACAACAACATTGCTTCTACAATAGTAGCCATCCAGGAACATGGAAAGCATATACAATAAAATGACTACAGATTGTTAATAACTTGGAAAAAACAATCAAAACTTACTGCAGCAGATGCAGCTCGACCTAGTTGTGCTAATTGAATACCGAGACTTTGCTCTCTGGACATAAACTGTCCAGACAAATGCCTTTGAGAAGTCACTGCTTGCCAGCTTGCTAAAAGTCTCGACATACTTTGTCTGGTCACTTTGAATCCCTAAGATACAAAACCATAGAAATCAACACTGTTAGTCTACCAAAGAACAGTTCAGGAGTTGTCTGTAAATAAAAAATGAAATTATGTCGAGTCAGATGCAGTCCTTGATAAAAGCCTTCAAACACAATCGCTGAAAATGCATTTCCTTGATTTTCTCATGGTAAGTGGCTTCAACCATGAAAATTGTTTTTAAGCCAATCAATATGCAAGCAAAGCAGTCAATTCAATTGAAAACATGCTCATAGTGAAACTCCAAAATCTGATTCCTTTTAGTTCAGTTATAACCATTCTGAAATACAGTAATGAAATAAATAATACGAAATTATACACAGTTTCAACTCCAAAAATATAACGAGCCATAGATAAAAAATGCAACAAATTAAACCAAGAATAACTACTTTCTCTGGTGTTCTAGGAACATAGAGACTGACATTATCATAGAGAAACATAATCTAGATTCTAACTTCGTGAACAAGAGAAATTATGGATAATCTATTGCAGTAGTCCTTTAAAGTTTCTGGTGATTCTTTTACTGAATTAAGTCACCCCTCATTTTATTGCAAAGGCCTTTCAAGACTATTTTGATCATTTAGATGAATAACTTGCATAAGAAGAGTTTAGAGTTTGAACAGCCTGAAATGTGGATTTTCCGACCAGCAACTTACATTTACTGACCAGGTTAGGAATTTGACCTGCTGTTGCTATCCTGATTTGGATTTTGACCTGTATTTTTTAGATTACTGCCCAAAAATTTGAGTTTAATGAAGCAGCAAACCTTGACCTAGGGAAAATACATGTTTGTTTTAACAGCAGCTGTTCTCTCCTGAATTATGTCTTCAAGTCAACACCTATTCAGGTATGCAGGAATGAGGAATGAGACTATAAAGCCTCTACTGTTCATTGGCTCCATTCATAGGCTGGTGTGATTCCTCTTGCAATTTAGAGTGTCACCCAAATTGGAGAGATCGTTTGCAAACAACCACAACGTAAGTACTCGCTATGTGGCAGATTAACAAGAATCTCTAGGACAAATGAAGAATGTTGTAGGTGCGTTTGAGCACTGAGCATCACCAGCTCAATATCAAAAACAAAAACAATTGAATTGAACTCACAAGTATTGACCCGAAACTACATAACAACCACGTCCAGAAAGTTTCTAATCAAGATTTGACTACATTCCAATACATTTATGGGCTTGGTTCAAGAGGCACAATATAGTTTGTTTTCCCAAGACACATTCGATGACTGATATTAATATTTTTAGTCTGGTCTCATTCATGTCTTGTTATGGGAGAAACTATTAATTATAACACACGTGGTTGTCTATTTGAATCAACAATTGAACAACAGACAATTTTCAATATTAAATACACATTTCTTCATTGTAATTTTATAAGTCATTCAGAAGATGTCCCTGGCTAGTCACAGGAGCAATTGATTATCAATGTTTAAGGCATTGTTCTGTTCAAGCCATGTGCATAGATCTAACTTTAATCTAGTCTGATAAAGCATAATCATGTTTGCCACAGATGTATATAATTGGAAATTCAAATTTTAGCTATGTAGACGGAGTTAAATGAACCTTATCCTTGCTATTGTGGGAAGAATCTCCATAGATCCAAGGCCAATCATTTATCATCTCGTTAACTATCCTAACCATACCGGCTCTACTGTGGATCAGGATAAATTCCACAAACAAAAAGTAAAATTGGAATTCAGTTGATAGAGATTTCATCAGGGAAAACTCAGTAAACTAAATAAAAAAAGCTGAAATGTTCAAATAAATAGGGAAAAAATAGTATTTTTCAATTTTTGTTATTTCAAAGGGGGAAAAAACCTTCTTTTCCATCGGGTGCAAGCTCAAATCAATTTTTATTTTTTTTTAGAAACCAGAGTGAAAACTTTAGAGGGACCTTCATGGCACATTCATTCCTTCATAATTTTATCATTTTTAACAAAGATCCACACCCTTCAAAAAATGCAGGTTTCAAGGCCATGGGGCAGTAATTAGGCCATAACTGACTAAGAATAAAATGGATATTAGCTGAAGAACGAGTGCCCTCAGGTGTTCTCCAATTGACCCAATGTTTGGTTACTATGGTAAAATCCAAATCTACATCGTAAAAATGACTATTTTACTGAAAAATAAAAGTATTTTATAGTCAAATTAGACAAAAATGGTTTCTTCAAAAAAAACAGTGCGTTTTTTTCAAACTTCAGCTTAATAAACCACTCTCAAGAACCCTGTCAGTGAGTGAACAAAAAACCAATAATCTGATTCAGATTGAATTGCTGGCAGGTATGGTTAGCAGTTAATTACCAACTTCTGCTGCCATGATTTTAACTAGTACTCACAAAATTTGACCTATAAGACTAGCATATGAGAAAGGATGCCCTCTGTATTGCTGTAACATAATCCAGTCCATATCTAATATTTTTTAAAAATAGAATATTTTTAGAAAAATTCATTTCCTCTCCCTTGCAGTACAAGCTGATAAACCACACTTAAAATCCCTGATAGCTTGCAAGTATACCTCAAGAAGTTCATAGGAATAATAGAATGTGATATACAATCTGCATGGATCTAAATTTTTGCCCTAAAAGAATCATATTGAGGAAAGAACAGGTGTATGTGCTGTATAAACCTAGGGTAATTATGAGAGAAGCGTGCAGTTGTGAAGAGTGTCTTTATGAATAGGTTTTAACTTTTTCCAATAAGATTATAACCTTATTAATAAGTTCACATCTTTTTCAATTTAGTTCACAACAAAAAAACAAATCATAAAAGAAAACATTTCAATCTTAGGTAAAAGAAAAGGTTCTAGTGGAAGAAATTTCAGAAAGTGCAAGGAAAAGAAAATAATATCATACCAATATTTTTTGAAATTTTCAACAGAACTTTATATTTGGTAAAATAGAAAATGATCCAGAGGTTTTTAAAAACAATGAATAACAAAACAATATAGACTGCAAATGGAGCCAGTTCAGAAGATGACCAGTGCCCAGCTACAACACAACCAGTTTTTATGAGTTTTCATGTCCACAGGATATATAAATCACATTAGTGGAAAAATATCCACATGAAGGGCACACAACCGTTCAAAATCATGGGAACTCTCTTGTATATGGTTAGATTAGAATTTAAACACAAATGACTTGCAAAGTATGGAAACAAATCTAGATAGCAATAAGTTCAAAATTCATTTGTGAGTCCGAAAAAAGAACAAGATAATGGAGGATCAAATATAAGGTCATACAAGTATCGTTGTCATATGCTCATAAAATAAATATGAAGATTGATATTCCTAAATACAATAAAGAAGATCATCCTCACAAGGCTATTGATTACTAAATACTAAAATATGACGCAACACCAGTTGTTTTTAAATGCTGGAAGATATGACAGAAGAAATTGCATTTGTGGGGTCAAATGTTGAAGGCATCACATGTAAATGGTACAATTGGTAGTGTCAATAAGTATAGAATTTGCTCTTGGTACAGGTTTGCTGCTGATTTTTGAAAAGATTTCAACCTCCAGAGAAACTGATCACTTCAATTGACTGGTACAACCATTCTAGACTAGGTCAATTATTGAGAATTCCTCAAACTGGGAGACCTTAGCAATCTTTGTAAAGAAACCTATATTTGAGGTTTTTAAAGTTGATGTCAAAAACAAATCAGGCATAAAAACAATCCCAGATGTGCGATACATAAAGTTTGTGTAGCTTAGCAGAAAATGATTGTACCAATGCAAGAACTATAACTCATTTTTTCTAGTAGAGAATAAATATGGGAATTCCTATCAACAATTTAAATCATTGCAGCCCCTCCATATTAATTTTGGCAGGAATGACTATGGGAATGACAATCATAATGAAAACAGAAACAAGGAGCAAGGATGGGAAAGACAAGAAAGAACCTCAAATTGCAGAAAACCATAGAGGTTTTACTTTTGTGAAGCAGAGCACCAGGATGAAAGGGATAATGGTGCAGAAAATAATGATATTATGAGTTTGCATCCTTGGACTTTGCAAGTTCAAAATTATGTTAAGAAAAAAGGTAATGTTCTTATTGATAATGTTGACTATGTGACATTAAAGGACATACAATTACAACATAAATAAAACAGTAATCCAATCAAATATATACACAATATTTAAAGCAACTTATATGTCCTTTTTCTCAGAATTTTGGCTACTTTGTGTAGTTGGTTTAGCATAACATGAATTCTTCCTTCTTTATAGTGTATTATAGGACATGGGAGTGCATCTACTGCTTTTTTATGGCTTTCATGATTTGAAAAATCTCAATAACCATTGTTCTTAAGAGCTTTTAAAGATTTTTCTCCTCATCCCTAAAGTGTTAAGAGCAAGAAATTCTGAAAGCTCTAGTAAACAGAGTGCTTGTCAATCCAGCTTTCTATGATGGATGGTAGCAAGAATTTGCATTAAAGTATATATCTGTATGTTTCTTTTTCTCTAAAACTGTGGGGAGAGATAATGATCAGTTTTATGGGTGATTATTATTATCTTGAATCTGCATAGAAAAGTTTTTTTCAACTGGCTTATGCGGATCATTTGAGATCGAGATAAACAATAATCTCTTTAGGACGAAATATTATTCATTTATTATGGTCAAGTTTGAAATATGTTGAGTTTACCATCATGCATAATGAGTTTGTATAAGAAAAATGAAACTTATTTAAATAATTAGATAGACACAAATGCTTTGAAGTCTTTTTCTTGAAAGTGTGTGTAAACATTTCTGAAATAAGTTTCACAATTATAATTAATTAATAGACTAATGTTTTAAAAAAACACAAATTAACACTTTGGTCCCTTGACAGCAAGGTCTATTATAGTACTGTATCCAGCTCATAATACAAAGAAAAAATTACAAAAATGATACCAGGTTATAAGTTAAAATAGAAATTTCCCACCTTGTGTACAGAAGGGCGAGTTGGAATGTCAATATTTAATAAACAATCTCTAGGATATGCACCCTTCTCAATATCTCGTAATGCAGCATATATTAAAGGTAGACAGATTTCAGCTGCTTCCTTGAAATGAGAATCACAGCTTTCGCCTTTCTTCCTGTAAAGCATTTACCATGCTACAACATTCAAAAGACTTTCTCCAACAAACCAAGATTACAATAAAAATTTCCAATCCTTACCAATTCAACGAGATTGCTATAGAGGGAACTCCATTAAGAAGAGCTTCCCTGGCTCCAGCAACTGTACCAGAGTAGATGCTGTGAAATCATCATAGAAAAGCCACATAAATCATTTAATAAAATGTACATAGTATGACAATTGATTCACACAAATTTGACGCTGGCAAAAGGAATCTTTGTTGTTGCCAAACAGAAGATACTGCAGAGTACAAGATTTGATACCTGTAATTTATGAGGATTAGAAATTGAAAATTCATTATTCAAGAAGCTTTCCTGTAGATTAATTCTCGTAAAACATAAAAAATTGCAAAATCCTTGATAAAAGAGTAATGACCAACAGGTAAACTATCATCGTGACATTAAACTAGCACACATGTCTTTAGAATAATCTATGTGCAAGAAACCAAGAGATATCATTCTCTAAACGCCTATTTTCTATTGGATTTTTGTTAAAGCGGAATAAATTCCTTGAGAATGATATCTCTTGGCGTCTTTTAGATAGATTTTTCTAAAGATAGGCATTCTAGTTTATTTTAGAACTATTTAAAATTTATTTTTATTAATTTAAATTGTTCTTTCTTTTTTAACTTCATTTTTATTTGAAGAGTTATTGTATTACGTAATTTGATAAATAAATAAAAATATAATAAAATTGACATTTATTGATATGCTTTTTAAATTATATATGTATAAATTAAACAACTGAAAACAATTTTGAAAACTACTATGACTCAACTTTATTTGATGAGCATAAATAATACTGTAAATAATCTTTAGATTTTAAGCTAATATTAAATAGATTAATTCTAGGCCCTCTTAATTTATAAACTTATAGTGTCACATTCATAATCTATTGTAAGGGATTCAACCTCAATAATTATTTATTTTAATTTTCACTATAAAAAATTGACACTATTTATTTAGTTTATATTTTATAATTTTCAATAATAATATAAAAAATCACAACAAATATTCTCAGGTTTTAAAATGATAAATGAAAAAAAAAATTACTTTAATTTTTACTTTCACAAATTATTATTTTTTATATATGAATAACATTTTCAATATTATCTAAATAAAGTTTAGACTATCTATATTTATATTTTATTTTTGTGGGATGTAATTATTTTTCAAATAAATGTTAGTTGTGTTTTAGTCTTTTAGTTTTTATCATTTTTGTATGTTGGCTCTACCCCTTGCTGTCACTATAATTATGTCTCTCAGCACAATAAACTGCACCCTATCAACCCCAAGATTTTTTAAGTTAAATTTTAAATGGGCTAAAAAGGAAATTCTAGCTGAGCAGCAAAAGGTATCACTATATATGAAACAGGAAGCATGACTACCTTTTAACATCTAATATATTGTTCTCGATCAATGTGGATGAAATTAAACATATGGCGCAGTCAAAGGAAACTCTATCTTAGAGTCATAAAGGCCATGCAGGATCTGGACGAGTATAGAAATTGGAGACTGAAATTATTAATTGATGAAGATGTGCATAGGAATTGGAGATTGAAATGTTTAATTGATGAAGCTTATATTAGCTAGTAATTTTGAACAAATATACTTTCAAAAAGAAACAGTAACAAACTTGCAGACCCATTGGGCAACCAAGGCACTCATCTTAAGGTCAAACTTAGGCATGTCTAACAACCAAGAATTTATAATGTACACTGAAAATGCAGTCATGCTTATATGGTCAACTATTGTCGTTGTCAAGATGCTATGTAGTAACACTACTTTGGCATGCCTTGCTCGGCCTAAATTGCCCATATGGTCAATTGTTACCATTCTCAAGAAGCAATGTAGTAACATTGTGTTGATACGCCTTGTAGAGCCTAGCTGGTGCTATCACATATATACTGCTATTATGTTTGTCTCATACACTATGCAATTTCCATGATTTAAATATAATATTTACAAAAAGGAAAAAAGAATTACAAGGCAATGAAAATGCCCCATGCACGTGATTTTCTAGTCTCCCAATTCTTTTTTAATCTGGAAAGTATTTACAAGCACCCAACCAGCTGGAAAGAAATGGTATTCCCATGCATCCAGATAACACAAGTATTGCCTCTTTAGTAGTTTATGGAACAGTGAGAAAATTTTATAGTAGAAAAGGATGCACAACATACATGTGATGTCCACAGTTTGACCCCTTGTGGATTCCACTAATGACCTGAACACATCATAAACAAACATTTTGATTGCTTCACTTTTTCTAAAATAGAATGTGAACTGCTTTACACAAAAAAATAATAATACATTTTTTATATTGAAATTTACATAAAGAAAAGACAAAACAGACACCAATCACGAACATTACCATGGCAGGTTTTACTCCAGGAAAAAGCATTCCAGACAAACCTAATGAAACACAATCTGATGGAGTCCCTGCAATGGACAAAAAAACATCAATTTTAACTTTAGACACAATTATTTTGACATAGCTCAACAGTACAACTAAGCATTATGTCAAGAGAAAATTGTCTATATTGATGCTACACATGATAGATTACTACTACACATTTATGAAGGAATCTGATTTAACAGTGGGAAGAAAGATTTAAATACAATTGTAACTATATATATGACACCTGAGATTAGATGCAATGGTATGCAACCTCCCTTTTTTCAGCAAAATTGGGGGTTTGGATCAGGATTGCAAGTACCCTCAAAATATCATACTTTGTAATCTGTTAAGGGCCTTTTATGCTTATATGTAGCTTTACGCTTTAGTGCCTCTTGTCTCATGGATAGATGTATAATGCTAATCGACTTTGGCTATTTTGTTGTGACAAGACTCCTCTAATTGACATTGTCTTATAAGTGCAATGGACCAATGGTTTTACCCCATTCACCAATCAATATATATTATGTGAGTGGGTGAGAGAGAGGGAGAGAGAACAACAGATCCATGATTTTCCCTTTTTACCTATGAATATTATTATATGTGTAGGTCTGGTGGGGGGGAGAGGGAGAGAGAGACTGGTTCTTCTTCCTTTACATGCCAAAATACCTGAGTGCGATGCTTCTTCTTTCTTTATTTGCCATAAAGCAGTGCCAAACACATAGCCAACTAAACTATTTTAAAATATATTTTTTCCAGAAAGCACAATGGATTAAAAAAGACTTGCTCTTCTTTTTTGTTACAACATATTATTCAGCATTAATTAAAGTACATCTGAACCTATTCAAGAAACCCTCTGTTGTTATACAATAATGAAATAATAATTCACCAGAAGTTTCGTAAGCAGTAGCTCCCTTAATGTCAACAGTGCTTGCAACAAGAGTCTCCCGGGTTGAAACAGAATGACTTATCCATGATTTGTCCCTGGCAGCAATAGCAAAGCACTAGTTATTCACTCATCATAATAAGAAAACACAATTATCTCACTATGAAACAAATCAGAACATCAACACTCTAAGGACTAAGTGTTAAGAGCAAAGTGTGAAAAATGAATAATAATTTGTCGTGGTCAAGTTAACCACCTCTTAAAAATGTCTTTTTTAGTGTAAGGAAAACAACAGTCATGAACTCTTATAGTTATTATCCAGCTTGTGAATCAACATTAGTATAGGGTGAACAACAGAACAGCAATTTGTCCCGAAGCATATGGTAAGAAAATGAAACTTGTTGAGCTTCAGCTTTATAGGTCCTATGAAATAGTGGGCAATTTCCATCTCAATAGCTAAGCTATCTTATCCAAAAGCTATCTAGAAGAAGAATCTTCCAAAAGCTTTAAGTTCAAATGTTACGTTACCAACTTACCAGCACTTGTATACTGTAACACCCCAGAAAAACTACTACAGGAAACCAAGGGATGGAGAATTAAATACACGAGCAAATGTTTAGAACTGCTCACAAGTGCAGTTTAAGCAGGTCAAACTAAAGCATGTGATGCATACTCAACAGCATCATCAACCTAATATAGGAGGTTAAACTCTTTTAGTTCAAAAAAAAATAGAAAAAGGAGGTCTTGCAACCATAATTGTGATTTGTTCCCTTTTAATTAAAATTTAAATACATATAAGTTATTTGAAAACTCAAGCTTCCACAATCCATACTGTTTAAGGGAGGTATTCTGGACAAATCGCATAGACAGTAGTTTAAGGGATAACATTTTGAGCAACAGTTTGCAGCTTACCATTAGCTTGATTAATAAGATTGCAATTAGGAACTCCTTATTAACTACAAAATCATTGTTGCAAGTATTGAATTAAGGCATGAATGATATATTATACCTGTCCATGCTCAATTATTTTCAAACAGTAATTTCATTATTAGATTTTGAGTTTGTCCATAAAAAGTTTTCAAGAGTCAATTGCTCCCAAATCTCTATTCAAATAACTGTTCTTTTCCCAAAACTCACTACCCCTTCCCCCTCCACACATATGTGAAGAAAAGAAAAATTTAAGGGATCAGCTAAATCCGCATTTTTAATGCAGCCTCAGAGGATGGTAAGACAATGATCCTGGATTTCTTGCTGAAATTTCCTCTCAATGTTGCCAATTTAATGTCAACTACATGGACAATCAATCCAGTACACATCACTGCAGAACCTTTAGCTAAGACAATCCATTGTAGACTTGATCATGCTTCCATTTTGTTTTGAAGCAGAAACAGCATATCAATGTTCTTCCCTAGAATCCTTGCTATCTTATTATATGTCCCTGCACAATATTGCAAATATACCATAGGGTAGTTATCTGAATCATAGTTGACATTCGTTTGCCTTTTTATTTTTTCCCCACTTCATTCAATGCCCATGAGATCTGCTTCATATTGTAACTATCCTTTGTTAAACCTTTGACAAGTGTTATTTCTCTTCAATGTGGTTGGCAACTAAAATTCTAAGAGCTTTGCTAACAAGGGTTTGAGTACACTCAAATTTAGAGTAGGATGACAACGGGAAGATGCTGAGAAATAGAGATTGGTATGAGTAATTTTTCTGTCTGATTGCCTTCCTAAAGAACCCTCTGCTTTCCTAAAGGTACATAGTCGTACATCCAAAAAGGGGAGAGAAACTTCGGACTCCAATTCCTTAGTAAATTTAATATTTGCCAAAAGGTTATTGGGACGCTTGGGGAACTCCTCCAATGTTATCTCTCCCATGTGACCAATTAACATTAATACCATCCATATATCTTCCCCACCATATCGGCTGTAAGCAAAAAATATTTAAGGGCAAGTTCCTCAAATTCCTCCATAAATATATTTGCAACCACTAAGAACAAGTTGAACTCATGGCCACTCCCTCCAATTGCTAGAGAGTATGTCCTTAAAAGCTGAAGAGGAGTTGTGAAATAGGATAGAGATTCCATACCGTAATTTATCAACAATAGATTGGAGATGAATTACTGCAGCATTCAATTAATCAAATGAGCATAATGGAACAAGAGCAAGCCAAACAATAATGTAAGACAAAGGATTTATGCTGGAGAACCCAAATTACAAGAAAAAACTCCAGTGGAAGTAAGGTAAATGTCCTCATCTACTAGGGGAGAGGGCCCAATACATGTACACCCTAACTTCACACTTCTCAAAATCCTATATGGATATTTCAAATTACTCTCAATTTTGTGCAACAGTTTACTTCTCAAGTCCCCTAATTAAAAAATAGTTTTCAAGTCGACGTGGTCAAATACGATGTCACATCAGCATGCTTTTTTGTGAAGGTGTCCAAAATGGTCCCAAAAGGTGATAAGACCAATAGGTGTGCACTAATTCATGTTTAATGGTGTGCTGATGTGGCATCACATGAGTGGTTTTTTGAAATTTAGAGGAATCTTTTTGGGGATAAGCATTGACATGACATTTTTAGTGCACCAATATTGGGTTTATTTTTTCCACCTACTATAACATGTATTGGTACCCTTATCACCTATTGGTCCCTCTCCCCTATCTTCAACCCAGTTACAATCTTCGACCTCTTGAACATACAACAAGCAAAAACAAAAAATGTTCTGCCCTGAGATCAATCACAAGCTCTCACGTTTCCCTCCCTATTCTGTTACAATCTTTTGCTCACCAAATGACTGCAAATTCGACTACTCATAACTTGGATGCTTCCCTTACATGCTATTTACATTGACAATGTCTATTTATGCTTTTACAAGCCCAAACAGATGATGAAAAATGCACCACAAAGTTGAAAAGTGTAAAATCTGAAACCCCAGAGTCCAGACCATCTCCAAATGCAGGACAAAATCACCACTTTCAGCAAAAAGGGAAAGGTGTGTTGCACATCTTACATAAAAATAATAATTGCTAATGAAGTAATAATAAATAGTTAATTGTGGTGCATCTAGGAATGTGCGTACCACATGGGTTAGATATTCTTAGGACACTTGTATGCTGTATGAGTGTCATGCCCCCGTAAAAACAGTAATATAGAATGCCCTTTTAAACAGCGATCTTGTTTTGAGGAAGACAGAGAAATATGAAGGCAGCAATTCCCAGTGTTATCAGTAGCGATCAGCACTACACACCACTAATCAATGTATTAGACAAAGCTGAAATCGAAGGACTGTCATCCAAGTCAGCATCGATGCAACAGTTACATGTTAAGGACACTGAATTAATAATTGTTATTAACCCTTAATGAAGCAACAATGATTTATTAAGATGCTGTGTACAAACTTAAGGGACATTACTCTTGGAAGGGTGGTGACCACCAAAGAGACAACCCTTGCTACTTTTGGAGGATATATATATGACGAGTTTGGCACTGAAAGGAGGGCATTGAAGGTGAAAGGAGGGCATTGAAGGAGGAAAGCATCAGAACGCTGAGTAAACAGAAAGAATATAATTTCAGCGTATACATATATAGTTAGTTATCTGCAGAACCGATACTTGTCTGTGGTATGCTGTGTATTATAATAGATTGAATTATACTTAGTGAACTAGCATCTGATGAAGACTATTCTAACTTGCTGTTGATATATATAGTAAATGTTCTTTATTGTGGATATGTATACTAAATGTTCTTTGCTGTTGACATTAATATTAAACGTTCTAATCTTGCTTTATATCTGCCTGTGTATATTATGACACTAAGTTAGATGCGCTCGTCAAAGTGCTGGATGCGGAGGCGGATTCGCAGCGATGCGGATGCGGGAGCGGAAGCGCTGGGAAGCCCTGTGGATGCTTGGTGATATGCAAAAACACCCGGGAGCATCCACGGGCATATGCAAAAACACATCCAAAACCCCCCAAAAAAAATTTCATGCATCCGCGCGTGCGATTCTTGTATCCACATCCACACCCGAATCAGCAACTTAGTTATGACAAATATGTCAATTCCCTTGATGATTCTTATCCATTGGGCTATCTCATTTTGGAGGGGAGACATGGTACATACGAAGGAGTGCATGTAGCTAGGAAGCCACGCCAATAGAGACACCCCAAGTGGGGCTGGGAGGCCAGATGAAGTGTGTCATTCCGTGCTCTTAGGCTGGGTGGAATGGCTCAAGGCACCTTGTATGGTCTCCCAACTGGTGCTCCATAATGATGATAAGCTGGATAGATAGAACATCAAAATGAATCCCATATGTACATCTTGAGTCTTATAGTAGTAAGTTGGAATTCTATTTGTGTAATATTGGCTTATATGTTTATTTATTTCATGATACTAATCTGGTTGCAGGATCTATATCAGGTTACGAAAGTGACAATTCCCATTGCAAAACAATATCCAGACGCTCAGAGAGAATTTTAGGGCAAATTGAGTTAAGTCCCAGTAGTGGACATTACAATTGGTAGAAGCAACGGAAAAACCAAGACCGTTGTCAACTAGAGGCAAGTCAGAAACATTTAAGACAAGATTACAGTCCACATGATTTACATTGCCACCACCAAGATAAACAAGCAAAACAGTTTGTTCTAATATAGAGAGAGGCGAATGGAACACTTACTATCAGAATAAAAAATAGAGGAACAATCAGCTAAAGGAGGGTACACGGGCACAGAAGCTAGAGGGCAAGCAAGTGCTGGATCGTTGAATACGGAGAAAAGAGATAGGGATTCAGAAAGACAGAATGATTCATGGACACTGTTATTCCAAGAAGTTAATGGTTAAGAAGACAAGAAAGAAGAACCAACAATAGAAACAATATTAGGGTATTCTGGCTGTTGACTTGTGCTTGTCAGATTGTCATCTCATAATTGCAGATGCCAAACATATTAAGGAGGAGAAAGAACAGGTGGTCAAGGTTTTGATATAGAATGAAGTAGAGAACAAAATAGCAAGGCAAAATAATGTCCATGATAACTCAGATAATTACCTAAGGGTAACTACCATATTATGCAGGAACATCTAACAAGATTGCAATGGTCCTACGGATAAACAACATCAATGTGAAACCTGATCAAGTCTCCAAAGGAGCTTCTTACCTCGAGGTTATGTAGAGGAATGCAAAGTAACGAGAACTGGAATCGTTTCGGAATCGGCAAGACCGAATCGAATCGCGAATCGCCCATGAATCGGCAAATTTAAAAAAGCCTTCAAATTTAGAGATTTTAACAATTTAAAACTTATTTCATGCACCCTTTATTGAATATAACTTAAACACACTATAACATCATCAAATAGAAGCTAACATACATAAACAAGGA
This sequence comes from Thuja plicata, assembly GCA_018584345.1. Classification (NCBI taxonomy): domain Eukaryota; kingdom Viridiplantae; phylum Streptophyta; class Pinopsida; order Cupressales; family Cupressaceae; genus Thuja; species Thuja plicata. The sequence goes on from MU226296.1 coordinate 163,604, forward strand.
ACATAAATGATAAATCCATCACATGCGTTACATATTTATGCAGCCTAGAAGCATGAGTTAAGATTGGAATGTCACATAGTATCATAAAAACATTTAAACAACAAAAACACTTGTAATCATAGCATCATGAATCATGATCGTACCATCATATAC
>MU226296.1:163839-203153 GCA_018584345.1 Thuja plicata
TTCAAGTATCATTGTTTGAAGTTCAACTAATGGATTAATAATTTATTGATATTCTTCTTCTTCATAATCATCATCTTCTATATGGAGCCTAATAAGACTCGAAGGTTAATTTTTCCCCACTTTTATCAGCGCAGTTTCCACCCCAAATTATTAAATAGCGGTTTGGGGGCAAAGCCCCCAAGACGGGGTCTAGGGGCAGCGCCCCTTGTGCGCTCAACCGACTTTAATTATTTTATAAGGAATCGAGAGTTATTTTTCAGCTCCATAAGACATCAAATCATAAATGTATGTAAGATGAAGATCCATGAAACGTATGTCTATCAGTATTGGATAGTTGCATCCATTGGTCGTTAAGCGACATATCTTTCCAAATCGCACCTCGCCATGAACATTTGTTATTTGAACATTTTCTATTTGCACAAACCAGCTTTAGGATTATAACAAAGAGGAAAGACACAAAAAAAGATTAAAAAAAACAAGTGCTTTTAACTTTTTTGACTTGACGGCCGATTCATGCCAGTTCACGCATGGCGATTTAGGCGATTTTTGGATGAATCGCCTGAATCGGCGATTCAGGCCAAAAAACCGCCGATCTGATTCACCGGCTCCCAAAAAATCGGGGAGGGTGAATCAAATCGCGATTCTCGTTACTATGGAGGAATGTATCTAATCAATTGTTTGTGTGGTTGACTTTGGATTGGTAAATTGGGAGGATATTAGTACAAAGTATACTTTAATCTATCATGAAATTAGCCTCAAAGAATACAATGACTAGGCTCAAAATCTTTTGAGACCAAAAATTAAATTTTCAGGCTTCAGAGACCTTAATTTGTGTCATGGCTAAGCAGATGGGACTTCAGCCATCCCTACAAATTTGGAATTATATTAAGCTTGTAGATAATTAGGACATTTCTTTTGATCAAGAAATTAGAAACATCCACCTGCTGTATTTCAATGCATGCAGGAATGCACAATCAAGATTAGAAATTAGAATACTGTTTGACTAAGAAAACATCTTTTCTGTATAATGTGGTTGGGATTTAAACTCAGCCACATACAGCATGGGCCACATTACTTGAAATTAGGTCATCATGCCTATCAATTCACCTTGCAACTAGCCTGCTGTCCAAAATGAGCTTAATTCATGTTAGGCGTAAACAAAGTTGTGTTTCAAATTTCAGCCATCACCAGAGCACCGCATGCATATTGGATTTTAGCCATCTGTACAAATACATTCAAAGAATGAAAGAAAAAAGAAGATTGCATCCTAAGACCACAGTAATATCAAGAAATGGAAAGAAAAAAGGAGAGCACAGCATTTTCATGCCTCGGTAACTATAATTAATGGCATACATGACCAAATTGGATATCGAATATCCCTATATATATACATCTTGTTAATATGACCTAAAGCACAAAATTGACGTTTCTTTCTGATTCAGAACAGCCAAAAATAGGAGATACTTACGTTTTATTATTTACTCCAATCCAGAATAGCGCATTGTGTTCTAACACTAATATGGACTTGATTTATGTCATACAGAAGGCCATAAGATTGCAAACTCCCAAAATATCTTCAGAATTTGAAGTAAAAAGGATGGGATGTGCTGATAATAGTAGCCAATTTTTAAAATGGGGTCTGACTAAAAGTTGTAGTAGTAAATCTTATTTTATAGAACAACATGTGCTCAATAATAGTACACAAGATTTAATCATAAGATGACACATAGGATGAATAACAATTGAAGAGAGATATTCACAAGTTTAGAACCCCCTTAATTTTTTAATCTTTTTCAGTGTATTTTGAAATATGCTAAAGCATTTTAATTAGAAATGTACTTTTTCCCCTCTAATTGAGTACAATAATCTAAAACAATAGTTTTTTCATTATGTAATCTTATTAGTTGCACTTTTTCCGTATCATTTGGAATTCATATGATTTCCTTATCAGATCCTAAACATAGCGAGCTCAGCGACCAGGTCCCTTCCCTTATGTTCACAGGCCGCAGCAACCTTAGTTTACAACGGATGGGATATCCCTCAGCCTTACAAAAATAACTTTGGAGACAGAGAAAATAAAATGCATTATGTTATCAGATCGCAGTTAACTTAATCTTTGCCAGTCATAAAAAGACTGGATTAGACCCATCATTTATAAGATTTTCAGATTTTTAAAAAATATATTTTCTCAGGCCACAGTGGCCTTATCTTATGTAAGAAATGGCTGATTGGATTCCATACATCCTCAAATATAGCTCCTTGCTACTATGAACTTAAGTACATAACATTTAATAGTTTTTTTCTGAAAAAAAAAATGTATTATGTTATTGGACTATAGTGGCCATAACTTGTATCAGAACGACCATATTCCCCTGTAAATACCGCGTTTCTATGCTGGCCCTAACTAAATACTTTTGCTGTCCATCTTCAAATCTCTGAAAAGCAAGAATAGATAGAGAACACACTTTACAGATTGGATTTCAATCATCCAATTTAATTTTTTACCAATCCAAGCAGGGCAATAAGTGGGTAGAGAACAAGTTTACCAGATTTGATTTCACCCATCCCTATAAACAGCTTATTTCTACTGTGACGCTCAGTAAACACTATTTAATGTTCTTATATAAATCCATGAAGAACAACAAATGGGGGAAGGCATAGATGACTCACTCATCAGGAGCACAAACATTCACATTGCACCTTCCTCCATTGACAAGGGCCTCAACTAGGTATCTTAGACCAGGAGCATCAGTACCATCCCCGTTGGTAACAAGCAGGGTAGGCCTCAAATCCTCTTCCTCCTCCTTGCTCGCTGCATCCCCAGCATCAACTATTTTTTCATTGTCCTCACAAACTACCGGTTCCTTCTTCTGCTGTTGCTGCTGCCTGTTCTTCAGGACTTCATTCAAACTGGACAAGAAAACAGGAGGCGGAGGCAAAATCCTGTTCTCAATAGAATTACCACTAGCCATGGATACGAATCCTCCGAGCTCTCTTGCTTAATTAGAACAGAACCCAAGTTACAAATCTGAATTTCGCCCACACCCAAATCATTCAACTTGATATAAATTCAATCCGAAATTGGCTTCGGATCCATGCACTGGAATTAAAACTATTAAATCTCCATACGAAGTCCAGAGAGATTGGAGTTGTAGAGGAAAAGCTGCTTCCGAAAGAAAAAGCTGCTCCTCATAAAGGCGTAAATGGGGGCTCAATTACGCGGACAGCCACATGATCAGAATCCCCAAGAAAAGAGTTTTGGAACATTCAATCCACATGGAAAAAAAAAGGGGGAAGATTTGTGACTGTTCAGTTATATTAGTTTAATTAAAAAATAGTAAGGAATCTATTCATTGTTTATTGCAAAAACTTCATCCAACCACTCAAATTTTCTAAGGTTTCGTGAGGCAATTGATGCAAATTTTTAGGGAGTCATGAAGAAAATTGATAAAGATGAGGTCATATGGATTCCTTCCTTAGTTGAGAAATGTGAAAATGTCATTGCCCAACCTAAAAGTCAAGGGTTTAGGTGGCAAGTTGACCCTTTATTCAAGGTTGCCACGTGGTCAATGTGATGACTATGTTTCAATGACGTGGCATACTGGTACGATGGTATTGGGGATTGTTTTGATAAATTATGGGAGGGAAAATAAACCATCTCCCAATGTACATTATTTAGGCTTCTTAAATGATAAAGAGAGATAATTATGAGGTGAGATTTGACAAAAGCAAATGGGAGGTTACAACATGTTTAGGTTTTTCAATGATTGAAATCAAGAGTACATTTGTAATTAGAGGATTTGAGTCTTGGTGGTATTATTAACAATGTCACAACTTAACTATTATATTAGAGATGGATTCTAATATTAATTTTATTTTGGATGTGTGTATGTAATTTAATTTTTTTCTTCTATAATTTGGTTTGTACAATTATGATTTTGTTTTCAATTGCTATGTATTTCTAAACTTTTTATATTTTCAAAGATGTATGTTTTTTAAAGAGAATGATTTTAAGGAGCATTTTGAGAAGTCTCTAATGGTATGTTTAAAATATGAAACTTCTTTGACCTTTAGATATATACATTTTGTTGTTTTCATAAGTTTCAAAGACACTTGAGTGTATCAAAATATAATAAATGTTCAAATAAGATAAGTTTAATGTTCAAAATATGAGAGTGTGGAGATAAGATGGGGGCTAACTACATGGGAATATGTATGACGGGGATGAATAAAGGCTAGGAGACTAAACATAATTGTGTACAAGCTTGTGTCATTTGTCAATGCTTACATATACCAAGACACTTCCTCAAAACGGGCACAAAACTAAATGAGAAATGATATGGTAATGCAAATTTCATCATTATATTTTGTCATCGCTTTCAGCTCGTGTGAGTACTATAATAATTGTGTATCTCAAAGTATGTTGCACTCTCAAACATACCAGCAAAATAAAAATTCAAACATCAAACAACATGAAAGTGGGTCCATATATGGACCCTATTGAATGTGGTCATCTAGGTTGGTCATTTGGTATGCATACTCCATATAAACTTGTAAACTAACTAAAAAGTATGTCATGAGTAGCATTTGTCTAGGGAATGTGAAAAATTATAAGATGACAATGGTGTGTTTGACTTGAGCATGGGATGATAATTCAAATGGGGTGTGAGGCATGTCATGTGATAAAACTTCATTTGGTCACAATTATTAGTGTTTCTAACACTTGGCACTACCTAAAAGTTCAACATAGAAATGGTAGTGACAAATATGACCACACTCATTTGTGTATAGTCATATGTTACAAGGAATTGAAGGAAGAACATACTCTATAAAAGTAAATATTATTTATAGATAAGAATGTGAGCACGTAACCATGTTAAGTAATAATAGTAAACACATCGTGTGATAAGCATGTGTAACATCTAAAATCACAAGGTGTGATAAGCATATGTGGTATAGATAAACGATTTAGAAGGCAATGTTACTTCCAACATGAGAAAATATAAAAATGACAGGATGTTATGACAAAAGCAATTGTGTGATAACATAGGGCATCATGATAGGTATATGCCCTAGTATGATATACAAGAGCGTGATCACACAATGGTGGCTATAAGGCAATAAGTCTCTAGTGGATGTAAGAAGAAAAGAGGAAATGTGTAGGGGGGAAATGGTAACCCTACATGTATAAGGAATACATGGTAAAATACATCAAAGAGGGAATCATAACACACAAAGAAGTGACTATGAAAAAATGGAATATGATAAAGAGCAGTGCATGATATCCTTGAATATAAGAAGGTGTAAAATTTAGAGAGAAAATATATGTGCCCCTAGTGCAATGCAACATGGTAATCTCAAAAGCAATGTGGGAAGGCATAAGGCCCCTAAAGTAAAGTTGACTCTCAAAGTATGGTATGATAATGTAAATTTATTTGCAAGCTCTAAAAGTATGATATAGAAAGATAGGATCAACAAGCAACTCTAGAGAATGTGATTATCAATGCAGGTTCAATATTTTGCCGCTATGAAGAATGATGTATTTATTTAGATTGGATATGCAAGCTTTAATATGCATGGTGTATCCATTTAAGCTTAATATATGAGTTTGGATAAGCACATGTGGTAATGTAGGATCAATGCTTAAAAGCTCTTATAAGAACGATGTGTGATATTTAATACAACTATAATAACATGTGGTAGTAAGATATATGCCTCATAGAAAAAAAAATACTTTGGATATGATGGGAAACATAAAACATAGGCAGAGTATGATAAACATGAGAATATGTAACAAGTATAAAATGGAAGAGTAAGACGCATTGTAAGAAAATGAAGTGGTAAAATAATAAGTGTAGGGAAAAAGAATGATAAAAGATGAAAATGGATCAACTCAAGTGAAAGGGAGGTAAAAGAAAAAGGTAAAACTACATTAAACAAATATATGAAAAAGGATGTGAAAGGCATAAGAGAGAATGTAGATGAAACAAGGAAAATGTAAACCAAAACAACCACACAAGAGAGGGGAAGTAATAGCATAAACAAATATAGAAGGTGAAATAAGCATGAAATACACAACAAACAAGGCATAATAAAAAAGGCAAAGGCATAGGGGTGACCCATTTAGAGCAAAGGTAAAACAAAAACTTTGCCCGTGAGGCGGCCACTAGGGCTCGAATCCTCATTGGGTCATTGTGCTTGCAGGCTTGTGTCTACACTAGGTTGTGCTTGCGGATTTGAATGAATGGAGTGTTGTTCGTCAATCTTAAATATGGCTTCCCATTACCGACCAAAAACAAAACTCTGCAAAGGCATAAAAAAGTTAAAAAATATTTAAAAGGTAAAGGGATGATATATAATCTATAGGCATATATGAATGTTTGTTATAATGTTGCCCATATGTCAATGAAAAAAATTCTTAGGTTTCTCCTTTCACACTACTAGTTCTTATTTTTATCAAATAAATGTGTTGTTTTAACAAATGTGTCCGATGTAAAATGACTAGCGTGATATATTGGCTTGTAATTATCCCTTTTAATCTTTATCGGTTTTTTCTTTACATATATATTTGATAAATTGATACAAAATGAAATGGGTGTGTTTATAGTATTCAACCCATGGTCACCTAGGCCCCGTTTGTTTCACGGAATTGGGAGTGACACTTCCCATTTTTGGGAGTGACACTTCTCGTTTTTGCAAATCCGCTGTTTGTTTCTCTAAATTGCAATTCTGGATTTGTAAGCAAAACCGGGTTTAGACACCAAAATGAGTGGCATCATCTTCCCACTAAATAGGTGGAATTAGAAATCATACCCTGGTTTTGCGATAATAAGGTTTTGAGTCAAATTCCAATTCCCCAAGATGCAAAATCGGGATTTCAAAACCTGATTTTGTGATAATAAGGTTTTGACTCAATTCCAATTCCGCCAAACAAACAGGGCCCTAAACAATATACCAAATTTTAACAAAAGATAGTATCAAGCAACATAAAAAAAAAGGTAGCTCTTTGGATCTAAAAGCTCAATTATAGAATAGTGTGTTTGGTCATCTTCGATGAAATCCTAGAATGTACATATTCTTAATAGCCAATATGAGTATTGAATAGCATTTATTTAACTTATAGATGTCATATTGGCATGCCAAATTAATAAGAAACTTGGTAGGTAATGTGTGTTTTAAATAATCTAACATATATCGGATCGTGATTATATTTTATAATATCTCATTATAAAATATAGTCAATGGCGAATACAAGGATAGCAAGATGTAATATTTGACTTCATATTTCTCACAAATACTTGGTCATGTGAAATTTCATCATTTTCAATGTTGTTATCATGTGTATCATCATCATGTACCTCAATATTATTTGTATGGTGTAGAAATGGATTTGTGTATATTTATAACTGACTTTTACCAATTACAACCAATGGATTTTCATTATCATTATCCCTTTCAACTATGATTGTGTTGTTGCTAATGAAGTTGCATGCCATGTGCTTAAGACTTGTACAAATTTATGTAATAATCTTTAACTTAGCAATAGTTGTACATAAAATGTATTAAATGTTATAATTACTAACTGATTAAGCTCATTATATGATTAAGAAGTTTGTTGGGATTTATTTAATGGGTGGGACGGAGTGTAAGTAAATTAGTACTTACCAATGTTTAAAGCTTGTCATCCATAAACTCTTGAAGTTTAGTGAACTTCCTATAAGCATTTAGTGTAAAATAAGGGAGTGAAAAAGTAATGACAACTTCCTTCAAACCATAACCATTTTAAAAGGTAATAGATTTTGAAATTTAGAAGGGTAAAAATATTATGGAACAATGAACGTGACTTCAAGATATTTGATTCCAAAATTTTAACCAAATTATTCTTTAAATGTGTGTGTGTGTCTCTAAAATATGTAAGTTGCTTAGGTTTAGAATATTCTTTGTTAATAGAGGAAATCCCTCAAGAAAAATGATATGTATTTCACCTTCTTCAAATTGATGTTTTAGTTTTCCACATAAAGATTGAAATTGAATAACATAGTCAATAGTAGGGTCATTGTTTTTTGGAGGTGCATTGAGTAAGTCTATTAAAAGTAATTTCCAATCCTATATTAACATGAAAGTGTTGTAAAAATGAAATAGGTAAATCATCGAAGAACAATGATTAAACCTATCTCAATAATGAATTAAATGATTGAACAATGTGATTAGCTAAGATTACATTGCCATAAGAAAATTTCTTGCATGTTATAATAAACATGATTGCAAATGAATATTAGGGCCTTCTTTAAATTGTACATTTTAAAACAAGGAGACAAACTCAACAAGAAATAAACATGAGGCAACCTCAATCTAAAGGTGTATGATGTGGAGGATTGTGTACAATAGTTCCTTAATGGTATCCTTAATTTTTTTTTCTAAAATTATTATTTCTTGCAAAAGTGTGTCTAAGGTGATAGTGAGAAGAAGTATACTATTAGGATCATGTACTTAATGATAGAGGAAGTATAAATGTTTTGAGAATTAAGAGGCATGAACATTGATGCAAATCTGGTGCAGGGCACCCAGGGCTTACAAATTTGATTTTCCTTTCATTGTAATAAGGATGGATCCTTAAGATCATCCAACATATGTTTTGATCCATTTGTGTGGTCAAGGGTCCCTAAGGTATATGGTCCAGGGCACCCAGGGCTTACAAATTTGATTTTCCTTTCATTGTAATAAGGATGGATCCTTGAGATCATCCAACATATGTTTTGACCCATTTGTGTGGTCAAGGGTCCCTAAGGTACATATATAAACCTTGGGACACCTTACTCCTCTTGGATCCTAGTTGCAATTGATAGGTGTTTTAGGTGTTTGAAGTGTCTAGTTGTTGTTTCTAATGATTTTGAGTCATTTTTATCATATTTGATCATTTCATGGTCATACAAATCCAATATAAGCCATTTTGGGTTCAACAAGTGAAAAATGCAAAAATGTTGTCAATGTTGCTTGAGCAACTTTTTCAAACAGTTGCTCGACAAGTTCAAATATAGTTTCCAATGGTCATAACCATCCATGGATCGGTTGGAACTATGATTTTATGGTATTTGAACATGGCCAAGCCTCTCAAATGGGGTTGGAACTTGGAAGTTGTAGATAAATATTTGATGCATTTTTTAATGAAATAACCAGATTTCCTTGAGTAATTTATGTGTGTACAAACTGGTATATATTGGTAGGGTTGAATTAGTGCCATGATCAGATAGTTTTGTGAGTGTAGTTTTGAGAACATTTGATTTTGTCCCAATTGGAGTTGATTAACAAAAGTTACAATCAATTTGGTAAAAGCAATTCAGTAGGGCATCAAATTTGGGCCTGTTGCACAAATGGGACCCTAACTTGACATTTCTCTAGTGAAATTCCATGGCCTCTTGGTAAATGCAAGTTAGGGGTGTATGTTTAATTACTCCAAAGGCTCATATCGAGATCTAGTGTTTTGATATTTGTGGCGTCAAGCCCTAGGCTAAATATCTATATGTATTTAGCCAATCAAGTACTTGCAGTCGTGAACATATGAGAAATTATATTTGAGGGAACAAGTAAAAGGTGTATTTGGACCATTTTGAGATAGGAGAAGACTTTCAATTTCCTATATCCATTCCGTGAACCCGTCATTGGCCACTTGCTTTGTAATCCAAGCCTAATCTAGGCAATTAGTTTTGTGAACTTTGTAAGGGTTTAGTAGTGCTGGAATAGAGTTGGACTTTGGGGATTATAGTAACTCCATAAAGGGTGTCTAAAACCATATTCCTTTCATTAATATCCTTCCATGATAAAAATTTATCCTAGAAAAACCTCCTGGAAAAGGCTACAAGGATTCATAGGTCAGTAAGGGATTGGTTGGTTGTGAGTGTGTAGGGATAAATTGGTTGGATGATTCCCTATCCATAAGACCTAAGTGAGTTGTTCCAAGCCTTATAATGATTGGTTGAATACACTAGTGAAGAGTTTCATATTTTGGCTTATTTTAGGGAAAGTGTCCCTAAGACATAATTTGAAATGAAATTGTTCTTAACCTTGGGTGTTGTATTGGGGTAAGGAAGGTGCCAAGACCTCTTAGGCAACTTAGAGTCCATCATATTGAAAGGTTTGTGGAGTTTGATTGTTCCTAAGCTAAGGTTGAAGAGTTGTGAAAGATATTGACTATCTCTTGGTCTTCTTGTTGTGCTCTCTGCATCAAAATCAGTGGACATAGTGTAAGACTTGTATTGTTGATAACTTGTGATCGGGAGATGTTATTGGCTACATATGTGGAAAGTACAAAAGTGGTGACTATGGAAGTGATGGTAGTATATATAGGTTGAATGCTAGAAGTGATGGAAGTATAATGGGCATAAGGAAAAGTGGAGTGTAACCTTTGAATAATTTGTATTGGGGATTAAATACGAAGCTAAATGTGGTGAGGAAAATAAAAGTATTACCTAGACAATGTAGTAGGGTTGTTATTAGTAGTGGATACGATAGTGGTAGGTTAGGATTATAGAATAAGATGAGTCAGAGGCTACACCTCTAGAAAAATCAATAATGATATAAGATATTGTAATACTTTTCATGCCACGAGGACATCTCCTTAATGTCTCATAAAGAAACTTGCCATTTTACAAAGAGACCTTTAATTTCTTGCAATGCATCCATTAAAAATTTCCTCATGAAATAAATGTCTCATCAAGCCACATGTGTATCTTGGTCATAGCCTTTTTCTCAACTTGTTAGCTCTTAATACAATCACCATTTATACTAAATTTATGATATTTATCAAATTACAAAAATGTATTAGGGTTCAAATAAACACTTCTCCTCAATAGAAGACTGGGACTATGAGTAGTTCTTGGAATAAACAATAATGTGGTAAGGGGGAGGAAATCTCAAATTAGAAACATTAGAGGTATTTATAATATATGTAAAAAAAAATGCAAGCCACAAATCCAATGCAAGAGTGGGTGATAAAAAAAGAGATATAAGCAAGAACACAACCCCAAATAAAGGTATATTAATGATGCATAAGGATGTGCAAAAGAAGTTCAAATCCAAAAATAGAATGAAAATTTATAAATTTGAAAATTCTACTATAGTAAAATTCCCTTAAAAGAAGACTAGGTCATGCAAGATGAATCTAATTTTAATTTGCCAAAAAGTAAAGGAAACTTGAGCTTTCATTAATATTAACCTAGACTAATCAAGTAAATACAAGCAAATGAGCATAAATCAACCTAAGTCAAATAATATTAGCTAGCGATGATAAATAAGATAAAGGTAATAACTATTTTAGAAAAGAAAGTGTAAAGGAGATAAATGATTAACTTGTTGACTAAAGATGATTATCTCTAATAGAGATTTTGGAATCATAATGATATCTACTCGAGCAATTTGGTCTCTCTATTAGTGAAATGACTAATATGGGATCATTTACAAAAACTTAGGTCAATATTATGGTCATGGATTTATCCTCTACATCTGATTAGACCACATATAGTATAGAATTATATTATGTCTTATCTAACTATCTTTATTTTCTTCATTTTTTCTTGTATATTAGGTGTTGGTGGTATATAGAAATGCCTAGAAAGTTTTTTTTTTAATTTTGCAAGGAGACATGTTATCCTAGGTCAACCCCCAAAAATATCTACAAAGATTAGAAAACAACAAGCAAGGACCTTAGATCGATGCACGCAAATTTTTACTCCTTAAGTCATGCACTAAATGTAGAATTTTTTCTATTGACGCACTCCAATGGTCTAAGATGAGAGTACTTGAAATAGGATTTGTATGAAATGGATGTGAATAAATATTTTTAAGAACTAACGCATTGTTAAAACTTACAAAATAGGCTTTTAGTTGGCTTAAGGAGAGATAATAAAGGTGTTATTCTACAAAATTTGAATAAATATTAGAAAGGCAAGGATCAAGTCTGTGACAATGAGGTTGTCTTATTACTTCATAAACGCTCAAAGTGAGTGTGCAATTGAATCTAAGTTTATAATGTCTATATCTAAGTAAGTGTATGTATAATATGAATGTATTGGAGCATAGGAATACAAGAATAATACAAGAATAAGGTGAGAACCAAGTATACATGAATGTGTGTGCATAGGGATGAGTACATGTTGGGGAGTTAAGCCCAAATTCACACAAGATTGTATCATTTGTTGAAATGTTCATCTATCAAGTAATTTCTTTGAAATAAGTACAAAAGTAAATGTGAAATGGTATGAATATGTGTAATTCACCATTACACTATTTAAGATTGGTTAATATTAAAAAATATTGATGGTGGTTCCAAAGGCTTTCTCAACAAAGAAATTCTTGAGAGAATGAAGAATAAGATTAAGGGTTATAATAAACTAATCCTCTATTGGTTTTAAATCATTCACTAATCATTGAATATTAATGTTAAATGATAATCCACTTATAAAATAATCAAAATATTTTTTGATAATTTTATTTAAAACTATATAATTACTAAATATTATAACTTTGAATCAATAAACTATATCTATTTATAATCTTTTATCTTATATAATTTATTTGTATTAAATATTAAACATAGACACATGCAAAAAATCAAAGTTCCAAGATATAGGGTATGATCAAACCAAACCAACACCAAAAATTAACCTTTTATAGATATGTATCACAGTTTGTACATGAGATAGATAATAAATTTTGCAAAAAGGATATGTCTCTGATAACATAACTAATATGTGTACTAATGAAAATCCTACTAGAAACTGAATCAGATGTCATTCTAGCAACTTCTATTGTCCTCATTAGCATGTGCACTAATTACGCTTTTCTTCTTTGGTTTTTGTAAGGTCTATTCTTAGGGGTCTTATTTATTATGTTGTTTAACCAGCTCCAACAAGCCCTGGAAGAAGGGTTGATTTCCTATTTGTTGTTTGCCCGCGTCTGCCCCAATAGGATCTTGGAGGCATTGACGGTCACAAGGCCATTTGTTAAAAGCTTCTCTATTTTTCTTTTGGAAATCCTTAGGGTCACAGTTACCAGTGCAAAAATAATAAGAAATGTGTATTTTTTTTAAAAACTCAATAAGTGTCCTACTTATACCTTGAAACTTTTCTTCATTCATTAGTTTTCATATATGCAAAAAAAAATTAGTAGAAAGGATAAACTAGAAGTTATTCAGGGTTTTAGAAATATGACTAAATTTACCAATCAAAGCATCAATCCAATTAATATTGTTGTGTCAACTATGGAATTGAGAATAAAATATTTGTCATATATCCTTAGCAATATAACAATCAAGAACTATATATTTGATAGTGTCGAAACTTGCAAATGTTGTACATATCATTTTTCATATGCAATGTTATCTTATATGATTAAATTTATTTAATAACAAGATTATATGTCCAATTAAATATACTTTTATCCTTAAATTTAATTCATTTAGATTTATAATCTATAATTTTATACAATTTAATTTATCTAATACTAAGTAAATTTAATTTAATGAATGAGTTTATGTCTTTTAAATTATTTTAAAATGAATATGGATGAATACTATACTTCAATGCATTGTTTGACTCTCTCTTTATACAATTAAAACTATCTAATATCAACTTAGTATCCAAGTAAAGTAGTGACCGTTTGTTCTTTACATTAGTTCCAAATGAAAGTACATAAATAATGCATTTCCATGTATTAGTTTGATTCTTAGGTTTGACCATTAATTTTAATCAACATAATAATTCCAATTTCTATGAATATCACATGGGAATCAAAGGTTATATGTGATATTGTTTTAATCAACATAATAATTCCAATTTCTATGAATATCACATGGGAATCAAATGTTATATGTGATATTGTTTTATGTGAGAGATTTTATTATTTGAGACCGTGAGAAAATGAAACTGAAATAAAAAAATAATTATAAGTTCAAATGATAATTTCTGCTTGATATAAGATTTATTTTATTTTTAATTAAATAATTAAATAAATACAATATAAGTTTTATACTTTGTTATTGACGATGGTGAAAATTTGAAATTATAAAATGTTTTGAATATAGTTAAATAAGTAAGAATGTATAAAATATTATTATAAAAAATAAATATTACGTAAATAAGTTGATTATAATAAATATATAAATTTTATTGTAAATTGTGTTGCAGATATTTTTTTTGATATTGATTTATGTGGTGTTGGTTGATTTACAACTTGATTTGTTTTAGTTGATAGAAGATCCTTTTATTTGTCTTTAGTATTTTTATCATTTAAAATATAATGATACAATTTGGAAGAATATGGTAGATTGAATTTGAGGTCTGGGATTACTAAGCGAGACTTTATAGATAAGAAATAAACTAATATAAGATATATTAAAATTTTATCTTTGAAAATAAGAACCCCTAATTTGGTAAAATTCAAATTTTAAAAATTATTTATATAATAATATTAAAGATTCCCTATATCCCAAATTTAAATATAAATTTTTAACATAATAGTATTTCTTTTTATTAGTTTTTTTTGTGATCAGTATTGTCAAGCATTTATTTGGAGGCTATTTTTATAATCATATTGGCATTTGGTCAATTTGTTCATCTAGAGTAGTAGGGAACATTATATTAGAAAGTAAACAAATTGACCAAATGCCTCTCAAAATAGTCACTAATTTTTAGTGCAAAATTTAAGATTGTCTTAGAATTCACTTGTTAACCATTAAAATAAGTTTTTTCAATGTTCTATGAATCTTGAAGTAACAACCATTTGATGGATGAACATTAGAGACTGTTGGCTTGTTTACCAAGGTTCTCATTGTTCTCAAGTTGTTCGTTTATTGGTGATATTATATTGGTCACAAAATTGATAAGTTGTACCAAAGCATTTGAATTTCTATCTCTAAAGAAAGAAAGAAAATGAGAAAAGGAAGGCAACAAATCCAACTTTAAAATGTGTTTAATAATAAAAGAACTAAGAAGGGCTATTTTCCAAGACCATGTGAATTAGAGGATGGTAGTTATAGCCATTGAAATCTCACATATGCTCTTCTCTATACCACCTCTCACATCTTGACACCTAAGAACATCCATACATTAATTTTTTTATTATCTTACTTTAATTATTATACTCGATCAAACAATGATAAGAGATTTTCACAATTCATATTATCACGAGATAATGTTGTTTTCTAGATTAAATTATGTTAAAGGTTTTTCAATCAATGTTTTCGATCACAATTCATGATATATCATCACGAAGATGAGAGCTAAAAAAATCCAAATAGATGTGAAGTTGCAGACCCAAACTATATAAAAGAGATGGGAGAAGGAGTGAGAGAAAGGTAACAGATGATTCAAATGTCCAAAATGGCCAAAAATTCAAAAAGGCTCATGAAAGGCAAAAACTATTGAAAGAAAGAACCATACTTGAAAGAAAAATAATTAAATAAATCTGAATAAGAAATGTGTGAGTAAGGATATTAAGAATTAGAAAGGTTGTGAGAAGTAGACTTGGAAAATAGAATAATAAGTGGATATATTAACATAGAAATAAGGAAGTAATTAAGAGAAAGAAAAATAAAAGACAAAAATATCAATAGGAATGAAAATAATTATAAGGGGAAATAAGGAAAGAGAAGAAGGACAACAAAAGCAATATAGAATAAAATAAATACAAATGAAAGTAGGAATAAGAGAGAAAAAACATGATTCATTTAATTAATATGAGAAAATAGATAGAGGAAAGAATGAAATTGACAAAAAAAGACAAGGAATGGTAAAAGAAGAGAAGATTTTTTTTTTTTTTTAAAGGATTAAGAATTTTTCTTGAATATATATAAATATGTATATGCATGCATGTATGTATGTTCAAGTTAGTATGGATATTTTTAATGCTAATAGTCACTTTTATCAAAAATAAAATAATATTCATGTTATATAATTATAGGAAAATAAATAAAGAAACATTGAAAATGAAAATGAAAAAAAAATAATGGAATATTAAGAAAAAATTTAAAAAAGTTGCAAGAAAAGTAGATTAAGAAAGCAAGTGTGTAAAAATGTTATAACTAGCACTTGCACCTAGGAAGGTGTTAGAATGACTAAGAGGGGGGGAGGGGGGTGAACCAGTGGCCTCAAAAATTAATCCAATAATCCAACCAAAACTTATATCACAAACATCATATCTTCAGTTATCTTTCAGTCCATACAAGATGCATGCCTTATGTAATTCTAGCAAATATATACTGCTTGGTGAATACTTTGTTTATCTTTTTCTAACCTTTACCGAGTAGCAGTAAATTCATTCTCATGAGAGATGGGTTCATGTTGAACCACTACTCATGAATTATGGGTCAATGAGTTTGACTCAAAAATTACACAGTTAAATCCTGATAGCAATATCACAATTTGACTTGCTGTGGAAAAATATCTCCAACTTAGTGTTTACCGACCAATCCTATTTTAGTAATGTGTAAAGCAAAACATCAAAGCAATGCATCATATACACATTTGGCACATGGATTTTTAACGTGGAAACCCTGTTAAGGGAAAAACCACTTGGGACTGGTAACCCAAAAATTTCACTCTTCTGAAGTGAGCTCAGTGAAGAGCCAACCCTGTTAAAGGTTACAAACACACTGTTAAGTGCGACCTTGTTAGACGATTTAAAACCATTGGTTAGTCTTTTGACATTAGGCATTCACTACGATGTCAACAATAAAAAACCTTTTGATACTCTTGAGTATCTTAATACATTAAGGACTGTTAAATCCCACTTGGTTAAGAGATTTTTTGAATCAATGGTTAAACTGAAACAATAAATGATATGTTCAATAATACAACTTTACTTTGCAGATTTTCATATCTATTGTAAGTCTATAATACCTCCCTGATCAATGTTCTCTTCAATTCCTTTGCCCCCCTTCTTTCTTCTTTCTGCTCGGTGAATGCTCTTGCTTATGTTGCTCAGTGTCTGCAGAATTCTTGGCTCTATTCTTCAGCCTGTATGATCAGATCTACATGAAGACTTCTATCTTCACCAGAATTATATTTAGCATTCCTCTCTCATAATGAATTACTTGTCTCTTTATATAGACATGATTTCTCTGTTTAATCTCCTTGTCTTTCTTGTTCTTGACGTAGATTGTTTCTTGACCCGCAAATCTCGCCATGCATTGCTTTAATCTTTAAATCTTTGCTTTAGTTTTATTCCGTAGATTTCTCCTTGACAGCTGGGAATAAAACTAGCTTTAAATATTCTTCTTATCTTCAATTCAACTAGTTGATGAAAACAAAGTAATCAATCAGTTAAATCTAATTCTAGCTCCTACCAGCTAGGTGTTTTGTCATTTCCTAACTCCAGTTCTGATCGATGATCAACTCTTAGTTTTCTTGATCATTGACTCTAGTTGTCCTCGGGCATCAACACTGTCTGCCGGTGTTGTTTTTCTATCGGTCAACACCGTGAATTGCTCAGGGTTGACTTTAGTTATGCTCGGTGTTACGGTGCTCGGTATACACTATGACTGCTCGGGGTTTTCTATCTGTCGGTGTGCACTATCTGTCGGTGTTTACTGTCACTCGGTGTACACTGGCTTTTTATGTTTACCGATAACATAAACTTTATCTCTTTGGTTTCTTTGAAGTCTATGGAAATATGTATATGACCAATCAAATTATATCAAGTTGACATCTTTGACAATACAATACATTAACTGATTTAATTTATGGCATTTACTTTCTCCAGCTCGGTGATCATCAACTTATTATCTTCAAACATTCAATCAATTATAGTTCATCAGGAAGGTTCAAGGGATAAGCTGGTAGGGAATTATAGGTAGAATCTAAATGTAAAAAATAAATTTTTTGATTTATATAAATATATAAATTTTCTATATTAGTTTTCGAAAAAAATAAAAATTTGATAGGTAATGGGCCAAAGCCTAGATTAATTATTATTATTATTTGTTGAGATTAATTATTATTATGTGTTAAGCTCAAGTAGACTCGAACCCAAGACCTCCCAGATGAGAGACTCACAACTTACCGTTGTGTTGTAGGCTCTTGCCTATATTACTTAAAATATTAATGCAAAAATTTATAATTAAATTAATTTTAATATATTTTATTAGTATTTATCATTTCATAAAAATAATTAGAGGTCGTGCACAAAATAGATTTAATGAAATAAAACTTAATTGAATTTCCTAAACCATTGTGAGAGACTTGAGCAGGAAGATTCCTAGCATAAGCATTTGTCAAGATAGGGAGGTTTGATGGGTTGTAGATATTTCAGTTGTGAAATATTTGATAAACATGCATGCAAAATGTGTAAACGTCAAACATGGCACTTAATAATATGATATAATTGGATGTTATTTCATGGAATACAATGATTTAATGGTAGGACATTTATAATTTATTAAAAAGGATTTTACAAAACCTCAACTCAAATCAGAAACATTTAAGCAGATGCAATATGTATAAATTTGAAAACAAAGAGGAGACATTCAATTAAGTATTAACCATGGTTTGTGGATTGGGAGTGGAAAATTTTAAGATCATGCATTCCCTCTAATCAATCCTCGCACGCAAGGTTAATTTCATTCTTCAAAAATTACAAATTGCAGAAAGAGTAAGGCTAGTTGAATACATGTCTCTATTTATGGCCTGGTAAAGAAATGCAAGTTGTATATTGAATCTTCTCTATTATTCATCTAATATTTCAGCAAATCGGAATGAATGGTCTTCAATATTGTGGAAAACCATCAATAAGGGTATGCACATTTAATCAAAAAGTTTACGAAAATAGCAACACAATGTGTAATATATAGAAATAAAAAAGAATGGCTACAACTACCTAATCCAATCCACAGTTTGTTAATGTGTGTGAAATTGATATTTGCAAAAATGAAAAGATTGTATTTAAAAAATAATAAAACAAAATGTGCAAAATGCATAATCGATAAAATTGAATATTTAAAAGTACAAAGACCTTGTTGGTGAAGTGTATACAAATCTCAAATTGTTGTTTTAAAAGCAAAAAAATATTGTTTTAAAAACAAAAACAAAAAAAATAAATTTAAAAGCTAAAAAAACACGATAATATTCAAAAATCTTCTTATAAAAATAAAATAATAAAGCATAGATTCACATTCTTTTTCTTAGTAATAATATGTATAAAACTTTCAGTAGAAAGGATAAACTAGAAGTTATCCATGGTTTTAGAAACATGACTAAATTTACCAATCAAAGCATTAATCCAATTAATATTGTCGTGTCAACTATGGAATTGAGAATAAATCATTTGCCATATATAAACTTGCAAATGTTGTACATATCATTTTCCATATGCAATATTATCTTATATGATTAAATTTATTTAATAACAAGATTACATGTCCAATTAAATAAACTTTTATCCTTAAATTTAATTCATTTAGATTTATAATCTATTATTTTATACAATTTAATTAATCTAATACTAAGTAAATTTAATTTAATGAATGAGTTTATGTCTTTTAAATTATTTTAAAATGAATATGGATGAATACTATACTTCAATGCATAGTTTGACTGTCTCTTATACAATTAATTAGAAATGTCTCTTTATACAATTAATTCTTTCTAATATCAACATAGTATCCAAGTAAAGTAGTGACCTTTGTTCTTTACATTAGTTCCAAATGAAAGTACATAAATAATGCATTTCCATGTATTAGTTTGATTCTTAGGTTTGACCATTAATTTTAATCAACATAATAATTCCAATTTCTATGAATATCGCATGGGAATCAAAGGTTATATGTGATATTGTTTTATGTGAGAGATTTTAGTAATTGAGACCGTGAGAAAACGAAACCGAAATAAAAAATAATTATAAGTTCAAATGATAATTTCCGCTTGGTATAAGATTTATTTATTTTAAATTAAATAATTAAATAAATATGGTATGGGTTTTATAATTTGTTATTCACACTGGTGAAAATTTGAAATTATAAAACGTTTTGAATATAGTTAAATAAGTAATAATGTATAAACTATTATTATAAAAAATAAATATTATGTAAATAAGTTGATTATAATAAATATATAAATTTTATTGTAAATTGTGTAGTATATTTTTTTTTATATTGATTTATGTGGTGTTGGTTGATTTACAATTTGATTTGTTTTAGTTGATAGAAGATCTTTTTATTTGTCTTTAGTATTTTTATCATTAAAAATACAATGATACAATTTGGAAGAATGTGGTAGATTGAATTTGAGGTCTGGGATTACTAAGCGAGACTTTATAGATAAGAAAGAAACTAATATAAGATATATTAAAATTTTATCTTTGAAAAGAAGAACCCCTAATTTGGTAAAATAAATTTAATTTTTAATAATTATTTATATAATAATTTTAAAGATTCCCTATCCCAAATTTAAATATAATTTTTAACATAGTAATATTTATTTTTATTAGTTTTTTTTTTTATGATCAATGTTGTCAAGCATTTATTTGAAGGCTATTTTTATAATCATATTGGCATGTGGCCAATTTGTTCATCTAGAGTAGTAGGGAACATTATATTAGAAAGTAAACAAATTGTCCAAATGCCTCTCAAAATAGACACTAATTTTTAGTGCAAAATTTAAGATTGTCTTAGAATTCACATGTTAACCATTAAAATAAGTTTTTTCAATGTTCTATGAATCTTGAATTAACAACCATTTGATGGATGAACATTAGAGATTGTTGGCTTGTTTACCAAGGTTCTCATTGTTCTCAAGTTGTTCGTTTATTGCTGATATTACATTGGTCACAAAATTGATAAGTTATAACAAAGCATTTGAATTTCTATCTCTAAAGAAAGAAAGAAAATGAGAAAAGGAAGGCAAAAATCCAACTTTAAAATGTGTTTAATTATAATGTGTAGCAGGTGTTGGTGATTGCATTGTGAGAAGTAAAAGAACTAAGAAGGGATATTTTTCAAGACCATGTTTGAATAAGAAAAGTGTGAGTTAGGATATTAAGAATTAGAAAGGTTGTGAGAAGTAGACTTGGAAAATGGAATAATAAGTGGATATATTAACGTAGAAATAAGGAAGTAATTAAGAGAAAGAAAAATAAAAGACAAAAATATCAATAGGAATGAAAATAATTATGAGGGGAAATAAGGAAAGAGAAGAAGGACAACAAAAGTAATATAGAATAAAATAAATACAAATGAAATTAGGAATAAGAGAGAGAAAAAAATATGCATTCATTTAATTAATATGAGAAATAGATAGAGGAAATAATGAAATTGACAAAAAAGACAAGGAATGGTAAAAGAAGAGAATATTTTTATTTTATTTCTAAAAAAGATTAAAAAAATTTCTTGAATATATATAAATATGTATATTCATGCATGTATGTATGTTCAAGTTAGTATGGATATTTTTAATGCTAATAGTCACTTTTATCAAAAATTAAAAATTAAAAATAAAATAATATTCGTGTTATATAATTATAGGAAAATAGATAAAGAAACATTGAAAAATGAAAATAAAAAAAAGAAGGGAATATTACGAAATTTAAAAAAAAAACAAGTGTGTAAAAATGTTATAACTAGCACTTGCACCTAGGAAGGTTCAAGGGATAAGTCGATAAGAAATTATAGGTAGAATCTAAATGTAAAAAATAAAATTTTTGATTTGTATATAAATATATAAATGTTCTATATTAGTTTTCAAAAAAAATAATTGATAGGTAATGGGCCAAAGCCTAGATTAATTATTATTATTATTTGTTGAGATTAATTATTATTATGTGTTAAGCTCGAGTAGACTCGAACCCAAGACCTCCCAAATGAGAGACTCACAACTTACCGTTGTGTTGTAGGCTCTTGCCTATATTACTTAAAATATTAATGCAACAATTTATAATTAAATTAATTTTAATATCTTTTATTAGTATTTATCATTTCATAAAAATAATTAGAGGTCATACTCAAAATAGATTTAATGAAATAAAACTTAATTGAATGTCCTCAACCATTGTGGGAGACTTGAGAAGGAAGATTCATAGCATAAGCATTTGTCAAGATAGGGAGGTTTGATGGATTGTAGATATTGCAGTTGTGAAATCTTCGATAGACATGCATGCAAAATGTGTAAACATCAAACATGGCGCATTAATAATATGATATAATTGGATGATATTTCATGGAATACAATGATTTAATGGTAGGACATTTATAATTTATTAAAAAGGATTTTACAAAACCTCAACTCAAATTAGAAACATTTAAGCAGATGCAATATGTATAAATTCAAAAATAAAGAGGAGGCATTCAACTAAGTCGTAACCATGGTTTGTGGATCGGGAGTGGAAAATTTTAAGATCATGCATTCCCTCTAATCAATCCTCACACACAAGGGTTAATTTCATTCTTCAAAAATTGCAAATTGCAGAAAGAGTAAGGCTAGTTGAATGCACGTCTCTATTTATGGCCTAACAAAGAAATGCAAGTCGTATATTTAATATTCTCTATTATTCATCTAATATTTCAGCAAATAAGAATGAATGGTCTTCAATATTGTGGAAAACCATCAATAAGGGTATGCACATTTAATCAAAAAGTTTATGAAAAATAGCAACACAATGTGTAATATATTGAAATAAAAAAGAAATGGCTACAACTACCTAATCAAACCCATGGTTTGTTAATGTGTGTGAAATTGATATTTGCAAAAATGAAAAGATTGTATTTAAAAAATAATAAAATAAAATGTGCAAAATACATAATTCATAAGATTCAATATTTAAAAGTACAAAGACCTTGTTGGTGAAGTGTATACAAATCTCAAATTGTTGTTTTAAAAGCAAAAAAAAAAAAATTTTAAAAGCTAAAAAAACACGATAATATTCAAAAATCTTCTTATAAAAAGAAAATAATAAAGCATAGATTCACATTCTTTTTCTTAGTAATAATATTAAATATACTCCACATTGGCTTGAAATTCTGGCATTTAAAATTGTCCACAAATAGTTCTAGGTGGGAAACAAGCTCAAATAAGCGATGCAACATTATGATTTATGGAATGGTCATGCGTTAGTTGGGGGCTTGTTTTCTCGACACCAATTGATGCATAAACACGAGTTTTTGGTGGCTTATAATACAGTAAAACGTTCACTTGAGAAACAGAATACCAAAATTCTGAGAAATGCACTTCAAGAAACTGCTCCAACCCTCGGTTCGCAGATAGGTGAACAAATGAAGCTTATTTCATATGCCTTGCTGGATCTACTGGGTATGCAGAATACCCCTGCCATCCCATGATGCTCTCCTTTCCCTCTGCCCTCAAACTGGAATGCAGCTTCTTCGAGCAAATATAAGAGGGTTAGGAAGGAGTGTCGGGATACTCTAGCTTCACCAACTCGGGCAACTCTTTGTACTTCGGGCTGGGTTCCAGATGTACAAAATGTTCGAGGGTGTGCTTGGGAGGCCACGACCAATGCCTCAATTGGTTCAGAAATGAAGTCACTTGATATCCAAGGGTATGGTTGGGAGGTCTATGCTCCTGCAGAGCGTCCCAGTGATAGGGCATCGAGCTGGTCTCCACAGTCTTAGAATGTTAAGGGAAGTGGATGGGATACATACATAAATGATGAACGCTCAAGTGGATGGTCATGGTGAGTGGATGCGATGAAAGAATGAATGCTTGGGTTTTAATTGGAAACATGGAGTCGTTAGAAAAAAATTGTCCTCAAATTTTGGAAATGTGCAAACGATGGTCTTGTGCTTAGGGCCTATACAATATTTTGTAATATCTTATATTTTTGTGTCTCGTAACCGATAGGGTGTAAACCTTCATGATATTTTGATGCAATTGTAATGTTCTCAATATTTAGATATTTTTAATGAGTAAGGATCCCGGGTTTTCTTGCTGGCTCTTTCCCGTGTGAGCTTTCTAACCAGTTAAATTATAAATAATATATATAGTGGCTTGACCACTTTTGCTTAAAAAAAATAAGCAATGCAAAATTATTACAACCTTATTTGTCAAAATTGAAAAGAGTTTTTTTATCGGTAATTTTATTAGTATTTATCTTATTAGTCATAAGGGTCTACGCTGGATGGAGGGATAAGGTGTGTGCATGATTGGGAGATATAAAGTGATGCATCAGTTGGGAGATATAAGGTTGGGTGATGGCGTCAACCAAGTGTACAACAAGATGGCAGACATAAGGTGACTCATTGTCATGTGTCTGGGAGATATAAGGGAGTGGAGTGATAAGGATATACCCTGATTGTCAAAGCTACTGCATGAAACAAATCTAGCAATGTGTTCAAGAAATAAATGTTGGAAATAATGGGAAGTATGTACTGAGAGGGGAGGGGTGAATCAGTACCCTCAAAACTTTTATCAATTAATCTTTATCCTTTTAGTAATCAATTGTATTACCAACCACTTATGCTATCTTATCTTTGTGTATGTTATATCAATTCATTAACTCAATAAGCATGTAAAACATTCATAGAAACATTCATGAAATGTATAGACACATGACACAAGATTTGGTAATGCAGAAAACACCTGTTATAAGGTAAAAACTGCGGTGGGGATGAAACCCACAAAGCTTCACTATCTGCAGAATGGAAGGGATCGGTTAAGGCTTACAATTTGATCACTTCTGATGCTCTACCCTGTTAGGAGTATTATGTGGAGACTGGTTAAGGTCTACTATGTTAAGAGCTTTAGCAACACTTGTTTAGTGTGCACTTGGTTAAGAGATTTACAAAGGATTGTTAAATCCACCTTTCTTGAAAGGATTTATTCTATTTGCTACACTTGTTAGAATGTAGACAAAAATATTCAGTGACCTGAGTGTATGCAATCTACAATTGCTGATAAAAAATCCATTAAATTCGCATGTACAATGTATCACCTAATGTGATTGATTAATACCTTTGTTGCTCGGTAGCCTTGAATCTGGTTCTTGATAACCTAATTCATCTTTTGTTGTTTGCACTTGAAACTCTTAGTCTGATCCATAGATGTTCTCCTTGGCTACTATCATCCTCACATCCTATGTGAAATGAATTATTATACATCTATTTATACAATAGATTGACCTATTTCAGTTTCACGTATTACAAAGTTAACTCTATGATCAAAGGTTTACAACTTGACCTTGATCTCTTAGTTTGCATGTTTTCAACCAGTTAGACTGATTAAAATAATTACAATTATCTTGCTTGTCCCTCAAGAAATGGTTTTAAATCAAATCAAAATGCTAAATATAAAACATAAGTGTTTTATCTGACGTGGAAGTCATATCCATATTTCTCAGGATATAACTGACTTTCGGTGACTGATGCTCGAGTTGCTATGAAATTTTGTCGGTGTTCCTTCTATAAACTGTCTGTCGGGTTCCCTTGCTCTTTTGGGTTCCTCTCTTGTCTACTCTTTTGGTTTACAGTGTAATCTTCTCGTCAGGTTCCTCTGTTGGGTTCCACTTCATCATTTTTCGGTTGCACTTTCGGTTTACACTATCGGTGTTCCTTCTTTGTCGAGTTTCTCTATACTTAGCACTTTCGGTGACCTTTGTTATATGTACTTTCAATCTGTACTAAAATTGTGTCTTTCGGTGTAGGTGTTACCGATGGTTCATAAATTGGTTTCCCTTTGCATACTAATAGCAAAAATAATGTCTTCAATCTCCCCCTTTTACATTAGTATCAAAAACTGATATGTGCAAAATACTAAACTGTGTAGTATGTACACCATGTGTTTACCTTGTCATTTATGACTCCCCCTATGTATATGTCGGTATAGTATATGTATATACATGTACACTTGCCTTTATACTATACTCCCTTTTTACCTTATCTTCATATCATTTTCCTCCTTTTTACTACTGTATATATCATTTTCCCCTTGTGCTATATGTATTGTACATATCATTTCCCCCCTTTTTTGATATTAAGGGCAAATGTGTATACTTACAACTTATCAAAAATATGGGAATGAGAATTCTTCATGTCTTCCATCTGTTTCTCCCATTTCTCCTTTAGGTGTTCAAGAGCCATTTTCTCTAGTGTGATTCGGGCATGCATATCATAGATGTTGTCGACTACAGACATCTCTGGGGTGTCAATTAATTATCTTTCCGAAGTCATGTGATGTTGTAGAAATGTAAGATTCGGTAGCATTAGAGCACATAGCTCGGTAAACTCATCTCTAAACTTGGTTTCAGCCTCTAGAATTTCTTGTCTCAACCTTCTAGATTTTATAATCTTTTCCAAATGCATCTTGATTGCATTGTCATTTGTGGTTAGACTGTGTGCACTTGTATTTAGAATAGAATCTATTTGTGCAATCTTATCACTATTTTCCTTAGTGATTTTCTCTAAAGTGCACAACTTTTGTATTAAGGCAATAGCTTCATAAATTATTGGATCTAATTCATTTGCAAGTTCTGAGAGCTTTACCTTGTTTACTGCCACTTCTTGGCTGAACTTTTCTGTCAATTTATATTGATATTTTTGCTCTGCTAGTTCTTCAATTGCTTTTTTTGCATCCACATTCTGAGATGTGATGGCCTCGGTTAGCACGGAAAGTTGATCAAGGATGGGGCATCTTGATCAACATCTATGTCAGGAACTATCTGTGTCAATATATCCCTTGTAGTTTCTAGCACTAGGGATTATTTGTTCTCTTTCCTTAGCTTTTCTTGCATAGCTTTCCTTTGACATATTTCTCCATACTTTTTGAGAGATTCAAAATCCAATGTGGAAGGGTCACACTTCGGTATCTCAATGATTTCATCCAGTGTTACCTTCAGCTTGGACTTCTTTGTCTTCTTCTTCTTCTTGGATGCTGAGTGGGAAGCACTTGAATGTATTACCAAAGCAAGATCTTTTGCTTGGTCAGTTGTACTAGATGAATGCTTTGGTGGTGTTGTATCTTTTTCTTACTGCTCGGGGTTTGCCTGTCGATTATGTGTGGACATCTACACATCAACCTTTGGTGTATTTGTAGCATCTCCTTCGGTGTCCTTAGGAGTATCTTCATGTTTCTTCTCTTCTTCACCTTTTTCTTTCTGCCCTTCATCTGTTCCTTTGTGTGCTCCATCTATGACACTTGTGTCATTAGTTGCATCTTTTTACTTTTCTTCAGTTTTGTTCTTCTCGTCAGATGTATCTTTTTTTCATTATTACCCTTGTCCTCGAGTATGCTTGCATCCTTGTCGGGTGATTTCTCCTTCTTCGAGATAATATTGATAGCTTGTATCAATAGTGGTATTTGTCCTAGTGTGTCTACTTGAGCAAAATTTGTAGTTGTGTCCTATTCATCAGTTTGGGTTGGGACAACAGTGACATCTTCATCTTTTTGTACTTCATATGTAGGATCTCCTCTGGTAATATCAATGATTATATTATCGGTCCATGTTTCATCTGCAATGTCCATATCCTTGTTATCTTTTGTGTTTAATGCCTCTTTATTAACATCCTCATCAGTTATAAGAATATGTTCGGGGCTCGGTTTAGCCTTATCTACTTCATTGTGTGGCTTGTCGGTAAGAGTTGCTTGTGGCTCAGGACTTGTGTCCTTTTTAGGTATATCAATGATCTTTCTCCATTCATCCTCACTCTTCCTATCTAGATCATTTAGATGTCACTTTAGCACTTGGTAGGCTCTTAACTTTGGTGAGAACCTTTTGGAATGTTTCTTCATCATTTCTTCAATATATTCCATCTTAGATTCATGTGGCAAGACTGAAACTAGGGCTCTTTCCCTTATTTATTTCTCTTCCTTTAGAGAATATGGCCACCTTGCTGACAATCTATTCATAAGTTCTTTTGGTAGCTTATCTGAAAATTGTATTGGAACATATTTGAATATGCTCATCATTGTGATAATTTCCTCCTCTAACTTATTTTGATCCTCGGGATCCAATGTTATCCATTTCTTAATCTTAGGGCCATTTACTGTACCTGATTTGATAATAGTGGTACATACCTCATCAATTGTAGCAAGCATCTTATTCTTGACAAGTTGTTCATCATGTTCA
Source organism: Thuja plicata (assembly GCA_018584345.1). NCBI lineage: Eukaryota > Viridiplantae > Streptophyta > Pinopsida > Cupressales > Cupressaceae > Thuja > Thuja plicata. The sequence continues at coordinate 191,896 of MU226296.1, forward strand.
GTGTCCTCAATATCTTCCTTAGTTCTGATGAACTTCCTTCTTTTTGTTGGTCCCTTTTTCCTTGTTTGAGGCTTTCTTTTATAGGTCCTCATTTGACCTTTCTTGATTGGTGAAGGACTTGCATCCTTTGATGTCTGACTTCTAGTCCTAGATGCACTAGTATTCCTAGGCTTCTTCAGGGGTGGTGCATCAGACTCTTTGGATTCTGAGTCACTCACCTTCTTAGCTTCACCAACGGGTGACTGACCCTCAGTTTCCTCAGTCTATTTTGTTTCTTCCTCATTAACCGATAGTTTCTTCTTCGAAGTCTTAACCATTTTATCTTTCTTTCTATCAATCTTTTTTAGAACTAAGCTTGTTTTAATCCTTTCCTTGGCTTCCTCATAAGTTCTAAACTTAGGTTGTGACTTGTCCAATGGTTCATTTATCAATTCTCCAATGTCATTGGTTGCTTGATCTATGTTAACCTCATAGTCAAGTGGTGCCAGACATGTTTTCCTTGGTACAGCTAGCTTGATATAGGTGTAATCAGTGTCCACCATAAAAAAAATATTAGTCTTGTACTTTTCTACCAGTTGTTCTAGTATCCTCATTCTTTTCTACATTCTTTCTTTGAATCCAATGAAGTATTTATCCATGAATAATTCAAAATTATCTCCTAGTGATTTGATGAAATCACTAATCTGTGTGGTCACTTGTCAGGTAGTGTCCCATTTGAAATTGCCGATAGATGGGAAGGATTCTTGAAAATAGAAAAATATGCACATAATGAGTGAACCAAACTTACATGAGTTAGACTTTGCAGTCCTGATTGTCTTCATGTTCTCATCTAATTGCCTTAGTAGAAGTTCTGATAGATCTAATTGCAGTCCCTTCTTAACAATTTTGTATGTTGTATCCATTGCTTTAGATGCAATACTATTCATCCTGCTAGCCTGAAATAATTTGTATCCTAAGACACATGCTCCAAATTTTAGTTCATCATCGTTGATGGTGGATAACTTTAATCCTCTTCCATCCCATGTTGCTCCTGTGTTCTTTTCAATGTCAGCTCGAGGAGGTTGTTTCAGTGCTTTGACCTTATTGGTTATAGGATAACTGGTAACAACGTGTATAACATCCTTGGTTATCAGTTTTGGCTCATCCAACCATATCTTTCAGTCATGTACTCTGGTCAGTACTAACCGAATCCATTTGGTCTTGAATTCCTTTGGGAATAATAGGGCATGTGTGAGCCCTTTTAATTCAATGTGCTTATGTTCTTTTGTGATTGTTCCATCATTGTTGCAAAGATTCTTGTAAGCTTTCTCAACTTCCAGGTCTCCTATTTCTGCAATCTTGTAGTGAATATACGCTCACACATCCTCAATAAGAAAAACCCTAGCTGGTATACTGGAGAATGCACCAGTGTTGTTGGGTTATGAAGCAACCTTGAGATAGATCTTGTAATGAGGTTCTTCATAGGTGGAATTATTGATTAGATTAACCTTTTTCTTCTTTTCATTCTTTATCTTGGAGGTTCTTGAAGTAGTTGCCATCGTTTTAGAAATTAGGGCTTTTTCCCGTAATAGAAAATGAAGTTCTTGGTGAATGTTGTTACTTACTTCAATCTTCTGTGACTACTGGGAATATTTCTGAGTGCTATGAACAGGGTGGAAGTTGCTCTGCAATGTTGTTTCTTCGTGCTCTGGTTTCGCTCTGCTTCTTCACTCAAATTGCTTTGTGAACAATGAGCTCTTCCGTCGACTATTTATAGACTTTTTTCCCTAATTCATGTCATAAATTCTCACCCACTTCTTGGTGTTCAAAGATAGAGTCGTCGGGTAGCACACACACTTCATTCTCGGTGAGAATGTGATGCTTTGGGGCAGGTGTCAACTCATTACGTTAACCGACAGATTTCGGTATATGACGAAGACAACATTGTCTTTTTACATGATTACTGATGGATCTCAGTTTGCACTAGTAACTCAGCTTTAATATGTTAACCGATGATTCTCAGTAAGTATAGACAACTTAGCTTTGTATGTATACCGATGATTTTTGGTATGCATTAACCGATGAGATTGAATTCTCAGAATTGTAACAAGCAATACCATAGTTTTTCTTTAATCATGTGGATTTGGAATTTTAACTGTGTAATGGAACTGATGCAAAATATAACTTGGTATAATGCAATTCCATACTTACTTGTTCTACTTAGGTGGGGGTGGTGATGTCACCAGATCCATTGGATAATGTGTCATCGTTTGCATTGCTTGGTCCAGCATCATCAGTGTTTGTAGCTTTCCTCCACATTTTGTTTCTCATCTTCCTGATGTCTTCAATGGTGTTTCCATTGGAAAAGGTGCTTGTCTCTGTAGTCCTTCCTTAGATGACCAAATTTATGACAGTGTAGACATGCCATTCTAGGGTTAGTCCAGCTCCTAGACTTTCTCATCCATTGTCTCACGCAGTTTGCAGCTATGTGTCCAAACCTTCCACATGCTGTGTAGTTTGCCCATGTGTTGTAATCCCAAACATATGAGTTACCGACTCTTTTCGGTTGATAAGCATTTTCTTGATCTTTAGGATTCCATGCTTGCCTTTTCTTCTTCCTACATTCAAGAGATGTGTGCCCATGAATTTTGCAAGTAGGAAAGTATTTGTCCATGTAGGTTTCCTTCTTAGGTTGTTTTACCTCAGATTTACATTCATATGCTTTATGTCCTTTCTTGTTACATTTATAAAAAATTCCTATGAATGAAGGTGTGGAGTTAGGAATACCTTTTATTTTGCTCCTACAAACATTTGATGTGTGGCCTGGTTTTCCACAGTGATTGCATGACTGCCTTCTGGGTCTTGGATTTTTGTAGACATTCTTTGGATCAGCTTGGTATGGTGATTCTTCATTCTCAGTATATCCTAGTCCGGTGTTGTTGTTGACTCTTCTTTGTCCATCCAGAAAATCATCCATCTTTTTGGTGCTTTCTTCAGCTCTCTTAATCATGTCATTATGTTGTTGCTAAATTCTCACTTCATGTTTCAATTTTTCAATTTCTTCTCTTAGCTCACCGATAGCTTCTATTCTTTCAATGAGTTCTATGTTCATTTTGTTTGCCTCCCAACTCATAAGAATAATCTGATTGGTGATCTCATGATGATTTTCTGTAAGTCTTTGTTATTTTGACTCTTTCTCTTGTAGCTTTTCAGTAATCTTCCTCTTGTCCTTAATAGCTAGTGTTATTTCTTGCTCAGCTTGTCTAGCATTGTTCATGACATCAATCATTCTTACCATCTGTGTCTCTTGACTGATTTGCAGAGATTTTACTTGTCCAGCCAGATGTTGATTGATTTCATTCAGACTTGTGATGCTTTCTTCAGATGTGTCTGATGCTTTGCTAGTTGTAGATCCTGAAGACTCAAATAGATCAGGTATCTCCTCTTCATGGTAGTCAGTTTCATTACAGTGAGATGCCATAATCTTTCTTTCATCCAATAATTTCTCATCTTTATTCTATATTCTTTATATTTCTCATAGAAGATCTGTATTTCTAACTTCTGATTCTCAATACTCTTGTCTAGCTTATACCTTTCCATTATATGATCTTTTCTCTTAAGTCTTTAAACTTTTCCAAATAAGAGATCTATCTCTGATACCAATTATTGGAAATAATGGGAAGTATGTACTGAGAGGGGAGGGGTGAATCAATGCCCTCAAAACTTTTATCAATTAACCTTTATCCTTTTAGTAATCAATTGTATTACCAACCACTTATGCTATCTTATCTTTGTGTATGTTGTATCAATTCATTATCTCAATAAGCATGTAAAACATTTAGGAAATGTATAGACACATGACACAAGATTTGGTAATGCAGAAAACACCTGTTATAAGGTAAAAACTGCGGTGGGGATGAAACCCACAAAGCTTCACTATCTGCAGAATGGAAGGGGTCGGTTAAGCTTACAATTTGATCACTTCTGATGATCTACCCTGTTAGGAGTATTATGTGGAGACTGGTTAAGGTCTACTCTGTTAAGAGCTTTAGCAACACTTGTTTAGTGTGCACTAGGTTAAGAGATTTACAAAGGATTGTTAAATCCACCTTTCTTGAAAGGATTTATTCTATTTGCTACACTTGTTAGAATGTAGACAAAAATATTCAGTGACCTAAGTGTATGCAATCTACAATTGCTGATAACAAATCCATTAAATTCACATGTACAATGTATCACCTAATGTGATTGATTAATACCTTTGTTGCTCGGTAGCCTTGAATCTGGTTCTTGATAACCTAATTCATCTTTTGTTGTTCTTGATTGAAACTCTTAGTCTGATCCATAGATGTGCTCCTTGGCTACTACCATCCTCACATCCTATGTGAAATGAATGATTACACATCTATTTATATAATAGATTGACCTATTTTAATTTCACGTATTACAAAGATAACTCTATGATCAAAGGTTTACAACTTGACCTTGATCTCTTAGTTTGCATGTTTTCAACCAGTTAGACTAATTAAAACAATTACAATTATCTTTCTTGTCCCTCAAGAAATGGTTTTAAATCAAACCAAAATTCTAAATATAAAACATAAGTGTTTTATCTGACGTGGAAGTTAGATCCACATTTGTCGGGATATAACTGACTTTCAATGACTGATGCTCGGGTTGCCCTGAAAGTTTGGCGGTGTTCCTCTTGATTCTATTAGGTTCCTCTCTTGTCTTCTCTTTCAGTTTATAGTGTAATCTTCTCATTGGGTTCCTCTGTTGGGTTCCACTTAATCATTTTTGGGTTGCACTTTCAGTTTACATTATCGGTGTTCCTTCTCTGTTGGGTTTCTCTATACTTAGCATTTCGGTGACCTTTGTTATTTGTACTTTCAGTTTGTACTGAAAGTATGTCTTTCAGTGTAGGTGTTACCGATGGTTCATAAACTATTTTCCCTTTGCATACTAATGGAAAAAATAATTTCTTCACTAAAAAGTGCTTACAATGTACTCACCACGGGGATGGGGTCCTCCAGATGTGACCCCACTGGTTCAAAGCTCCATTCAAAAGCGATTACCGATCTATGTGTGTGTGTGTGTATATATATATATATATATGTATATATACATATGTGTGTGTATGTATGTATATATATATGTATGTATATATATATATGTATGTATATATATATATGTATGTATGTATATATATACATATATATACATATGTGTGTGTGTGTATTTACACATACATATATACATACATATATATACATACATATACATACATACATACATACATATACACATACAAACATGCATGCATACATACATACATACATGAATGCACACACACACACACACACAAGCAATGCAAAATCATTGCAATTTCTTTTAATCAGTAAAAATTGTTTGGGAGTTTTCTAAGTCAAAAAGTTGATTTGAAAATGATTTAACGAGAGAGTAATGTGGTTTTAAAATGTGAGACCAATTTAGTAGGCTATTGTGGATAGTGAAGTCTAAAATATAAAGCCTATCAGTTAAGTGGATAATTATAATAAAAAAATAAAAAAATAAAAGGGAGTAGGTCACAAAATATGATTAGGAAGAAATAAACAAAATTAGCTAAGGAATTATTTAAGAAGAGGTATATATAAATAGAATGTGTAAATATGTAAAAAATAATAATAAGGAGAAAGGAGATAATAATAATTAGTAAATAAAAAAAGAAAAGTCAAGAAAAGGATGAGGAAGAAAGACAAGTACAAGAGAAAGTTGGAGGAATGAAAGAGAGCTTGAATGATAATTTTGGGGAAGAAAAAGGAGAAAGCAATGAGAAATAGAAAGAAACCTAAAATAAAATTGTAACAAAGAAGGCATTGTACATAAAATTGGAAGAAATCTAAAAGGACTAGAGAAGGAAGGGGATGTTAGTACTTTTTCTTGTAGAATCTCAATATAGCAATTATGCTTGACTCTTAGATTCCCAATTCTTGATTCATACAAGTAAAAGTCTAATTGATGAGGATTAATCCTCCTTCTTTGAGCTCCATAGAATCAGGTGGGTGTACCTTTCATAGTTTACTTCTTCTCAGTAATCTTTAATAGTGGATCAAGGTTTACACTGATTTGTCTCTTGCCTTTTACTGCAACAACTGATAACACATCTTGCAAATGAATATGACCAATTTAATGCAGAGCTTAACAAGCCAGACCATGAACTTGGCAAGGGCAAATAACAGTGTAAAAAGGATTCTCATCCTTCTTCTTTTTAGAGTTCTATACTCAGGATGGCTAACCTAATAATTCTCTCTCCAAGGAATTAATAAAATGAACTGTATCCTTCAATACAATTGATAAACATGAATGTTCTTAATAATATAAATGTAAAGGGTTATTTAGATTTAATATTGATGATGATAACTACTTATCAAAACCTAGAACAGTGCCTAATCCTGGGCAAAGAGTCAGTTGAGATATACATTCACAGAAATTAATTAATCGAAACACATATGAAACTTAGATGGAGTGCCTTTAAAACAACCTTCTCATTCCCACACCCATGCATCAAATTCTTACACTAATATCTAGCCATCTGGAACTACTCATAAGATTTACTCCCTCCTTGAAAGAAACTCACAAATAGTCGCATAGTTACCTTATAACTAGTACATTTAAAATGCCTTATAAATTAAACATACAAGAGCATAAATATAAACACAAGAAGACATCATAGATGTTAAACAAGAAACTCCATTGTATTTTATTAATATACTTCTGCTTCAATACATTCAGAGAGACAAAAAGCTCAAAAATAGACAAAATTTAGAAGTCTGCCTCGCAGTTGTAAATTCACCATCCTTTACAATATCTTACAACTTGCTATATATAGAGAGAACTAGCCATCTTGGAATCCTTAGAGAGAAAGGATGCAACAAGCTTAAGATGGATAGGATAAACCTAAAAAATACTAAAGACAAAATTACAGTTACATATTCAGTCGATGGAGAAAAACACTTGAGTAGCTGATTTGAAATGATTCCAAATCTTTGGCAATTGGCACCTTTGTCCGCAAATATTCTGGGTAACCTCTTGAGGTTGTTGTGCAACCTAGTGACCGCCAATACAGGCTAACTTACACTAGTCTTGCTGATGATTACCCTCCTTGCGCTCATTGATTAGGTGCTAGGTGCCACTTTACTCCTCATCCATCACATCCAGGTCAATAGTTGTTGGCTTCTTCTTTTTCGTCTTGGTTATGTTGTCTCATTGTGTAACTTCAACCTCCGAAGCCCAATTAAAACTTTGTATGCTCTGTAACCGTACCTTTTTCCTCTCCCATATGGCATCAGTTATGACTTTGACTTCTGTAACAAACTTCACAAAGTCTATTTTTGCTTTAAATACTTCATCCAAGGTTCTGTTAAATCTGTCCATGTCCAGGACAATATCTTCTATTATGAATGCCTCTTTACTAGGCAGTAGAGTATCAAACTCATTTCTCCATTCTTCCACTGATTTGATTTTATCATCTTCTCCCTTAACTGGAGGAATAAATCTCTTAAAATTTGGACCAAACATATTGACCCTTGCCTGTATTTGATTTTGCCTTTGAAGAAAGACAACGTTGTTCCAATCTGCTCAATCATCTCTCCCAATTGACAAACTATCTCTGGGAGATCTATCCTATGTGGCTACAGGGCTTCTAATCTTTCAAAAATTGATCCCCTGCTTGACCAGGTGACAAAGTATGTATCCAAAGTAGCAATGTATCCTTTAACCTCTGTCTCTAGGCCAGGTAGCTTGCTATAAGCTTTGTGTACGAAGTCCACTTTTCCCTTCAGGATATCAATTTTGTGTTGCAAGATGTTCAAAAAGGCATTTAATGCCACTTCATTCTGATCTTGACTTGGCTTTCCTGTTTCTTGAGGGAAATCCTCTGTATCCTCTGTATGAGCATCCACAACTTCTTTGGGTGGAGTGGGGAGAGCTTTGGGAGCCTCTTCTAACTTCTTATTTAGTACCTCCACTTTCACTTATAGTGACTTGATTTGAATCAAGCACCTTTCCCTATCCTTTATCACAACAATAGACTCATCAAATAGTTTTGCATATCTTGCAGAGAGTTGTTCTATTTTTGCTTGATTCAAATGGTCGAAGTGGGTGATAGCTTGGGATATCTCTAAATCAACAGTATTCTGAATTGTCCATATGATCTTATCCCCATCCATCTTCTCCTCTACACTGACCAAGGAAGGCTTTTGTGTCCTTGGTGATAGAGACCACATGGCTAATGTTTGGGATCTTAGATCATACCCACATCCCTTGATCATTTCCCCAATTTGTGTCTTAGAAGACAAGTTGGCATTTGGTTGCTTTATGATTTGATCAATAATGAAAGTAGATACCAAATCCCACCCATGCACAAGTAGCATCCCACTGGATTTGACTATTTGTCTTGCTTCTTCATGGGTTATTGTTTCATTCTCTGGATCATAAGTTGTTAAGGCTTGCAGGGCCTCACTCTGTACAATTTCTCCCCCTATCAACTGCAATTGTGCTCCTACTTTGGTGTAGGGCACCTCCTACAATTTCTATTTTGATGCTAGGTTGTTTGTAATAAGGTGTGAATCCTTTGGATCACCCCAGTGTGTGTGTGTGGGTCTATTTTGTAAGGTGAAGGACCCTAAGGTAAGTTATAAACCTTAAGGGGTTCCTGAAACCATGTTAGACCTAGTCTAGTCTCTTTTAGCTATTTAGTCCTTAGGTTGAATTTTATGTTTTGAAACCATAGTGTAGGTTCTTGGCATGTTTTAGATCACTCCTAAATCCTTGGAGGTTGGTAGAGTTGGCATCTTGCTCAAAATTGCAACTTTGACAAATGTTGCTAAAAAAATGTCTTTTTGCAAAATGTTGCATGAGTAACTTTTGCAAAATGTTGCTCAAGGAGTGACAAATCGAGTTGAAATGGACACACCAAATTCTTGGAGCATCTTTAACACCAATATGATTTTATTTGATGTCCTTGTGCCTCCTAGGAATGTTATAAGTCACTATGTACTGAGCTTGATGTTTAGAGAAGGAAATAGAAGAGTTTTCTAAGTCATTCTGTGTGTGTATGACCTAGTACAGATTAATTGTGTGAAACCACTTGAAAAAATTTGTGATGTTTTGAGTTAGCTTACCATTCCAGTTGGTTTTATCCATTTTTGTGAAGTTACATAGGAGTTAGAGCATTTTTTTTGGTCACTGTCTGAAAGCCCTATTTTCCTGGGTCTACTCCAAAGATGTGATCCTAACTTGGGATTTATCCAGTGGATCTACTCGGCCACTTGGGAAACAAAATTTAGGATCATGTATTTTAAGATTCCAAAGGCTCAGAAGCTCAATGTTTGTTTCATGATTTTTAAGACAAAGCCCTAGGCTAAATATCTCAATGTAATTAGTCTGCCTTTTGAGTACAGTCACATGCATGGGAGTTATATGGTTGGAAGGGTCAAACCAATGGTGGATCTAGGTTATTTTTGGATAGAGGGAACTATCCAAGTCCTTGTTCTCACTTTGTGAACCTACCTTGGACCACTTGCTTAGCAATCCAAGCATAACCTAACTAATTAGGCCAGTGAGCTTTTTAAGAGTTTGATGGTGCTGGAATAGAGTGGAGTCCTAAGGCTTTGGGGATTATCAATAATCCATAAAGGGTATCTATAACCCACTTTAGATCAGTCAGATCCTTCTGTAATAAAAATTTATGCTCAAAAAACCCTCTAGACAGGGCTACAAGAGAATCTAGGCAAGTTAGTGTTTGGCTAACCTTGGGTCTATAGAATTGAATCCATTGGTGGATTCTCAACCCATAGGGTCTAAGTAAGTGTACCATCCCTTAGATTGATTATTTGGAGCCTCTGGTGAAGATTTTCACTCTTAGGCTTGTGTTTAGGGAAAGCTAAATTGCAGAGATTGGTGTTTTGGTTTAGGAAACCAAGTTGGGAACAAAAGAGCAACTTGACCTCTTCAACAAGTTGTTATACACTCTAGTAAGACAAGTGTGGGATTTGGGTACTTCAACAAGGAGTTTGAGGTAGCTATAAGGATTTTTAACCTACCTAAGTCTTCTTGCAGTACACTTTGCATCATACTTCTTGATGCTTCCTCCATATCAAGAAGTTTTTGAATTCATCAGTCTTGATGAAAGCATCATCATTGAGGAACTCATCTTGATGGAGTTCTCTCTCATCTTGACATAATTGGAGGGATAGCTCCACTTCTTCTTGTATATCATTTTTCCAATATTCCCTTCCCTGATTATTTTTCTAAGCTGATGGTGATACTGCCTGTCACCAGTGATCAGGGCACTTACTTTGTCCCTTTTTTTTTTTTTTACCTGAGTTGCTGCTTGAGATGGCTCCCCTTGTTCCACTCTCTGTTTTTTCCTTGGGGGCTCATTAGTCACCTCAATAATGTCAACCTTTATGCTTTGTTCCACTATAGGTGGTTGATCCATGGGAGGAGGGCTATGTATTAGGTATCCTCCCTCATTATACTCTTCACACTTTGAGGATGAATGCTTCTCGGGGCCTCTTTGCTTGTCTTTAATCAATCCCTCAAGTTGATTGTACAAAGTGTGATAAGACTCAATCATCTTTGTGAGTCTTTGTAGACAAGGCACTTCTATGAAGAAACTGTTGAGATTGATGAATGTCAATCTACCAAGATACACCTGCATGCAAAGCTGCTACGAGAATGAAGAAGACAGAAAGAGAGAAAGAGCTAAGGCGGCCGATGGGCCAGAGACTGCAAATGCATGTTGACAGAAATGATTTCTATATTATCAACAATGAAATGATTTACAACTCCTTAAGAAATACAAAGAAGACAATCCTTATAAAGGATGTCGAAACCCTAAAAGGGAAACTAACTCAGAAATAGAAACTACCTAAGGTTAGCTTAAGCCAACTAGAGTGAATAGGGAAGTTACTAATTAGATCATAAGGATTTAAATTAGTAACCTCGATAGACTATTACTCTAACACCCCCCCTTAAGATAAGCTTAGGGAGAAGCCAAACCTAGGAAACTACTGCAGAAAGCAGGAAAGAAGGGTCCCGACAACTAGGCCTAATCAGGTACCCAAAACATAAAGCAAAAGAATAGAGAAAGAAGCATCTCTGAAGCATGTCTGAAAACTCTATCAGAAGAAACTGCTGGAACCCCCACTGAAGTGCATGATCAGGTAGAGAAGACATGTGTCTGAAGAGCTGATCAGTCGAAGAGGTGACCTCCA
>MU226296.1:205008-229280 GCA_018584345.1 Thuja plicata
GGGAAACTAACTCAGAAATAGAAACTACCTAAGGTTAGCTTAAGCCAACTAGAGTGAATAGGGAAGTTACTAATTAGATCATAAGGATTTAAATTAGTAACCTCGATAGACTATTACTCTAACAGAAACCTCTTAATGGAATCCTACCTTCTTCATTTGTTGCTCCAAGCCTATCAAATCTTGATATTGTGCAGCTTTGCTTGCTGCTTCTTCATCCTCCAAGATATTTCTAATGAGGTCTTCCTCAACACACTCTTCACGCTCTTTGATAGCAATGATGCTTGGGGTCAGTACCTTCTTAGCACCTTTGATGAAACCTTCTGGATCTACATACTTGTATAAGGCCATGCTCATCCTATACTAACCCAACCACTTATTTACTGCATCCATGACTCTTTTCCCAATTGTGAAGTTAGCCACTTTGAATTGTCTGGGAGTGAGTGTACCTTTTCTATGAGGAGCCAGGTGCTCCTTATCTATCCACATCAATTGCCAGATGAATTATATCAAGGCCACTCTTGGAAGTACATACTTAGGAAGTATGTGTGGGGGCTGGAAGCATCCATAAACCCTGATTATAGTAGAAGTCTTCCCACAGTAGAAATAACCCCAATTGTGATCTCCTAGCCATTTGTCTACATATTGGCAAGGCCTCAGAAGTTGAAGTGCTCTAACTGGTAGCCTAGTTACATTTAGGCCCAATAATTGTAGAAGTGGATGTACTATCTAGTTCTCAAAGCCACAAAACTCATTATCATTGGAAGTATAATTCCAAACCCTAATCCATAATTGTATGGGGTTTGGCTGGCCTTGGAATTGAGTTATTGGTCTTAGCAACTCTCTATTCATACTATCAATGTTGAAATGCAATATCAAATGCATCAGAAGAGAATAATGCATGAAATTAGGGTTAACCTTCTTCTGAATGTTGATAAGGCCCTCATGCATTCTGTCTATGACATACTGGATGTAGTCAAAATCCATGTTGGCATGGGAGTTCTGAATATCCAAAATAATCATGAGTAGGTCTGCAGGCAGCCTCTTAATATGTCCATCTATGCCTAAAACCCTACACAACCCATAGGTTATATATTTCATGTAGAAACAAAGGTCTTTAAACTTGTAAGGTGCACCCTTTGAAGTGGGCAATGGGGCCACATAATCCTTGTTTGATCTAGGCACATGGGCTTGGACCAACTTGCTGACTATAGTGACCTCTCTGGCATACTTACTCTACAATTTTTCAAGCCTATCTCTGTGGTAGAGGCGTGATAAATGCCAAAGGATTTCATGAATGGTGACGTATCTAAGGTTACTAAGGCTATTTCAACACCTTTTGTAATTGTCTTGGAATTAGATTCATATCTTGTAGCTAGGGTTATCAATAGGTCAACATCTACGAAGACATCAGGGACAAGTAACTTGGAAAGACCTAATGTCCAAGGGTTTGAGATAGGAATTTGCCTATCCATATTGCTATAGAAATAAGTGAATAAATGAAAACTAGAGCACTCAAAAGTGATGGGATCCCTACAAGCAGACATAGAATTAGAAAAGGATTCATCATCTACCTTTTTATTTTGGTTCATTCCTGGTAGTAGAGCAACAGACTCATCTGATAAGTTCCTCTTCCCTTTCTTCTCATCCTCTGCAACTTTACTTCCTCCACTGGTTGAGACCCCACTTGGTCCAGCTTGACTCATCTTTGTTGATTCTTCTGAACAATTCTTCACTCAGACACAGGCTTCTCCTTACAATTCACTCTAAAACTTATCCAATTTCTTTTCTTTGTACTATGAAAACTTTGGAAATCACAATGTACAAAGGCTGCGTCTATTTATCATTGAAAATTTAATGCACCAATCTAGTCGAGATTTGGAAACTATTGCTCAATCACTTCTACAATAACTCTGCGTGTCTTGGCATCAATTATTTCCTAGCTGTGGCACTTGAATTTGACAGGAAATTATATTTGAATAGCCTAGTTGGAGTAGTCATGAGTGCTTTTTCAGTTTTAGATCCTTATTGTATGGAAAAAGGCTCGACATGCTATCTGATTGGCTATCTTTTCTTGATTTTTCATAGCTCAGCAAATTATTTGTACTTTCTTAGGATCTTTTGTCTTTATTAACCTTGGTTTTTCATAATATTTCCTTGTCATGGTGCGAGAGAAAATCCTTAAGATTTTACTATACTTAGACCGCAGTTTATCTGGAGATCTTGTGACTGCTTTATCTCCAAGTCACTGAGAGTTTAGTTTGACTCAAGTTACATCATGATATCTAGCGCCAGCCACACAATCTTCTTCTTCATCTACAGTTCTCACTTGGTCGCCAAATGGTTTGCTTAACTCTAATTTTGTTATGAGATTACACGCTGCCCAATCATTTCAACCTGACTTTGCATCTGATTTACTTCTTATCTCTCACTAAATTTTTCCTTCTTATCTCTAAATCGCTGAATAAACCTTACTAGGATTTATTTTGACCATGATTCAAATCTGGAGATTCAGCGAATGGAAGATCTCTAAGTCTCTGAATATTTCTCTTAACCCAAGTTTCATCTGGAGACTTAGCGCTAGCCATTCATCTGATAGGAGATCTATGATCCTCGCTGAGTCACTGATCTTTTTTCTTAACCTTAGGTTTGTTCAAAGATCACGTGACAAGGCAAAATAATAACCCTATCTTAACTCTGAGTCTATCTATAGATTTAGCGACTAACTAAGTCTCTGAATTGCTGAGCATTTCAACTAACCATGCATCTATTTAGAGATCACGCACACACCGTAATATTTGAGTCATGTAAATAGTTCATATCTCTCTTGTCAACTCATCTTTTAGCCTTAACTTAACCTTAAGTCATTTGGAGATCACGCGATTGAGCAAACTCTAAGTCGCTGAATGTTTTACTTTACCCTGAGTTTATTTGAAGATCACACATAGACCACATGATTAAATCTTGATCTACGCCTTGCGTTGAGTCTCTAAATCATTTTGTACTTGCTTATTTTGTTTGGAGATTATGCGACCACCCTTGATCTTTCTTTTAATCTATATCCTGTGTTGAATCTCACAATCTTGGGCTTTAACTCCAGTTGGTTATAAGATCACGCGACTAAAGGTTACCTCACAATCTTGTAATGTTTAGACTAATCGGGTTAAGTTTAGAGATTCAAAGATAAAGGCTATCTCTAAATCGCTAGAAGATCTTCTCAACCCTAGGTTTATTCTGAGATTTCATGAACACCACAGATCTCTTGGCCACTTATACACGTGTCTGCATCTTAGATGACTATCTCTTGACCGCTAAATAACTAATGACCTTTTGACTTCTTTTAGCGATTCAGGGTCAGACACACATCTCTTTCTTGATCAAAGGTCCAGATTTACTAGTGGAAAAATTGATTTAGCTCTGACTTAACCACAACTAACCATGGTTCGTCTAGAGATTCAATGACTAAATTAATCTATAAGTCGTTAAAGAATTCTTCTAACTCGGGTTCTGTTTGGAGATCATGTGCTAGCCCTTAGATCTTTTCTTGATAAACGGTCATCTCTAAGTCTCACAATCATTCTATACTTTATCAATTCTTCCTGACATTACATGACAACCCTTGACTCTACTTTGATCCAACGACTTGTGCTGAATCTCGAGACTTTCTGCTTGACCATACCTTCATTCTGAGATCACGCGACTAAGTTATCTCTAAATCTTGGAATAAAATTTACCTGACTTAGTATCAACCTTAGGTTTATCTGGAGATTCTGCAACAAGCCTTATCTCCAAGTCTTTGAAATATTCACTAACTCATGAGTTAATTGGGAGATCATGCGCAGACCACACAATCAAGTCAAAGATATAACAAGATCTACAACTATCTCTTAATCGCTGAAGAAAACCTTGACCTTGGCATTTGTCTGGAGATCACACAACAACCACTCATCATGGAAAAGATCAACGATCCTCACTGAATCTCTAAATCTTTCACTTAACTATGATTTCTTCTGGAGATCATGTAACAAAGCAAAAATGAACTTTGTCTTGACCTCGGGTTATCTTATGAGATTACACGACTGAGAAATCTTTGGATCACTGAAGATTTCATATAACTTGAGTTAAGTCATGAGATCTAGCGCTAGCTAGATGATCAAAATTGTATCCATGGTTGTCCCTGAGTCTCTGAATCCTTGAGCCAACTTCATATTTATCTAGCAATCATGCGCCAACCACATGATTAGATCAAGATCAACCGTCTACACTTAATCTCTAAATGACTTAGAGTATACTCCATTCATCTCGAGATTAAGAGATACAAGCTTGCACCAAGTCTCTAGACCAGATGGAATATTTGATTATGATTGCGAGATTAAGAGATAAAGGCAAGGCTAAAAAGCACATGGCTTATAAGATACTTAAGTTACTCAACAAAAGTAACTTCAAATTAGAACAAGGTCATGAAGGACTAGGGTTTTTGCATGGCAACAACACAAATGACCTAGGGTTTAGGGTTTTCAACTATTTTGCACTTCATTGCTTGGAAATCAGACACTTGCAGGAAAATTTGATGGTACACCAGAACAAACCTTAACATTTTAGGCCTAACTGACACTGGGAACCAATTTTTTTTAGCAAAACTCAGAAAAACTAGAAAGATACCCAACAAGGACACAATGCTTAAATGGGGAGAGAAATGAAAAAACCCCAAAAAAGAAAAGGCCAAGTGGGAGAACCAGGATTAGGGTAAGAATTGTTAGGTAAAGAAATCAGTGAGAATGAAAGAAGAAAGGACAATATCAAGAAAAGAGGTATGTTGATTGGTTAAGGTTAGATAGAAGAGGTTGTCATAAAACACTGTTATTCCAACCATCATTAGGCTGAGGTTGGTGGGATGATTGTGCAATTCAATTGCTTCCTTGAGTTTTATTTTAAGGAATTTGTCTTCATTGAACAAGACTTGAGTGCTTTCTAAACAAATATGGTATTTGGGTGCTTTCTAAGAGAATTGTAACAAAGAATGCATTTCCAATAAAATTTCCAAGATTCTTCTCAAAATGGTCTTTGATATTCCTTCAATAATTTTTCCATGTTGGAAAACTGCATTGCTCATCTCAAAGATAATTTAAACATCTTTTTAGATGGTGTAGGAAAAAATATCTGAGCCTTATCAAGCTGAGAGATGAAACATCAAAAGACACAATTCAAACACAAAATTAATTTCCCCATTAAAAAAAACCTTTCTAGTTTATTGAATGCTAGGTTTGATTCACGGGCCTTTGAGGGTTCAACCTCCTTCATCTTTAATAGAAGAATAATTTTGGAAGCCTCCGGAGGATGGGTGGGTAAAGGTTAATTTTGATGGTGCCTCAAAGGGAAACCCTAGCCCATGTGGTCTTTGATATGTGGTAAGGGATAATAGGGACAATATCCAAATGTTGGGAGCAAAAAGATTAACTCTAGGGACCAATGATGAGGCAGAGAGTCAAGCGACGATGTTAGAAATCAAAATGACCATTAAAATGCAACTAAGGAAGCTCCATCTTGAAGGTGATTCACAAATTATTATCAATGATATCATTAAAGGAGAATTTAGAGTGTGGTATTTGAACAAGCACATCTGTACGATCAAAGCATTGCTTGACACATTTGAGGATTTCATAATTACACATGTAAAGAGGGAAGCAAATAAAATAGCAGATAAAATATCAAATGTTAGGGTGGCATTGCCAGAAAAAAATGTTAAGGAATTAATGGAGGAATTTAGACACATTCATGGAAATGCTTTCAATGATTGGAACTCATAGGAATATGGTATGGTGTACTGAGAGGATTTGTGATTGTGATAGTATTATATATGCCTCCTAGGTTTTAGTCGAAGGATTATGACATTTTGAATTCAGAAGGGGGGGAAGGGGGGAGGAGTTGATAGCCAAAAATAAAAAGGGTTTATGTATAATGTATGGGATTAAAGTCCCAACAAGGACAAAGAACATGAGAGGGGTGGCGTAGTTATGATGGTGGCCATCATATTTAGTACATGGGCACCAAGATTTTTACAAGACATCAAGAAGGCCCTGGAAGTTTCCAGATTGAAGGAAAGGCTTAATTCACAAACACTTTGGGGGTTAACAATAAAGGGAAAGTAATTGGAAAAGTGAGAAGTGGGTTTATGCAGACAAAATGGAGGCAAACTTCTCTTTGAACTCCTTAAACCAGCCACTGGCCTTCAAAGGCAACGTGACTATAAGGAGAATGAAGGGAATTCTCAAATTTGATGATCCTATCTTTTGGTGGTGTGTGGAGTCCATGTTTGAGGAAGAATACCTGAAGACAGATATTTGTCATCACACAAATCTTGATATTTCCTCAATATTTTTTGCATGGGGATTACAACGGGGGAGTAGAGAAGAGGTGTTGTGGGTCATGAGGCTTTGTGTGTGTTCGGAGTGGGTTGGAGGCATGATCCCTATTCTGGGGAAAGTAGAGCCAAGAATTGGATCAGTGGCAAGGGATTTACCATGGAGGGTGGTGGAGAGATCAACTTGCTATTTCTAACCCTTCTTGGTGTGGAGTACCACCAAATTGAAGGAGAAGCAGATTAAAGTGGCATGGGGTGGTTGGGAAGAGTTTCTTGTCTATTTTTAGTAATGGGAGGCAGAGCAGGAATGACAAAAGGAAGAGGGGAAGTGGATTCTGAAGAAGATAGAGGTGGGTGGATGAAACACATTGGGTGGATGAAACACATAGGGTGGGGAGATCAGACTGAGACCAGCGTGAAAGTTCAAGAAAAGGAAGATTGACACAAGAGGGGGAAAGTTCATCCTGACAGAGATCAGGGAGGCTATACAAAGGTTTTGGTGAGGATAACCAGCATCCAAGTGTTTTCAAATTCATTTGTGTTTAACAATATAGTTTTGTTTTGTTAGTTGTTGTCCAATTTTAGTAATATTATGGGCGTAGAAGTATATAACACTTATGGTCCCTAGGGTAGAAGGCATAGAATAGTAGATTTCATGAAATAATGTAATGCTATCAACAATGTATATGGGTGCCAGTCTTTTGAGAAGACTGTAATGGTAGGAATGCAGACTAATTGGACATGTGGAAAATATTTGTAATGTTGAGCTTTTGATGAATATTAATACAAAACTATATTACCAATAAAAAATGCTAGGTTTGATTTATGATTTGTCATTTTTTTTTGCATTTACTAGAGACTTCGTTTCTAACCTAATTTGTACATTCATAATATTTGATTTAAAAACATCTTTCTTTAAATTCTCCACATACAATTCTTTTATTTCTACACACGTGCTCTCTTTGTTTCCTCCACCTTACATAACCTTCTGATTTTCTTTTCACTCAGCCTTTCTTTCTTTCTTCCCATGCAGATTTTACTTTATTGTTTCAATTTTTGTGCTAGAGTTTTCTTTTTATATTCCCTACCAATAGCCCAAAAACTCTCCATCTTTTACCATTTCCTTCTTTTTCTTGGAAACATAACTGAAAGCCCCAAAAAATTATTTTATTTTCTTTTCAAATCCTTTTCTTGGTTGTCCCTACCCTTATAGAAGTTGTTGTATTTTCTTTCTCTACTAAAAGGTTCCTTCATCCATGTAGCTTCTTCCTCTATATTTTCATCTTACATGCCTATAATGAGTAACTTTTCTTTTGTAGGTATATTTGTAGTGCAAAGAGATAACAAGTGTAAATAATAAATTACGTCTTTCAAACAAACTTAGGATAAAGATCTACAAAACCTAACAAAATACTTCAACACAAATAGAAAAACAAACCAAGCTAAAATAATTTAATCACAAACAACTCAAAATCCAAAACAAGCTCTTTTTGGATGATGTGGATTGCTCTTGAACCCGAGTTCACTCATTTCACTAGATGTTGGAGCATACAATATTGTTTTCTTTTGTGTTACTTCATGTATAGAAAAAATATGTTGGTCATTTGACACTAGAATTAAGGAACACTGTGCAGACATCAAGTATGAAAGGACTCTCAAATCATCCCTACCCGACCTCTACTTTTTAGAAAAACATTATATTTGTTTAGAGAGAACCCAAGTCTTGTTTAAAGAAGACAATTTATTCAAAATAAAATTCAAGGGAGCAATTAAAGTCAATAATCACCCCACCATCTATTTCTTATATAAAACCTTATATTTGTGGGAACTAGTCTAACGAGGTTGGCTATGGAGTGAAGAAGTGGTCTTGCATACATCTCAAGGTTTGAGTCCCAACTGAAGATCCAAACATGCAATAAACTTCTTGATTCATAAAGGAATTGTTCCTATAAAGAGCTTGACAATGTGCTGGTTATGATTAATCATAATCAAATATAAATGGCATTGGGGAGGGATCACAGAGAAGGTCAAACGCAGTTACCAACAAATGACTGTTAGAGATACAGATTTGTAGTTCAAATAGAAAACAAAGGACATTATCAACTCCCACACACTCGTCATTGGGGTAACAAACTCTTACAAAAAAGACTGCATGATTTGCGACTAAGAAGAGGGGGGAATCTTTCAAAGTGGGGGGAATTTCAGACTGTAAAATCGATCCTTAGAATATCTGAATCATAGAAATGACAGGTTTTCTTTCAGAAGAAATGATGCCATACGTAATTGGAAGGGAGATGTTCTATTACGATTGCCTAGACATGGTTTTATTGGTAAAAAACATGGTCTAGGGCCTCAACACATACATCCTCCACAATCAGGAATAATGATTACATTTTCCTAATCAATAGTGGCATTAATCCCAACTTCATTCCAATTTTTCCAACAACAAAGATTGGAAGACCCTTCAATCCACCATTGTTGAAGAAAGCCTGGTCGAATATTGGGAGATCCATAATCAAAGGCATAATCTTTTAAGAGGGAAATTTTTATGGGTTATAAACCCTAGCTCTAAGGTCTTTCTATAGAAGAAAGGAGAACACACAGAAAAATTTATATAGAAGCAAAAGGATACAAATGTCATCACACATTGGCTTATTCAAAAGACAAAGCAATGTTAGCATTGAATGTTTAGGATGTGGGAGAATCTATGGAACTTGAAGCTACAAGTGAAAGTGAACAATCAGATGAACCAATGAGTGTAGATTATTAAGGGGTGTTGCATGAAAACAATGAAGCCATATACAAATCTAAAATGTAGATCTCTATCCCAGTGGAAATGATGCAGGAGAGATCATACCACTTACAAAATCAAGCCTTAATATGTAAGTTATGGGACACCAATCTATCTTTATTCAATTTCAAAAAATGGGTCAACCAAAACAAGAAAGGAGTCTCATACATAGAATGTATAGACTCTATTTTAGGGTTTTTCTTAGTTTGTTTTGATTCAATCTTCTCTAGGGATAGTATTTTTAGACAAAAAGGGTGGTTCTTAAATAATAAAGGGTTATTGATGCAAAAATGGACTCCTAACTTTGATGGCAAAGCACATTCTATAAGATTTATACCGATGTGTCTCACACTAGAAGATCTCCCAATAGAATATAGGGAGGCAGACATTTTGCATATAATATGGAATAAAGTAGGGATTTATCTGAGTCATCAGATGGATGATGGAAGAGAATGTCCAAAGCTCTGTTTAATTATGAACCTCAAATCTGAACTACCACAGACTCTCAAAATTATATCTAAGGTAGGATTTTGAATCCAAAAGATTACTTATGATAACCTTAATCCACAAACAATCTCAAAGGCATGTCCAAATTCAAGTGAGAAGGAGTCTACAGAGGATGGTCTGGTCTTCGAGATGCAAGAAATAGATATAGACCCAATCAGGTTCAAGGATCATAATATTCAGGAAAATCCAGTAGGGAATCCCCAGTCACTTCTAGGTTGGACTACATTAATGTATCCAAAAATAGAATAACCCTGCTCTCCACTATTGATATCTTGGAGGATGTTAGGGGGGTATCTCAAGGGAACTTGATAGTATTCCTTTGGATCATATTTTGGATATTGTTTTTCTATTACAATAGGACTCCTAAGGTTCTATATTTAACACATCAACATGATTATACTTTACACACTCCCCATGCTAGTCACTCAATTATTTTACAAAATGGTAGATGTTTTTCACTTCCCAATTGGGAAATAACCAATAAAGGTCTTGTTAAAGTGATCAAAATCAAGGATGATAACATGTTGTGGAGTGGGATATACAGGATTGAGTTCCATTTTGGGATAGATACTTGCAATAAATGAAGGATCTCTCAAACTGAATTTAGGACAAATGAGGGATTCCATCTTAATAGAAATCAAGACCATCTCATCCAGAGATTTAATCATAGACAGGGTGAGATACTTATTACACGACGGTGGAAGGAGGTTCAAGATTTAATGATATATGAGATTGCAGACCAAGTCCTATAGGAAGATCCAAGGATATCTAATCTTCAATCAACACAAGACAAATAATGTGGAGTGCAAATGCAAAAGGAGTTATCTTCAGACATTCAAAGAAAGGATGGTCAGGTTGTGTTATAAACTAAACTTTCTAATATCTGGAAGACAATTAGGGAGAAAAGAATAAGTTTTATTGAGAGGTAGAAGGTTATCCTAGATAAGGAATATGTCTTTTTAATCTCCTATTGGTTAATATAATGCAAAAATTAAAAACAATTGTCCCTCTTCCACTATGTCAAAATTTAATAGCAGTGGTTGCAAAAAATCGACAAGATTATTAGAAAAAGAACTAGAAGGAAGATCTCACTCCCCTCCTAGCATAGGGAATCACAAAGGGAAAATGATATCTCAAAGGACTACAGGGGATAATTGCCTCCCCACGAATGAGGTTATGGGAGGGATTCTTCCCCTTCAACAAAAAATGAGAAGGAAGAAGAAATTAGATAAAGAGAACTTGGTGGAGGATCCATCTGATAGCACTAATCAAGATCCTAAATCATCCCCTCGACTATAGGTATTATTTCAAATGTTTGACCTTATGGAAACTCAACTTCTCAAGTACATAACAATGGGGATGATCCTTCCTCTTATTCCTTCATGGAAAGACTTATAGATTCATAATTTTGGGATGAAGAGGTTGAGTTTGATGGTCTACTTACATCTTTAGAGGAAGATGACCCTAACAACACATCAGGCCTTAAAGAGCATGATTCCAATACTAAACAATTAGTGGTGCATGGTGATCCTAGTGGCTTGGGCATCCATAAACAAGAACTCAACATTACCTCTCCAGACTATGGAGTTAAAAGGAAACAAGGGCCACAAATCAATGACTACTCTTGATAATCCTTAAAGGATACAAAAGTTGTCATTAGTATACAAGGAAACAATTTTGGACCGTCAGTCACAATATACACCAATAGACAATTTATAGTGTAACACGAGGAAGACATTTCACATAGTAAACCAAGCATAGAATGTCTACAGAGTAAACCGAGCACAGTCTTACAAAGACATCACCGAGCAAAGTCTACAGAGTATATCGAGCACCAGTCTACCGAGAGACAATTTTATTCCTGAGAAAAGTGGATCTGAACTACACGTCAGCTAAAGCACTTTAGTCTTATAAATAGCTTTATTCTTAACTATAAAATCATTTCTTGAGGATCAAGTAAAGCATATGTAATGGATTTAATCAGTTTAACTGGTTGTATACAAGAAAACTAGGAGATCAAGGTCAAGTTGTAAACCTTAGATCATTAGAGTTATCAAGAAAATTGTGAAACCTAATTAGGTCATAATCTTGTATAAATAGATGTAGTAATCAATCAAGACATGATGATTATAGCCGCAGAAGGACATCTATGGATCAGACAGAGGTTTTCATGCACAAGGACATAAATAGAAGAATTTAGTTTATTAAGAATTACATTCAAGGCTACTGAGTAGAACAAAGGTATTATTAATCACAATAGGTGATACATATATTTTGTGAACTTAATGGATCTGTATTCAACAATTCAAGATTGCAAACTATTACATCATAAGTATTTTTTTCTACTCTCTAACAATTGTAGCAAATGTAAGAAATCCTTCAAGAAGGTGGACTTAACAGTCTTATTGTAAATCTCTTAACCGAGTGCACACATACATTGTGTTGTTAAAATATCTTAACCGAGTAGACTTAACAAGCCTAACATGTTACTCCTAACAGGGTAAGATCAACATAAGTGATCACAACTTGTAGCCTTATTCAACACCTTCCATTCTGCAGATAGTGAAGCTTTGTGGGTTTCATCCCCACCATAATTTTTACCTTCTAACAGGGGTTTTTTGTGTTATCAACTCTTGTGTCATGTGTAAACTAATTTTATGAATGTTTCTATGTTAGTTTACATGCACTTACATTTATGTTTTGATATTACATGCATAAGGTAGTAAAATCAACAATGGTCGGTAATGCAAGAAAAGATTACTAAGGTTAATTGATAAAAAAAGTTTTAAGGGTACTGATTCACCCCTCCCCTCTCAGTACACACCCTTCCATTATCCAACAATTGGTATCAGAGCTATATCTCTTATTTGGATAATTTTAATCACTTGAGAGAAAAGATCATACAATGGAAAGGTATAAGCTTGATAAAAATATTGAGAATCAGAAGTTGGAGATACAGATTTTCTTTGAGCAATACAAAAAAGAAAGACACGAGATGAAAGAATTATTGGCTAAAAGAAAATTCATGGCATCTCGCTACAATGAAACTGACTATCATGAAGAAGAGATACCTGATTTATTTGATCTATCAGGATCTACATCTGGTAATACATCTGACACATCTCAAGGAATCATTACAAGTTTGAATGAAATCAATTGACATCTGACTGAACAAGTAAAGGTACTGCATATCGGCCAAGAGACACAAATGTTAAGAATGATTGATGTTATGAATAATGCTAGACAAGTTGAACAAGAAATAACTTTAGCTATTGACGATAGGAGAAAGATTAATGAAAAGTTGCAAGAGAAAGAATCAGAGATACAAAGACTTACTGAACATCACATTGAAATCACCAATCAAATAGTTCTTATGAGTCATGAGGCCAACCGAGTGAACATAGAACTTAATGGAAATTGGAAGTTATTGGTGAACTAAGGGAAGAAAATGAGAAACTGAAGCATGAAACAAAGATTCAGCAAAAAAATAATGATATGATCAGGAAAGCTGAAGACAACACAAAAAGAATAGATGAATTTCTGAATGGACAAAGAAGACTCAACAAAAATACTGGTTTAGGGTATACTGAGCATGCAAAATCATCAAACTGAGCTGATCAAAGGGATGTCTACACAACTCCAAGGCTAAAGAAGTGTTCATGTAATCACTATGGAAAACCAGACCACCCATCAAATATCTGCAAGAGCAAGGCTAAAGGTATTCCTAAATCTACTTCTACATTCATAGGTAATTGTTATAATTGTAACAAGCATGGACACAAAGCACATGAATGCATATCTAAGGTGAACAAACCAAAGAAGGAATCCTTCATGGAAAAATATTTCCCTACTTGTAAAAGGCATGGCCACGCATCTCATGAATGTAGGAAAAAGAAAAAGCAAGTATGGAAACCTAAAGAGCAAGAAAATGCTTATTAATTGAGAAGAGTCGGTAACTCATATGTTTGGGATTACAACACATGGGTAAATTACATAGCATGTGGTAGATATGGACACATAGCTACAAACTACATGAGGAAATGGATACAAAGATCAAGGAACTAGAATAACTCCAGAATGGAATGCTTACACTGTCATAAGATCGATCACCTAAGCAAGGAATGCGGAGACCGAGTGACAGAGTCAAGAAATTTTGCAAATGGAAACACTATTGAAGACATCAAGAGAATGAGAAATCAAATGTGGAGGAGAGCCTCAAACATTGATAATGTTGGACCAAGCAATACAGTTGGTGACACACCATCTAATG
Source organism: Thuja plicata (assembly GCA_018584345.1). Classification (NCBI taxonomy): domain Eukaryota; kingdom Viridiplantae; phylum Streptophyta; class Pinopsida; order Cupressales; family Cupressaceae; genus Thuja; species Thuja plicata. Next base: position 218,935 of record MU226296.1, read on the forward strand.
GATTAGGTGATTCCACCACCCCTACTTAAGAAATACAAGTAAGTATGGAACTGCACTCTACAAAGCTGTATTTTACATCAGTTCCTATATTCATTAATAATATGCCAAATTAGTATAAATAAATATGTACTATGGTATTACTTGTTATGATTGTGTGAATCAAGTTTCGTCAGTAAATATGAACCGAGCATAAACTGCACATCGGTAAACATCTGAAAGATAACCGAGTTGACAATATACACCGAGCATCGTCGGTAAACAAGTGGGAGACAAATGAGTTGACACCTTGTACTGAGTATTGAATACTCACCAAGCTGAAGTCTTTGGTGGGTTAACTGAGCATCTACGCTTTGTCAACCAATTGGTAGGTGAAGCATTTAATGGATCACTTAGATCATATTTGTCTATAAAAAGGGAAAAGTGAACTCATTCATTCACCCAACATTTACGAGTGAGAGAAGAGTGACTAAGAAGTGACATATTGCAGAGCAATTAGAAGCGATTCCAAAGCACTCACCATGATCATCCAGTAAGTAACAAGACCTACCGAGCTCACAGTTCATTTGCAAAGAAGCCCTAATTTTCACAAACAACGACATCCACTTCTTGGACCATGAAAATCAAAATGACAAAAGATAAGAAGGTTGCTCTCATCAAGAACTCAACCAGTGAAGAACCAAACTATAAGTTTTGTCCTGAGGTTGCTTCACAAACTGACGACAAGGGAGCATTTTCAAGTATCCCACCTAGGGTTTTGTTGGTTGAATATATACGTACATATATTCACTACAAGGTTAGAGAGATCAGAGATCTTGAGATTCAGGAAGCTTACCAGAAGCTATGTAAGGATGGAAACCTATGGGATGAATATAAGCACATAGAAGTGAAAGAGTTAACCAATGCCCTACTATTCCCGAAAGAATTTAAAACTGAGTGGATACAGATAATACTCAACCAAGTACATGATGGGAAAATGTGGCTAAATGAACCCAAACTGATCACAAAAGATGTAATTCATGCAGTGACCGATTATCCCATCACCGAGAAGGCAAAAGCCCTAAAACATCCTTCACACCCCGAGATTGAAAAGTTAACAGGAGCTGAATGGGACGACAGAGGGTTGAAACTCAATACTATCACCAACCCCGAGATGAAATTCAGTGCATGTGTACTTGGATACAAGATATTCCAAGCTAGTAGAATGAACAACATAGCATGTGGAGCAGTTGACACTGCATATAAAAATGTGAAGAAGGGACTGCAACTAGACTTATCTGAGCTGCTACTGAAGAAACTGGAGGAGAATATGAGAACAATTAGATCAGCTAGATCTAACACATGTTAGTTTGGTTCCCTCCTTATGTGCACATTCTTCAATTTGTAGAACTTCTTTCCTTCAGTCGGTAATGTCACTTGGGACACAAACTGACCGATCACTACACAAATTAGTGATTTCATTAAGTCACTATGAGACAATTTCATACCTTTAATGGATGACTAATTTGCCACATTCAAGACTATGATGGAGAAGAGGATGCAAATCCCTGCTCAACTAGTGGGAAAATACAAATATGAGATAGTTTTGCAATTGACACCAACTCAACACTCATCAAACCTGCACAACTGAGAATTGCATGGTTACCACCACTATAATATGAAATTGACATTGATCAAGCTACAACATCTATTGAAACCCTGCTAAATGAGCCAATGGATAAAACCTTGAAAATATTGGAACATATGAGGAAGCCAAGTCTAGAATCAAGACTGGTTTAGTATTAAAGAAGATAGACATGAAGAAGACAAAAATAATGAACACTCTTCAAAATAAACCGTCGGTAAATGATGAAGACTTAGAACAATCAGAAGATATCATCGAGGATCAGTCACCCATCGGTGAAGCTAAAGAGATAAGTGATTCATAGTCTACTAAATCAGATGCACCACCTGTCAAGAAAACAAAGGTTACTAATGTAACAGTTGCATCAAGAACAAGGAGCAAGACAATAAAAGAGGCAGACTCACCACCCTTGAAGAAAGGAACTGTGAAAACTTATATAAAAAGAAAGAATACATCCTCAACCTTGAAATCAACACCAAAAAAAAGAAGGAGATATCTAAGAGGAAGAGAAGATAAGGATGATACAAAAAAAAATGAAAGAGAACAAAGAATACAGGTAGAGAAGGCCAACATTCCAAAGAAAATTGATGAAATTGCACAGTCAATCATCAATACATGTAGTGTAGCAAATAATAAGATTAGAAAATGGGTACATCTGTCTATTCAGGACCATAATAAATTAGAGGAAGCAATCATTAAAATGATGGTAGCATACAAGTATGTACCTCTACAATTTGGAAGTCATATTCCACAAGAGCTAAATGATAAGATATCAACAAGGTGGACATATGCATTGCATATGAAAAAAATGAGAGAAAGAATCTTAGTGAAATACATGCCCGAGTCAACATTTGAAGAAATTGAATCAACAATACAGGAGCATGCAAAGAAATTTTTAGCAAAGACCAGAGAATACAAGGTATTGGAAAACAAGTTTGAATATATTGACATTGATAGTTATAATATTTGGAATCAATCTTTAATCCAACTGAGTATACTAGCTATCACCGAGACAACTCACAATGAGGAAAAGGAGGCCACACTGAGCCCTGAGCATATTTTCATCCATGACACCAAGGATGTCAATCCAATTGATTTGACAACAGAGGCAAGTAAGTCCATGAATGACATTCGTCAGATATTGCAATCATTAGGAGAAACACCAGACATCACTATAAAGGATATCACTCAAGGTTATTATGATGAAAATGTTAAGGATGATGAAGATGTCACTATTGCCACCGACCAAACAAAGGAAAAGGACACCATGGATGTTGCACAGGAAAATGTACCAGGTAACATGCCTTTATTGATGCAAGCTATCAATATAATATCTGAAGCAAAGGAGAAAACACATGAGCATGATGCAAACATACTGATGGAGAAAGGTGATGAACATAGGGAGCAGAAAGATACAAATGAGGAGAAGAAAGATACAAGTGGAGAAGACAAACCGAGTGATGCCACTTCAAAGAACACCAAAGAGGCAAACAAGGCTGCAAATAAAGACAAGGTTGATGTAGAGACATCTACAACTAACCAATAGGTTCATACCGAGCAGCATACCAAAGGCACCACACCTCCCAGGTAATCACCGAAGTCAATAGAGGCAAAGAAGGATCTTGCTATAGTCCTTCATTCCCCTCCTTCCACCAACATTCCCAAGAAGAAAAAAGAACAAGAAGAACAAAGCACAAGTAAAACTTGATGAGATCATTGACATACCTGACTGTGATCCAAGAACACTGGATCCTGAGTCACTAATAAAGAATGGAGAACTATGCAAAAGGAAGGCAATACATGACAAGCTCAAGAAGGAGCACAAAAACTCACAAGTCCTGGATATAACAATGGAAATCCTATGCAGATAGTTCCTGACACACAAATTGATCAAAATGCACCAATCCTTGATCAACTAGCAGTTCTGACTGAGGCCATAGCATCATAGAATGTAGAAGCTGACAAGGTCATTGAAGAACATGCAGAAGAGAAGTGTCAATACAAGCTAACCGAGAAAATCAGCCAGGAAGTTTCAGAGAACAAGGTAAAACTTTCTGAGCTAGTAACTACACTAGAACCAATCATATCAAAAGTAGTTAACTTAGTTCAAAAGTTGTGCACACTAGAGCAATTTACTACCGAGCATAGTGAAAAGATTGCTTAAATAAATGAGGATCTAAAAACTAGTACACAAAGTCTGTCAACCAAGCCAAATGCATTCCAACTGCATTATGAGAAGATTGTAGAATCAAAATGGTTGAGACTTGAAATTCAAAAGGAGGAAAGCAAAATCAGAGATGAAGTAACCGAGCTTCAAGCTATGTTACTACCAAATCTCACATTGCTGCTACAACACATGACTTCGGCAAAGATTCTAATTGCCACCCCAGAGATGTCCGTCACAGAGAGTATCTATGACATGCATGCTCGAATAAATTTGGAGCACATGACCCTCAAACACCTCAAGGAGAAATGGGACAAGCTGATGGCAGCCATACAAAAATCCTATTCACACATATTGGACAAGCTATAAGTACTACATCTTTGTCATTAATTTTAGAAAAGGGGGGAAATGAATGTACAAAAAAGGGAAAATGTACCAAGGAAAACATGTACATAAATTATACCAAGGCATGCACATAGGGGGAGTCATTGAAATTTATACACTGTACATATCAATTTTTTATACTAATTCCAAAGGGGGAGATTGATAATCCTTAAAGGATCATAAGTTGTCATTAGTATACAAGGAAATAGTTTTGGACCGTCAGTCACAGTATACACCGATAGACAATTTACAGTGTAACCCGAGGAAGAAAGTTCATAGAGTAAACTAAGCACAAAATGTCTACAAATTAAATCAAGCATAGTCTTACAAAGACATCACTGAGCACAGTCTACAAAGTATACCGAGAACCAGTCTACCGAGAGACATTTTTATTCCTGAGAAAAGTGGATCTAAACTACATGTCAACTAAAGAACTTTAGTCTTAAAAATAGCTTTATTCTTAGCTATAAAACTATTTCTTGAGGATCAAGTAAAGCATAAGTAATGGATTTAATCAGTTTAACTGGCTGTATACATGAAAACTAGGAGATCAAGGTCAAGTTGTAAACCTTAGATCATTAGAGTTATCAAGAAAAGTGTGAAACCTAATTAGGTCATAATCTTGTATAAATAGATGTAGTAATCAAGACATGATGATTGTAGCCACACAAGGACATCTATGGATCAGATAGAGGTTTTCATGCACAATGAAAGAAATAGAAGAATTTAGTTTATCAAGAACTAAATTCAAGGCTACTGAGCAGAACAAAGGTATTATTAATCATAATAGGTGATACATATATTTTATGAACTTGATGGATCTGTATTCAACAATTCAAGATTGCAAACTATTAGGTCATATTTTGTTTGCTACTCTCTAACAATTGTAGCAAATATAAGAAATCCTTTAAGAAGGTGGACTTAACAGTCTTATTGTAAATATCTTAACCGAGTGCACACATACATTGCGTTGTTAAAATATCTTAACCAAGTAGACTTAGCAAGTCTAACATGTTACTCCTAACAGTGTAAGATCATCAGAAATGATCACAACTTGTAGCCTTAACCAAAATCTTCCATTCTGCAGATAGTGAAGCTTTGTGGGTTTCATCCCCACCACATTTTTTACCTTCTAACAGGGGTTTTCTGCATTATCAACTCTTGTGTCATGTGTAAATGAATTTCATGAATGTTTCTATGTTAGTTTACACGCGCTTACATTTATATTTTGATATTACATGCATAAGGTAGTAAAAACAACAATGGTCAGTAATGCAAGAAAATATTACTAAGGTTAATTGATAATTTTTTTTAAAGGGTACTGCTACACCCCTCCCCTCTCAGTACACACCCTTCAATTATTCCAACAAATCTTAGGGTAGAAGATGGGGAATATTATGATCAAACAAAAATCATTTCTTTCTCGGGTTGCAATGAAAGTTATAACATGGACATGGAATGTTAGGGGCCTAATGGATCCTAACAAACAATGTTTGGTTAAACATTGTATATTATCACTTAAGTTTGATATCGTATTGTTACAGGAAACTAAAATGGACACAAAATAGATGGAGCAGTTTGCAATAGGATTGGGTGGTTGGAAGGTAGAATCAGTGGAGGCAATTGGATCCTCAGGCGGTTTAGCAATAATATGGAATCCCAAAAAGATATTATTTTCAGGAGTAATAAGATACTCCAACTAGTTGGGGGGAAATATGGGCAGTCTCCACTCTAAACTAAAAATTGCTTTAATCAATGTCTATGGTTTGATTCAAGCCAAGAAAAAATAAGAGGTATGAGAGGAGATCAACAAAATCTTTTCAGTAGGGTCAGATGAAAACTTCATTATTGGAGGGGACTTTAATGCCATACTACATCAGTCCTAAAAATGAGGGGGCAGTCAAAGAGAAAGATAACGCCAAGTACAATTCAAAAATAGGGTGTCAAAGGAAAATGTAATGGAAATACAAACAAAGAATGGAATGTTTGCATGGAACAATAGAAGAGAAGGTTTTAATAATATAGCAGAAAAGTTAGACAAATTCATCTTCAAAGGTGAGCTGACTGATTTTCAGTATGACTTGAAGGCTGCAATTTCTCCCTCCTCTGGGTCAGATCGCTATCCTATATAGTTGGATATTATTGGAGAATACAAACCAGTATCTTTCCCATTCAAATTTGAAAACATGTGCATGAAGGACAATGATTTCTTCCATTAATAGAGAAATGATGGAAAGGTTGGCGGGAAAAGGATCTAAGTTGTTTTGTTTTATATCAAAGCTGAAATGTATCAAGAATAATCTGTTGGATCAGAATAAGAACCATTTCGAGAATGTCTTCCTCTCAAAATATGAAATTGAACAGAAGATATTAGAATTGAATGAAGTGATTATCCAACAAGGTATGGATTTAAATTTACTCAATAAGCAGAGGAAGAGATCCATAAATCTTTGAACCAAATGGCACCCGATAAATCTCCTAGCTCAGACGGTTTCCTGTAATGCCTAAAATTTTCACTAAGAAAACCAAACTATATATATATATATATATATATATATAGAGAGAGAGAGAGAGAGAGAGAGAGAGAGAGAGAGAGAGAGAGAGGGAANTATATATATATATATATATATATATATAGAGAGAGAGAGAGAGAGAGAGAGAGAGAGAGAGAGAGAGAGAGAGGTAACCTAATAGCTCTACCCAACTATGATAGTACACAGAGATAGTTTAATGTGAAGAAATTAAATAGTGATTTACCATTAGGATGAATGTAGGACACCATTAGTATTGGTAGTTTAATACAACTATTCTTTTATCTATTTTCATAACCATTGATAGATTGTATACAAATTATTAACTAATTAATTTACAAGAACTTTCATTCCCTAACCTAACCAACCTAGGTAACTTTATGCTTTATATCACTTAAGATTATATATCACTTTTATTAAATCAAAAGAACACTCTTATTATTATATTTTTTTATACCTTTATATACAAGTGTTTAAGTTGTAACTAATTACTAACATACTTAATGTATACATAATTATAATTTGAAATTGCATGGTAAGTAATTAATATTATTTATAAATGTTTAGAATAGAAGCTTTCTAATTACTTTAAATACACACAAATTTCACAATTGAATTCCTTCATCTCTCTTTTAAAATTTGACATTGAAAGATATTTATTTACATTTAAATATATGTAAGAAGTACTTAAAAGAAATCATTTTTAAATAAAATCATCATCTCCACTTGTTTAGGAGGAAAAATAGGAAGGATAAATAATGCTTCCAAGAATGGATTACATTTTCATCTCCCTTTTTTAGGAGGGAAAATAGGAAGAATAAATAATGTTTCCTAGAATGGATTACATTTTCATCTCTCTTTGTTTAGGAGGAAAAATAGGAGATAATATAATGGTAATATTTTCAATCTTTATATAATTCTCTTCATAACAAAGAGCAATAGTAATATCATTATAATAAATTTAATATTAACATTTGTATGAATAGGATGATAATAACTCATAATTAATATTCATAAAGAGACATTAGAAATTATGAATCTTTCCATTCTCCATTTTTTTTACCACATCCTCAAATAAATTTTTATTGTTATTTAATACATAAGCTAAGATTGTCCAATATATTTATTTCTTTAATTGGGAGATAGTTTCTTGGCCCAAATTTGAACCAATATTGCATCCTAATTTAGTAAAAGTTTAATTACCATCACATTACATTTGTAAATTTTAATTGAGAGAAGAATTGACCTCCCAAAATTAGGGCATTTTACGTACATGCACATCAGTATTATATTTGTTACCATAAATTAACATTTTACTTCCTAATTTTTTTTTGGAGCTATGACGGAACCTATTATTGTTTCCACGAGATATAATATTAAGCTAGCTTTGGTTCTATCATTGACAAGATTATTCTTTAATTTTAAATTTTAAGATTCTTACTGTGTAATGGCTTACGGCTATCCATTTCTTAGCGCATTATGATTTATATATTCTTTAAATGAAGGCAGAGAAATGACTTTAAATGGACCGTGCAAAGAGTTTATAGATTGCAGTTATCTATACAGCTAGACTGTGCAGTTATCTATGCAGATAGACTGTGCAACGACCTTTTTGTGGAAGCTTCATCAAATAGAGGGAAGACATTACAATAATGGTGTCACATCTAAATCTGCCGCTCACATTATGCAGACTTGACTACTTTGATTAATTTAATACAAAGATGGTTCCAATTTGAGGTACTACCAGAAGGCTACAGTTCTTCAATCATTTTTTTTTTAAATTATATTTCACTTGCTGTTGTATATCAGATATTTTAGTGGTGCGATAAGATACTATCCAGCCTTTGACGCATAGTAATATCAAATTAATTCTTTTGATCATTAATAGATACACAGACTAAATAGAGACATACGAAAAAACACTTAGGACATATTGATTCCATAAAATATACTATGTAACTCTATTAGATAGCCTGACTATATGTACACTTTCCAGCTAGCATGCTTTTCATCGAATCCAATGATCCGTGCGTAAAATAAATGGCTCTTACTATTGATTTAAAAGGACAATTGATGATAGCTCGACCGGTCAAGGAAGAGGACGGAGCTTACTGCAGCCGGTGTAACTGATAGATACGATTCAACTAAAAAGGTCTTCAAGGGCTTACTGGAGGCCGCTGTAGTAACTCAATGGTGGCATATGTAGCTATAATGATCGCATCCACAACTAACATTTCTTTGGCCCAATATAGATGGCGTGAAATGATCATGTGGCTGGTTGTCTCACCATCGTTGTTACCTCACTATTGCTATTACATTTATAAGAATGATTGCGTATGCTATAGATCTATGGTTGCAGCAAGGTCTTAAAGTAGGAAGGCAATATAGATTGAGGTTTGAAAGTGACAGGTCAAATCGAGCCACAAACATTATCGAGCCCAACCCTTTAGCCAGATGCCACTACAACATTTGGGGTCAAATTTTGAAGCCAATTTGCGACGATGCTACCATTTGTGTGTGTTTTTTGTATTTTTTTTCAAGTGCCCTTGATGCTGTCGTAATAGCGACGATACCATTGTAATTGTGACACCCTCTTGATTATAAACAAAAAAGAAAAGAAAAAGAAAGGCTCATTTGTGATCGAGCTGTGCATGCGAGCGGAAGAGGGCCCTAATTAGTAAACTATACCATTGTGCGAAGAGGGCTCTTGTTGTATTGAATCCAGCAGTCACAACTGAAGAATCCAACAACTCGTTCATCACCAGTTAGCACTAGTGTTACCCCCGGGTTTGCAATTTAACTGGTTTCCTTCATGTTTAGGGTATAACAACTTGTAATTTCTGAATTTTTTTATGTTCAAATTATTTCATTTGCAGTAGCAACGTATTGAAAAGTCATTTTTTAAATTCTATCAACGACTTCAAGTATAAGATCAACAAGCCACCGCGTACTCACCATTTGAGGTATGTCTTATTTTTTAGCCTTTGGTTAAGAGCATATTACATGACTAGAGGCCGTATACCCTAAGATGGCCTGATTAATATTAGTCAATATGATGAGCATATTACAACTTTTTCCTCCGAGGACCTAATGAGAACATACGTCGTGATTTCATTAGAGGTAGGGATCTCTTTAGCTGATATTAGTCAATATGATGATCACCTGCGTTAAGATTCAGAAAGATGTATAGGTGAGTCACAACATTTTGATTATTTGGCCAGCGTTGCAAAACCTAATCCATCTACTAATCATTTTGCTGTTGAACATGTCGATTAACCATGCGTGTTCGTATCTCATCTCTTGCCAAGTCAATGTCACAATTCTATCCTTGAGCAACTTGAGAAATTTGGCATTTGACATCTCTATCATTACTGTGAGTTGTGAGGCAAAATCAAAGTGTGTGTCTCTTATACGAATCAGTAAGATTTCTTCTTACCCTATAAAAGATCTCATTATTTCTTACTTTCCAGATGTGCCATAAATATTCATTAGTAAAAGGAAGCCAAAATAAGCTATACGTATTTTTCATGCCTCCAACTTAGCCAAAACAATCTCAATACAAATATTGTTATAATTGTTACTCCAAACATGGAATCCATTACAAATCATATAACAAGTATCTTTAGAAAAGAGACAATAAAAAAAA
>MU226296.1:256041-267328 GCA_018584345.1 Thuja plicata
ATACATAGAGGTTGTCACTTAGTATCGGACATCTATTTGCTACCATCCTTGAATCAACCTCCTTCTTAGACTGTCAATAGGCTTTAGGAAAATCTTGCTACCATCCTTGAATCAACCTTCTTCTTAGGCTATCAATAGGTTTTATGCAATTTCAATGCTACTTTCATGAATCAACCTTTTTGGCTCTCCTTGGGATGTACCTTAATATATAGAAGACTGTTAAGTCTTGCTCTATTAAGAGACTTGATGCTTCAATGGTTAAACTGAAATACTATGACTTGTTTCTAATGCAACTTGAATTGCAGATTTTTAGATCTATTTAAGTACATTACCTCTCTGATCAATGTATAAATTCAATTCTTTGTGCTCCACACTTTCTGCTCTGTGATGTTGTGCTTCACTGTTCGTCGGTGTCTGCAGAATTCTTTAGCTCTCCTTCAGCTTGATTGATCAGGACTGTATGAATTTCTTCTTCATTAGTTTCTCTTCAACATCCTCTTTCTATTCACTCCCCTTCCCATGTATGTGATTGCGGAAATGAATTATGCTTGTCTCTTATATAGACATGATATTCACTGTTTCTTGATTCTTAATTCTTGGCGTGAAAAACAATCCAGCCAATCTAATTTAAAGATTTAACTCCTGATTTATCTCATAGTTATCTTCTTTCCAATTGTAAAAATCTTCTTTAAATCAATTACTTAACTTTGGTCAAATAAAAAAACTAGTTAAGTCTATCCTTAAGCTCTGCCAGCTAGATATTTTGTCATTTTCTGAACTCTCTGTTCTTTCGGTCAACTCTACAGTTAGTCATCGGTGATAACTGCCAGTTCCATCGGTGTGACTCTAGTCAGCTTTGGGATCTCCATCCGTCGGGCATCATTGGGTTTTTCTCGTTGGGCAACTCTATTTTTAGCTCGTCGGGTATCACTATGATTTTTCTTCATCAGGCAATACTGTCTTTTGCTCGTCGGGTATCACTATGACTTTTGTTCTTTACTTTTACCGATGGTGTGCACTCCATCAATGTTGTCTGTCACTTAGTGAATACTTGACTTTTATGCATTGTTGAAAGCATAATATCTATTCTATTGATTCTCTGAAGTCTTTGGAATTATGTACATGACCGTACATATGATATCAAGTTTACATCAATGACTGATTTAATGCCATACATGACCGTACAAACCATTAACTGATTTAATGCCTTACATTATCTTCAACTTAACATTACCAAACATTCAATCAGTTACATGTCATCAACATATTGGTTCAAAAAACTAGGTTATCAAGGTCCATCCATCTGCTCTTTATTTTATAATAATGAGGAGTATGTAAACCATCTTCTTTTGAATTGTCCTTTTTTTTGGAGTGCTGACAATGGTTATGCACAAAGCTAGGATGGAGGTCCACACTTCCCCATGACATTCTATCATTATTCAGATCTTGACCCCTATTATTTAAGGAAAGTTTATGTGGTAATCCATGGATTGTATCTCCCTCGGTACTCATATGGAAAATTTGGAAGGAACATAATAGGAGAGTCTTCCAAGGGAAGTCACTAAATAAGGATTCTCTCTTAAAAAAAATTGAAGAAACAATAGTGGAAACTATGAAATCCAAAATCAAAGCCCAATGCTCTTATTCAAAGTTTTATATTGGTTGGGACGATTGCATACTTAAGAAGTGGATTTCTCTTAAGCCCCCTCAAACCTTAGGTTAAGGAGGAAAACAAAGTCAAATTTGCAGACAAAATTATGTTTGGTCTCCTCCTAGTAATAGATGGTATAAACTAAACATTGATGGGTCCTCCAAATGTAACTCAGGCCCATCAGGGGCTGGTTGCATAATACACTCAGACATAGGCTTAATTATGGCCAAACTGGCCAAACCATTAAAGGAAGATACCAACAACATGGCAGAATTCCAAGCGTTGCTTTCAGAGCTGTCTTTATGCAAGGATATTAATGTATCAAAGGTAGAGATTGAAGAAGACTCTCTCATCACTATTAATTTTGTTAGATCAAAATCATCCCCAATTGGATACTTTAATCATTATTGGATGATATCTTAAGCCTCTTATCTAATTTTGAGAAAGTGTCCATTAACTACATCTATATGGAAGTTATTTTAGGAGCAAATGAAATGACAAAGTTGGGAGTTGAAGGCAAATTATTTAAACAAACATTTTGAGAACATTCCTCCTTTGTCTTCCCCTTTAACAAAATTTGTGAAGACGTCACGAGGTGTTGATGAGGAAGATGAGGGCTATGAGAACCATGAGGACTCTAACAACAAATGATCTTCTTCTCCTTCAGTTTTAGGTTGTTGCCTGTGATTCAATATTCTCACTCACAAGAGGTAGGAAATTTGGTGGCCTTGGTATGACAACAACAATTTTGAACCCTAATCAAAATACAAGACATTCAGGAAGGATGGAGATAAATATAAGAGGGATTCTTTAATACTTTTGACATATATTTTAATAATTTGAGCTATATTTAGAGCAATCTATAACAATACCATTTAAACAACATACTTAAAACTTTAGAATGGGAGTGCAACAAATATGACCATGGGAAAGGGATTGTAAGCTAAGGGCACTAAAAAGCAAAGGTAGGGCACCCAAGATTTTGGTTGAAGATGTGCCAGAGTGATTATTTAAGATGTGGCTTTTGGAGGATTCCTATCTAGTGTTTTTCGAATTTGGTTTTGGCAAGATGTTGCATGATGTAATTATAATTTAGTTGTAGGTTTTCTGGGCTATGACCAGAGGTTTTATTTCTGGTTCTTTCCTCTCAGTATGCCCTCTTGAACCAAGATTGATGTACTTTTATTATAATTAATAAATATTATCTCGATTACGACCCCTTATCCATAAAAAAATCACCCCACCAACCTCGACCACGATAATGTTTGGAGCCGCAACATTTCATGAAAACCTCTTTTATCTAACCTTTAAGTAGTAGAAAAGTCTCCTTCCTTGATCCGATCATTTATTCTCTCCCCCCACTAATTCCTTTTCTTAATAGTTCTTCCACCAATCTTGGTTCTCCTTATTTCCCTATCCTCTCTTTGGGCTCTTTCATTTCTCTCCATATCCCATTTATTATGTCCCCTTCCTTCTCTTGTCCTTTTGTTTTTCTTCCAATTTCATGGGTACTACCTTCTTTATTGCAACTTTCTTTTGGGTTGCTTTCTATTTCTCATTGCTTGCTCCTTTTCCTTCTTGTATTTCTTGTTTTCTCTCTTTCATTACTTTACCTTTCTCTTATACGCATCTTTATTCCTCCTCCTCAGCTTAACTTTTCCTTTTTAGTCTTTTTATTTTATTTACTCATTTTTATTCTAGCATGCTTTTCTCCTTAATATTTATAGGTTTTTATCATTCCTCTATAATTTCTTATCCTTTCTTTTCTTTTATTATTATTATTATTCTAGTGTATTATAGAATTATTTCCTATACATATATGTATATTCATGTTCATGTAAATCCACATTCACATACACATATACACACATATCTAGGCAAATACAAATGTATATGTATAGATATACATACATACATATATACATATATATGTATGTATGTATGTATGTATGTATGTACATGCATGCATGCATACACGTATGCATGCATACATATATACATACATACATACATACATATATGTATGTAAACACGTACATGTGTGTGGATACATATACATATGTGTATATATGTATGTATATATATACATATATATACATATACATATGTGTATATATACATATATATATATATATATACATATACATATGTGTATATATATAGATATATTTATGTGTGTATACATATATACATATCTACATACATACTTACATACATACACACACACACACACACACATACATACATACATGTGTGTGTATAATCTTTTGCATCTTTAGAATCTTTTTTTATATTTACCTCGTATTATATAATTCCTTGGTTGATTTTATTTTATTTATTCCTAATCATATTTCTTGACATATTCCCCATTTTTTATAACTATATAATTATAACATACACACAAACACATTCTTAGTTCTTTAAAAAATTCTTAGTTTACTTTGCCTGCAATTTTTTTAATTTTTTCTTAAGTTTCCATTCTTTTATCCCTTTTCATTTTCATTCATTCTTTCTTGATTTTCTTATAATTGTATAACATGAATATTATTTTTAATATTTATTTACATATATGTATAGCTTGAATATGTTTTTTAAATTATGCATAAGAATATATTTTTATTTATACAATTCTATAACTTGAATATATATGTATATAAATTTTTAAATTATTTTAAGTACTAATTCCTTTTTTAATGTTCAAATGTCTCCTTGATTCATGTCTAACAATTATCAAAGACTAGTAATCAAATTTTATGCTCAAAACATGCCAAGGATATGTAAAAGTTTAGAGACTGGGCTTGCTATCTGATTCATGCCCAAGAATTATCAGAGATTGGGGATCGCTGTTCATATCTAATGCATGGTAGGGAAATGTCAAGGTTCAAAGACATAGCATACCACCTAGTGAAGGCATTATATTTTTCCATTAGTATACTTAAGGAAAAACATGATCTGCACCATCGGTTTACTCCACACCGACAGACAAGGCACAACACCACCCGACGATAAGGTTACCCGATAAACACTGTTAAGTGTTATCCGATGACAAAAAGGTTAAAGGAAACCCGACGAGTAACAACAGTACAACCTGAAGGAACAACACAGAGAGGAACCCAATAGACAAAGGGAACCTAATGAACAGTTCAAACAAAGGAACACCAACAGACCTCAAGTTCAACCCGACGACCAAGAACTGACAGTCAGTTACATCCCGTAAAAAGTGGATCTGACTTTCCACGTCAGATAAATCACTGAAGTTGTATTTATAGCTTCTTGATTTATTTTTAAATCCATTATGTACAGAGGAAGCAATGTATTTATTATTGTTTTAATTAGTTTTACTAATTTAAAACATGCAAACTAAAGATCAAGGTCAAGTTGTAAACCTTGGATCTAAGAGTTAACATTGTAATGTGTGATTCCAAGATAGGTCAAATACTTGTATAAATAGGTGTTCAATCCATTGAGAATAGTTGTTGTTCAATGAAGATAGGAGCTATGAAGAGCAACTAGAGACTACACAAGATAATTCATGTAGAAGGACATAAATAGAATCAAGTCAGTTTCAAGAACAAAATAGAGGCTACTGACAAGCAGAGAAAAGGTATTCATCAATCACTTAAGGTGATATTATAATTCTGAGAGCTTTAATGGATCTGTAATCAATAATTATAGATTGTATGCAGTCAGGTCAACATTTTTACTCATTCTAACAAGTGTAGTACACTAATGAAATCCTTTCAAGAAAGGTGGGCTTAACCATCCTATTGTAAAATCTCATAACTGAGTGCACACTTAAATTAGTGTTGCTAAAGCTCTTAAAAGAGTAGATCTTAACAGGTCTCAACCTTAATACTCCTAACAGGGTAGATCATCAGAAGTGATCAAATTGTAAGCCTTAACTGGCTCCCTTCCATTCTGCAGATAGTGAAGTTTTGTGGGTACCATCCCCACCACAATTTTTACTTCCTAACATGAGTTTTATGCAATACCATATCTTGTGTTATGTGTTTATCATTTTCATGAATGTTTCTATGAATGTTGAAAACCATTAAATATTATGAATGAACAATACATACATAAGAAAGAACAACAGTAATGGTCGGTAATATAGTAATGTATGATTACTAATGATGAATCAAGAAAGGTGTTAAAAATTTTAGAGGTACTGATTCACCCCTCCCCTCTCAGTAATACTTCCCATTAATTCCAACAATTGGTATCAGAGCTAAGTCTCTTCTTGGAAAGCTTAAAGGCTTAAGAGCAAAGATCATACAATGGAGAAGTACAAACTTGATAAGAACATTGAGAAAAAAAATATTGAGATACAGATGTTCTATGAACAGTATAAAGAAGCTAGAATCAAGATGAGAGAGCTGCTGGATGAGAGGAAAGGTATGGCTACCTGAAACAATGAAAAAGATTATCAAGAAGAAGAGATTCTAGATTTCTTTAAATCTTCAGGATCAAATACAAGTAATATATCAGATACATCAGAAGAGAACATCACAAATCTAAGGGAGATAA
The DNA here is from genome assembly GCA_018584345.1 of Thuja plicata. NCBI lineage: Eukaryota > Viridiplantae > Streptophyta > Pinopsida > Cupressales > Cupressaceae > Thuja > Thuja plicata. The sequence goes on from MU226296.1 coordinate 262,220, forward strand.
ATCAACATCTGACAGAGCAAATAAAGATGCTGCAAATCGGTCAAGAGAGACATATGGTAAGAATGATTGATGTGATGAGTTCTGCTAGACAAGATGAAATAGAAAGAACACTTGCTATTGATGACAGAAGGAAGATTACAGAGAAACTACAATAAAAGGAATTGGAAATTCAAAGACATGCTGAGCATCACCATGATCTCACAAATCATATTATTCTTACGAGTCAAGAAGCAAACAGAATAAATGTGGAACTCATTGAGAGAATATAGATTATCGGTGAACTAAGAGAAGAAAATGAAAATCTAAAACATGAGGTTAGAGTTCAGCAACAACATAATGAGATTATCAAAAAGGCTGAAGAGAGAAATAAAAGAATGGATGAATTTATTGAAGGACAATGAAGAGTCAACAACAAAAATGGTATAGGCTTTACTGAAAATGGAGAATCATCCAATCAAGCAAACTCAAAGAATGTCTATGAAAATCCAAGACCAAGAAAGATAACATGCAAACACTGTGGAAAGCAAGGGTACACATCAAATGTATGTCGAGGTAAAATGAAAGGTATTCCCAAATCTACACCTACATTCATAAGATTCTTATAAATGTAACAAGAAATGACATAAGGCTTATGAATGCAAGACTAAGAGAGAACTGCCAAAGAAGGAAACCTACATGGAAAAATACTGTCCTACATGCAAGATGAATGGGCACACATATGAAGAATGCTAGAAAAAGAAAAAGCAAGCATGGAAGCCTAAAGGTCAAAAGATTCCTTATCAACCAAAGAGAATAGGTAATCAATATACATGGGATTACAATACATGGACAAATTGTACAGCATGTGGTAGATATGGTCACATCACTGCAAAATGCATGAGAGCATGGACCAAAAGGTCTAGAGGCTAGTCAAACCCTGGAATGGCATGCTTGCACTGTCATAAAGTTGGTCACCTCAAGAAAGATTGCAAAGACCAATTGACAGAGACAAGCACATATCCCAATGGAAACACCATTGAAGATATCCGGAGGGCAAGAGACAAAATGTGGATAAAAGCTTCAAGCAATAATGAAGCTGGGACAAGCAATACAAATGGTGACACCCCATCCAATGGATCCAGTGACATCACCACCACCACTTAAGTTGAACAAGTAAGTATGGAACTGTACTATACCAAGTCATATTTTGCATCAGTTCCATTATAAAATTGATGAATAAAGATGTATATTATGTTACTTGTTACAATTCTGAGAAATCAACCCCGTCAGTATACGCATACCGAAAATCATTGGTGAACAAAGAATATAAGTTGTTCTACACTTACCAGAGATTTTCGGTCAACACACAAACTGACTAAGTTGCCAATATAACCTGACACCTATCGGTAAGAAAGGAAAGTTAAAAGTTGTCACTATAGAATACCGATATCTGTCAGTACAAGCAACATTGTTAAACAACTATCCTAGGAAAGTCAACTTCACTGATGATGTTTTAGAAATTATTCTTGACAAAACCCATCTTTATATCCCAATGAGTCATTAAGCATTTATTACAAAGGCTTAGGGCAAAAAAAGTCTATAAAAGTTCGACGGGACAACTTCATTTTTCACCCGCAATTTGAAGAGAAAGCAGAGTGAAAGACAGAGCGATTAAAGAGTAGAAAGAAGAGCATCCTCAGATCAATCTAAGCACATAGCAAACATATCTTTCCCCACTATTGAAAATTGAAGTAAGTATCTAAGGCACTGAAATATCTCTGTCATTATTTTTCAAGAAAGCCCTAAATTTCCAGAATACCCTAAAACTTGAAAAATGATGGCAACCACCTCAAGAACTGCTAAAATCAAGAATGATAAGAGGAATGTGGTTAAGTTGATCAAGAAAATTACATGTGTAGAGCCCAAGTATAAGATCTACTTGGAAAATGCATCGAAACCCGATGAAACCGACGTGTTTTCAAAAATCCCACCTAGGGTTTTGCTCATAGAAGACATTAGGTCTTATAATCACTGCAAGATCGCAGAGATAGGTGATCTTGAAATGGATGAAGCTTTTAAGAAGATTTGTGATTCGAAAGGGAAACTAAAGGAAGAGCACAAATACTTGGAAGTCAAAGGGTTAACTAATGCCCTACATTTCCTGAGGGAATTCAAAATAGAATGGATAAGGTTAGTCTTGAGCAGGATGCATGACAAGAAGCTATGACTAGACCAAACCAAGAAAATAACCAAAGATGTTCTTAACGCTGTCATTGGTTATCCAATAACTAAAAAACCTAGGGAACACAAGCATCCATCCATGAAAGAAGTTGAAGAAATCACCAATGCAGAAGGAGACAACAAATGTCTCAAAGTGAACACAATCACCGATGAAGAACTAAAATTTGGAGCATGTGTAGTTGGGTATAAATTTTTTTCAAGCTAGCGGATTGAACAACATTTTTGTAATAGCAGTAAGCACAGATTACAAGATAGTGACCAAAGGAATTCAGATGGATCTGTGTGAGATCCTATTAAAACAACTTGATGAGAACATGAACACAATAAGGTCTACAAAGACCAACACATATTTCACCCATATCAAACAAGTTGTACCAAGGACAGCTTGGTTAGCACCAATGGATTATGAGATCAATATTGATCAAGCTACAAGTGCAATTGAGGCATTAATAAATGATCCCATTGATAGAAAACAACCAAGGTTTGGAACATATGAAGAGGCCAAATCAAAGATAAAACAAGGCCTAGAAATCAAGAAGACTATAAACAAAAAGGATAAAATGGTTAAGAATCTCAAGAAGATTCTATCGGTAACAAATGACGAACAAGAACAACCAGAGACAACCGATGAATAGGGCACCATCGGTGAGGTACTAGAAGAAAAGAAATTAGATTATGAGGAGACTAAATCCGATACACCTCCACCTCCACCTCCTACAAAGAAGCAGAGGACAAGGAGTCAAACTACTGTAAATGATACAACACACCTTAAGAAAGGTCAAGTAAGGACCTACACAAGGAAGCAACCAACTAAGATAACAAGGCAAAAAACTGTGAAAAAAACACCACCAAAGAAGAGGAAAAGGTTGGTAATTAGGACAAAGGTTGACATAGAGGACACTCAAGATGATGAGCCTGATGTGGAAAAGAAGAACTAAAATAATCAAACAATTAATGAAGTTGCTGAATCCATTGCTACACATGGTACAATGAATGATAAGAAAATTAGACAATGGGATACACTAAACCCAGAGGACTAGAATAATATTCAAGAGGCAGTTATAAAGTCAATGATCAAGAACAAATATGCACCTACAGAATTTGTCAGTTAAATCCCTAAAGAGCTAGGTAAAAGAATATACCAACAATGGTCATATGCTCTGCAAACTAAAAGAGAAGCAAGGGAGAGGGTACTAGTGACACTAATGCCTCCCAAATCCAAATTTGAAGAGATCAAAGAAATACTCAAGAAGCATTCAAGTAAATTTGTAGCCAAAATAAGGGCATACAAAGTATTAGAGAACAAATTCATAGAGCTGGACAAAATGACTGAAACTAAATGGAGACAACTTCTAGATCTACCGGTAGAGTCAACAAGTGGTGAGAATCAATTACGTCTCACCAACACACCTCATAGAGAGGAGGAGACAAACAATGCAATTCCTCAGCACATTGCTCTGGACAATACTGAAAGTGATAATGAGTCTATAAACATAGACATAGTCATGGATGATATCATCCAAGATATCACTAACTATGACTCTGACAAAGATCCCCAGAAGAAAGATGATGCCATATTTATCACACTTAAGGATCAAGGACAAAAACAAGGATCACATACATCAGATGCTCTAATAATTAATGTTGCTAATGAACAAGTGCAAGAAACTTCAATCATGGACTCCAAAGAACCAGACCCTACAAACCAAGTAAAAAAAGATGAGGATGTTAATGCTCCAAAAGATTAAACCGACGAGCAGGACACAACTCTGGATACATCCCAAGAAACCACTCAAAGCAATATGCCTGTACTAATGAAGGAAATCAATATTCTAGAGGTTAATGATGGATCTGTAGTGGAGGACACAAGCACACTCGAGGACAAGGGTGATTTCTGAAGCAAAAGATACTACAGATAATACAAAAGATACAACTACAAAGAAGGCTACAACCGATGATTAGAGAGATACATCTACTGATCAAAATAAAGAGGAAACTCAAAAAGAAAAAGGGGACACACAAACAAAGAAAGTTGAAGAAGCAAAGAAAGATGAGAAGGATAAAATATCAAAAGAAAAATCTACAGAGACACCCAAGGTCGAAGGAGAGACGTCTTCACAAAATCGACAGGTGCCACCCGAGAAAAAACTCAAGAAGCATCTTCCACAAGGCCTTCACCAACCACTTCAGAGAGAACAAATGAACTAGCTATGGTAGTTCATACATCTGCATCCCCACAAATCTCAAAGAAGAAGAAAGGAAAGAATAAGAATCCAGTAACTCTGGATGAATTCATTGAGATTCTGGTTTGTGATCCAAGAACATTGGATCCAACTGCATTGACAAAATATGCTAAGCTTTGTGAGAGAAAATGTATTCACACTAATAAATTTTACCTTAAATTTTGACGAGAATTAGTCAAATTTTCTACGACAATTGGTCGAATAAGAGACTAAAACTGTCGTCAATCTTTTTTCGTCGAATTTTCTACATGGTAAATAATAGTCAAAATTTTGACCCCATAACTGTTCGAATTATCGACTGCAACAATCCCTTGTAACAAGAAGAATAAGACGTCGCGTAATTGGTGTAAACGCCAAAATTGAGACCATTGTGTCGTCAAATTATCCACCTAAATTTGTCGAATGGAGCATCACAGGTATAGCATCTTGGTCGATTTAGTCCATTTTGTCATCGAATTATCCACCAAAATTCATCACACGAACCGTCGATTGTATAGCATCCTGGTCAAATTTAGTACAGTGTAAAGGATGAAATTTCGACCAATACTAACTTTTGTTTAAAAAAAAATGTGACACCATTTTCAATATATTCCTACTTTTAGTTGAATATATTGCTTGTCTATAATTAGTATGCATATATGAATCT
>MU226296.1:273976-292478 GCA_018584345.1 Thuja plicata
TTATCAAATATTTTAGTTGTCAGTGCCTTAGTAGACATGTATGTTAAATGTGGAAACATAGACAAGGCACATAAATTTTTTGACAAATTGCATCAAACTATATTATAGTCACAATCTCAATCAGACAGTGTTCAAACCCCATTGCAGACAATCTCAATCGAAATGAGGGGTTCAAACCCTAGTACAGACAATCTGTATAATGGATAAGAAATCCATGACTTTGACAAGATTCAGGAAAACAAAATGACATTACCTAGTCAGTGTCGAATCCGCAGTGCCGATGAGCTTCCAATACACAGTGTCGATGAGGTTTCGCGCTGCAACCTTGAAAAGATTCACCGTGGTAATAATGAAATGAAATTTTTTTTTAAAGTTATTCTTGTGGTCGAACTTGCGATGAACACGGGCACAAATTTAAAAAAAATGAAAGTTTTCCTTCTATAACGACCAACCAAATTTTTTTTATTTTTTTAAGTTATTCTTGTGGTCGAACTTGCGATGAACACGGGCACAAATTTAAAAAAAATGAAAGTTTTCCTTCTATAACGACCAACCAAAACTTTTTTATTTCATGGTCGAAAATTTTGGTGGAAAAACCATGTCAAATGTACTAGTGTCAAGACAAACTAAAGAGAGTAGAAAAAGAGGCCAAGGTACTAGAAGTAGCAAGAGGAATACTTCAATAGATTGTACCTGATATAGATATTGATCAAAAAGCTCTGATGCTTGATCAATTGGTAATTCTCACAGATGCAATAACATCTTAGAATATTGATGCTGAGAAGGTTATGGAAGAGAGACTTGAACAAAAGTATGATTTCAAGCTAGCCGTGAAGATAAGCCAAGAAGTGGCATTGAAAAACGTTAAGCTATCTGAATTGGTAAGTACAATTGATCTAATCATATCAGAAGCTATTACCTTAATACAAAAATTGTGCACTTTAGATCAAATCACTCAAGAGTATACCGACAAGATATCAAAAATTGATGCTGATCTTAAGTCCATTGCACAAAGTCTCACCAATACTGAAGAAGCACTTAAATTGCACGATGAGAAAATCATACAGGCTAGGAAATAGAGACAAGACATACAGTTTGCAGAGATGAAGTACATAGATGAGGTAAATGAGCTCCAAGCTAAGCTCTTACCGACACTTACACTCCTGCAACAACATGTGACATAGGAAAATACACTAATTGCCACCTCATAAATGTCTGTTCTAGACAACATTTATGATATGCACGCGAGGCTAGAGCTACACCACATGGCTCTAGAACAACTGAAATAAAAATGAGAGAAAATGCTCAAAGATATCAAGGCAACCCACTCAAATATATTTGACACATTGTAAGTTACACATTTTTATCACAATTTTGACATATTATAAGTTGTACTTTTTTGTCATAAGTATCAAAGAAAGGGGGAAATTGATATGTTCACTCACCACAATTAAAAGGAGGAAATAATATGTATAGTAAAAGAAAAAGAAAAAATACAAGGAGAAAATAATATGTACATACAAAGAAAAGAACAAGGAATGTATAGTATACATGTACATATACTTATACTATACCGATGCATACAGTTAGGGGGAGTCATATGATGACAAGGATACAGACATGGTATTCATACTAAACACTTTAGTATTATGCACATATAAGTTTTTGATACTAATGTCAAAGGGGGAGATTGAAGGCATTATATTTTTCCATTAGTATACTTAAGGAAAAACATGATCTGCACCATCAGTTTAATCCACACCGACACATAGGGCACAACACCACCCGATGATAAGGTTATCCGATAAACACTGTTAAGTGTTATTCAATGACAAAAAGGTTAAAGGAAACCCGATGAGTAACAATAGTACAACCTGATGGAACAACACAAAGAGGAACCCGACAGACAAAGGGAACCCAATGAACAGTTCAAACAAAGGAACACTGACATACCTCAAGTTCAACCCGACGACCAAGAATCGACAGTCAGTTACATCTCGCAAAAAGTGGATCTGACTTTCCACGTCAGATAAATCACTGAAGTTGTATTTATAGATTCTTGATTTATTTTTAAATCTATTATGTGCGGAGGAAGCAATGTATTTATTATTGTTTTAATTATTTTTACTGATTTAAAACATGCAAACTAAAGATCAAGGTCAAGTTGTAAACCTTGGATCTAAGAGTTAACATTGTAATACGTGATTCCAAGATAGGTCAAATACTTGTATAAATAGGTGCTCAATCCATTGAGAATAGTTGTTGTTCAATGAAGATAGGAGCCACAAAGAGAAACTAGAGACTAGACAAGATAATTCATGCAGGACATAAATAGAATCAAGTCAATTTCAAGAATAGAACAGAGGCTACCGACAAGCAGAGAAAAGGTATTCATCAATCCCTTAAGGTGATATTATAATTCTGAGAGCTTTAATGGATATGTAATCAGAAATTATAGATTGTATGCAGTCAGGTCAAAATTTGTACTCATTCTAACAAGTGTAGTACACTAATGAAATCCTTTCAAGAAAGGTGGGCTTAACCGTCCTATTGTAAAATCTCATAACTGAGTGCACACTTAAATCAGTGTTGCTAAAGCTCTTAAAAGAGTAGATCTTAATAGGTCTCCACCTTAATACTCCTAACAGGGTAGATCATCAAAAGTGATGAAATTGTAAGCCTTAACTAGCTCCCTTCCATTATACAAATAGTGAAGTTTTGTGGGTGCCATCCCCACTGCAGTTTTTACTTCCTAACAAGAGTTTTCTGCGATACCATTTCTTGTGTTATGTGTTTATCATTTTCATGAATGTTTCTATGAATGTTGCAAACCATTAAAGATTATGAATGAACAATACATACATAAGAAAGAACAATAGTAATGGTTGGTAATACAATAATGTATGATTACAAATGATGAATTCAGAAAGGTGTTAAAAATTTTAGAGGTACTGATTCACCCCTCCCCTCTCAGTACTACTTCCCATTAATTCCAACACCTACTTCATGTTGTAAAGTTGTTGAGCATCAAGGTTCGATGATATGATTGAACCCATTCCAAATTGATATAATAGAAGAAGTATAAATGCAGGAGAAACCCCAAGCCTATGATAGGAAATCCTACAAGGCCTATAAGGATGATCTATGTTGAAATTTTTAAAAGGATCATTAAGGATAACAAATGATGTGGCTGAAGGTTTCAATTTTGGGTCATAGCCCACTAATTTAGGTTTGGGAAAATATCATGAATAGTACAACAATGCTCATTTAATTTGGATCTTGCACCTTCCCATCTTTGAATTGGATCAAACAAACAAGACACAAAACTATCCATATGTTAGTGATCCATAAACTCCCATTAGACCAAGTACTACTCTATGCATTTTCTACCATTTTTATACTACTCCAATTTGATCTCCAAGTAAATATGATGGTAGCTCCCTTGTGTTATAATTGGATGCCATAATCATACTATAACATATAAAATTTATTATTTTGGACCACTCAACTTACATGCAAAAGGGAATAAAATTGTAGTCGGCAAAATTATTTTAAACCCCATCCAAAACATCAACAAAATAGCTAATTTTTTATTGTTTCCTCTTCAAAACTAGTGTATTAATGCTTATCACCATTGGATAAATGTATAACTACTAGTATCATCATATCATGACTTTCCTTCACTTTGAATTAGAAATATAATGGCTAGGAACTACCTTGTTCTAGCTTGAAACTCCTTAACAGTGATAATGGTATGTAAATTTCTCCACCATGTGTGATTGAAAATTTTTATTTGGTAACAAGGTAAGTTATGGAAATAGATTTAACATCTAAAATCATTCTCAAAGTGGTCCTTTGAACATTTATTGTGCCCAACACTTCTCATCATTATGTCAAATGGTTGGTTGTCAACAAGAAGGTTCCATCTTATAACGATTTCCTTGATGGCCATCCTAGAAGTGTAAAGCTAAACTCACCCACATTTAACCAAGCACTATTTGGATCAAGCATCTCACCTTTGGAAGAAACATCTTGTCACCCAATGGTTCTCCATCATGACCACTACAAGATCGCATCCTTTAATTCCTAGAGGTTCTACCTCTTCTTCCTTAGGTTTCAACTCAATGGTGGAATCTCCTATAAGATGTTTCTTTTGCATGCCTCATATTATGATAATTTCTCATATGATATATAAGTTTTGGCATTTAATGTATCTGTATACTATGTTAGAATATTTTTGTGTCCATGTGTTCTTATGTGATGGGGGTCCCAAACATCTAGATTAGCTTTATAACTACGCCATTGAGATAGAAATAAATAATCATAATTCACTTGACATATTATCCATATCATTTTTGGATGATTTCCTCCCCATAATAAAGCCTTTCCACTAACATTACCATGCAAGGGAATCCCCTCAAACTGTATCATTGCAATAATGTCTAGAACTTGAAACATCAAAATGGTTACTCCTAAAGTGATTGTGTTGTAACCGAAGTAGGAAAGTCAATATAATGAATGTAACCGAAGCAGGCAAGTCAATATAATGTAGAAGACATAGCTGGTAAAGGAAAACAAGACAAGCACCAAGCACCAATAAAGCTACATATACCGAGCCATGCAAAGACAATTACTAAGCACTCATAGACACCGAAAAAGAAGTACATAGTTACCGAGTAAGCACAAGCATATTATCGAGTATTCTAGAGATGACATTTCAATTGAATTTAGATACATTGTATCTAGACATCGAGTAGGAAGTGTTGCACAAAATTCAAGGTAAGCATTAGTTGAATCATTGGGATTCCAAACACATGATTGAACATGATCATGAGGCAGATCCACTAATGAAGTTTTAGAAGGCGCAATACGTTGGAGATGTAACCAAAGTTTAACCACTTAATCTCTACCATTGATTTGTGATGTCCTAGATCTAGTTAACCACCTAAGTCATAGTTAATCACCTGGAAATTGTATAATAGATCAGTTTAAAGAATGATCAAGTTGTTGTTGATGTTGTTGCTTGTTGTTATTGAAGTTGAATAGTTGATGAAGTTGTTGCGAAGAGAAGCAAAGGAAATATATGAAGAATGAACCAGAGATTATAATACTAAGCTACCAAGTGCAGAATGAGGTAACAAATTTATTGAGCATAATGATTCTAGAAAACATTTGAATGATGCATTCTTATTAGACATTTTTGTACTAAATTTTTTATACTTAGAGAAGTATAAATTCCATTTGTGGGTAGGCCCTAACAGGTCTTTATATTTTGTAAATATTTTAACTGAGTACATCTCTCAGATTATAGATCTTCAAATCCTTTAACAAGGTAGAATGAATAAGTCTTTTGTACTCTTAACCAAGTATCATACTCCTAATAGGGTAAGCTACCAAAAGTAGCTAACATTGTATCTCTAACCAAGTAACCTTTATACTACAGTAGTGAAGGATTGTGGGTGTCATCCCAACCGTAGTTTTTTCCTCTAACAAAGGATTTTTGCATGACAAAAATATTTTTGTTATGTGTTGCAGATTTTATGATTTGAGTTATTTACTTTATGTTCATATTATGCAATGTATTCAACTCGATAATTGATCAATTTGTATGCTTAAAAGTTTTAAGGGTACTGATCCACCCCTCCCCTCTCAGTACATAACTTTCCTAATTTATTCCAAAAATTTCTATCAAAGCTAGTCTCTTGAGAAAAGGGTTTAACCACCTAAGATTAAAGATCATGGATATGGAAAGTTACAAGCAATCTAAGAAGATTGATAGTCTTGAGTTTGAACTAGAAAATGCACAAGCAATGATTGCAGATCTGAAAATAAAGTTAGAAAAGTCATTGAAAGTGAGAAAGAAGTTGTGTAGTGAATTGAAATCTACCCAATAAAATGTTGGTACTCTTGAGACAAAATCTGAAGGTAGTCTGAATGATGAAGCTGAATAAGCCATTGCAGAACTCATGGAAAAGAACAAGACACTCACCGAGTAGCTAAACTTAGCAAATAAAGAACAAGAAGCACAAAGAATAAGAATTAGTAGGATAATTGACTCTAAGGGAGTAGTTGAAGATGCATTGAGATTAGATGAAGAAGATAAAAGACAATATGAGACTAGAATAGCTGAGAAAGAACTTGAGAATCAAGCACTAAAGTGTGACATTGAAAGATTGGTCACTGAACTAAAATCTAAAAAAGAAGCCAATGAGGTACTAAAGAGAAGTGATGAAGCACTAAGATAATTGGATGCATAGATCAAAGGTCAGAAACAACCTAAAGACAAAACTAGACTCAAATCCAATAGTGAGAGTACTACTGAGAAAGGAGAATCATCTAAACAAGCTGACAATCAAGACACTTCTACCCCACTGAAGTAAAACAAGCCTAGTTGCTACTACTATGGGAAACCTGGACATACTGAAAATGTATGCATAAGAAAAAGGGGCAAGTCACCGAGCTCACCTAAGTTTGATAGATATTGCTATAACTGCAATAATTATGGGCACCAAGCACTTGAATGCAGATCTAGGAATGTAAACAACACAAGGAAGCCAAAATTCAATGGCTACTATAATAAATGCAACAAATATAGTCATAAATATAAAGAATACAGATCACAAAGGAGAAATGGAAAATGGGTACCGAATTGATAGAATATGCATAGTAACCATCATAGTAAATCTATACCATGGGACTACAATACAAGGATGTCATGTTTAGTCTATGGAAGGTATGAACATATTGCTCCAAACTGAATGTTGCTACATGGAAAGAACAATAGGAGATCTTGGAGAAACCCTAGCATGGCATGCTTCCATTATCACAAGCTAGGTCACCTTGCCAAAGGATGCAAGTACCAAAGCAAAGCTCCTACCAAGGAAGAGACATATGAGAAATTGAAAATAAATGTTGAATAAATGAGAGCGTAGATGAATAGGACATGGAGAAGAAAGACTATGGATGATGGAACATCATTCATGATAGTTGAAGGCACCTCATCCTCCAGATTGGGTGTAATGGAATCTACCTAATCAGTTAAGAGGTATGAGTAGGAACTGCAAGTTAAATTTCAAATCTTAAATCGGCTCCTAGTATATGTGCAGAGATTCATATTAGCATACTTAGATGCATTCAAATACATATTGTTGAGTTCATGTTTTATATTCATTCTGTGAAAGTAAATGGTAAAGGTAATCAATAAAGTGAGTCAGTGAAGCATTAATTGTTACTTTTATGACAGTTGGAAGCCCTAAACCTAGAAAAGGCTATAAATAGACCCTGTCATCTATTATTGTCACTTATCATTTTCTAAGAGGAGTGTGAGCAAAGTCACAAAGTTAAGTCTTCAAGAAAATTTGAGCGATTAACAAGGTAATCCTAAACTATTTTAATCTACTATAAAATCAATTGAGCACATTTGAATATCATTTGGTGTTGCCCTAGTTCTATTTGCGCAATCAAGCTGATAAAATTGAAACCCTAAGTGAAACTAGCAGAGAAATTGGAAAGAATGACACCTAAGCCTAAGAATCTAGTTGTTGTGGAGAATGTTGAACCCGTGAACCGTAAGTAAAAATTACCTCCAATGATAGCAGTAGAACCTGATAAGATGGGAGCTCTAAAATTGATTCCACCAAGGGTTATATTGATCGAAGATGTGCGAGCATTCATCCATTGTAAAGTTGAAGATATATACGTAGCTGAGATTGATGCATCATTTCAGAAATTGTGTGAGGACAGAAAGAATAAGGATGACTATATTCATTTGGAAACCAAACATTTGACATGTGCCCTTCACTTATCGAAAGTATTTAAAATATGGTTCTTAGCCAAGTTCATGACCATTTGATGTGGCTTGAACAACCAGTGAAGATAACAAAAGATGTTTTACACATTGTAACTAGTTACCCGATTGGAGATAAGCCAAAGGATATAAGACAAATTGAGAAGGATAAATTGAGTGAATTGACCAAGGGAAAATGGGATGGGAGAGGTTTGAAAACTTCTTCTATTGAAGACCCCGAGCTGAAATTTGCGTGTAATGTCATATCCTACCGAGCGTTTCAATCTTCAAGAGTTGACAATGTACCATGTGGAGCTATAGATTTGGCATATAGGATTATGAAGAAGAACATGCATATTGATATTTGTGAGATTTTTTTGAAGCAATTAGAAGATAATATGAATGCCATAAGGAAAGCCAAGACAAACAATTTGAACTTTTGATCATTATTGGTATGCATATTTTTCTATTTTCTGAATTTCTTCCCATCTATTGGTAATGTTACATGGAGCACTGAGAAGCCTATCATATATCAAATAAATGATTACATCCTAAGCCTAGGTAAAAATATTGACATGATAATGAATGATTACTTTTTCAAGTTTCAAGCTCAGATGCATAAGAAGTATAGGATATCACCCCAATTAGTTGAGAAATATCATGACACTATTTTTTTTGAAGTGGACACCGACACATGCATTATCAAGGAAGTTGAGCCAAGAAGCATCTGGATATAGCCTATGGGATACAAGATGGACATATACACTAAATCTCAACAAATTGAGACTATGTTAGCAAAGCCTTTTGACTGAAGAGCCAATAGATATGACACTTATGAAGAGGTTAAAGAGAAGATAAAACAAGGCATCTTAATACCTAAAGAAAAAAGGAGGATAGATAAAATGATTGAGAAATTGTCAAAGGATCTTAGAGTTGATGAAGAAGCAGATGAGGCTGGATCCTTTGACACAAAAGGAAATAAGCCACTAGCAATGAAAGCCTCACCGAGTACTGCTACTACTAGACCGAACACAAGATCCACAGCTACACCGAGATAAAAAAGGAATTTAGAAGTAGAAGAATCAAAATATAAAACACATGTGAGAAGTAAGAAATCTACCATTCGGACAAGGAGAAAATTGAACTTGCAAGAAGATAGTGAGACAGATACTAAAGATCTAAGAAAACATAATAATGTAAGCACAAGTCGATTGCAAATGAATCTAGATGAGTCACTTGAGTTACTTAAGAAGAAGGGAGGAATTGCAGGAATTAGATACATAAACTATAATGAACAAAATGAAGAAGGTAAGGCCAAGATAGAAGAGGCAGTTTTTTTACTTTGTACAAGTTTAAACTTACACCTATTGAAGTTTTTAACCATCTAACTACTGAATTGTATAGAAAAATTGATGCTAGATGGAAATATGCATTGAATGTTGAGAAAAAAATGAGGGAAAGATCCCTAATTCTATCTCAACCCACAATTTCTATAACTAAGATAGATGAGACCACGAAGAACTACTCTAACCGGTTTCTTATTAAAGGTAGATCCTTAAGGATCATGCTTGGAGAGTTAGAGAAAGTACAAAATGAGATCGATGACCAATGGAGAAAAATTCTTTCTATATACATGGAAGGTGAGACATGAAAATATCAAGATACCTAAGAGAAAGGTAAGGATAATCCTATTGATCTTACATTCGATAAAGATGAAATATTGATTGAAGATATTACAGAGAAGGACCCTGCCACTGAAATTGTCGAAGATGAAGATGTAATGAAAGAAAAGGAAACAAAGACCGAACAAATGGATACTGTTGATTTTTATGATGCAAAACTATTAGAGGAAGTTCTAGAACAAGTCAATGAGTATTTGGAAGTTGACATAGGCATGTCTAATGTTGCAACTGATACTGAGGAGAAAGGCACCAAACTAAACTAAATAAAAAGAACATGGAGAAACCGAGGAGCCTAAGGCCACCGAGCCCAATATAGAATAGAGCACCAAGGCACCTTCTACTAAGAACACCACACTTCAATAAGAGAAAGTCATTGAACTTCCAAAGAATCAAGGAAAGGACAAGATCGAGGACAGATAGGGAAAATATAACAAAGAGGAAAAGATAGAACACAAGACAAAATAGAAGACTAAAGAAAAGCAAGAGGAAAAGAAAGAGGAGTCACCGATAACCAAAGGTAAAGAAAAGCAAGCATAAATGAAAGATGAAAATGTATTTGATGTTACAGAGACCACATCTGATGCATTAAAATTATCTACTTGTGATAGTATGATAGCAAAGAAGAGGAAACATGTAGATATGAGCCAACCTATCATATTACCCAAAGTAGACCTATCTACTATGGACCTTGATGAAATGACAGAGTATGCAGAATTGGTGAGACTTAAGGCAACCCAAAATAAATGATTTCAGAAGAAAAGAGAGAGCACTATATTGGAAGATGTCAAAGAAGTACTACATGAGATTATACCATATGCTACTATAAATGAGGAGGCAAGTCTTCTTAATCAAGTGACATATATAATTCAACAAGTGTGGGAAACGAACAAAGACACAATCGACTACATGATGAAAATTCATCAGAAGAGCATGAAACTAAAATTTTTAGAAGAAATTTTGAAGAACATTGCACTAAACAAGGTATCTCTTTTTGAAGCATGCATTAACATAGAGAATAAGTTGTCTGATATTCTTTTGTTATTTTAGCAATTTTGTTCCATTTCACTATTCATTAAGGATATAAAGGAAAAACAGGAGTCTCTTGAACAAGAGATGAAGAACATATCAAACATGCATGGATCTCCAGAGGCCTATTACTCAAAGGTCAAATGGTGCAGGAGCACCTAGGCAAACTCCCAATGCTTAGTCAATTTTGGCTTGTAACTGACTCTAGCCAAGTCAGTGATTTTAATTTTGACTTTAGAAGGTCTTTCAAAGTGTATAAATAGATGGATTAGTAGTTATTACTAAATCCAATCTAGTTTAGGTTAGTTTGATTTCTAAGTTTTTAGTCCTTAGGATAGGCCTAAAATTGGAAAAGTGGTCTAAATGTGTCCTAGACCTAAGCAAAGTGTAAAAGGTGCCTAAAAAGGCCTTAATGATGTTAATCCATAGAGTTATATGGGTTAGAGGTCCTAAAATTTAGTTGGCATCATAAATGCAAAAGATGATCAAAAGTTGTCATGACAACATTTGCAACTTTTTGCAAATGTTGCATCCAACTCAACAACTTTGGATTCCCTTCATTCTAGGAGTGGGAAATCAATGTTGAAGGCCTAAAAACATAGGAGAGGAATCTTAAGATACTTTTTGGCTCATTTCTCAAGGTAGAGGATTTTGTAAGCAAGTTTTTGAAGTGAATAAAAGCATAGTGTTCTGGTTTTATAGTAAAATTGACTTATTTGAATGCTAAGGGTGTGTTAATGGATTGAAAGGTGTAATTTAGTGTTGGATTCATGAAGTAGAAGTAGATACAAGACATTTTCATTCAGTGAGAAAGTAGAGTAGAGTTGATTTGATAGTCTTAGGAAATTGTTTAAGATTTAGAGTGTTTACTGGTCCAGTTTATGTTGGAATTATATTGAGATGGTGTACTGAGAGGGGAGGGGTGAATCAATACCTCTAAAACTTTTCTTTGGTTAGCCCAATAACCCTAGATCATCAGTTTGTAAATTATCTTATCTAACTATTCATCTTTCTTTATGCATATGCAATCATATCATAAATTCTTTAGTATGTAACCATAACAGAAACATTCATGAAAATAGATAACACATAACACAAGATATGATATTGCAGAAAACTCCTGTTAAGGAAGTAAAAACTGTGGTGGGGATTGTTACCCACAAAACTTCACTATCTGCAAATAAGAAGGGGCTGGTTAAGGCTTACAATTGGTCACTTCTGATGACCTACCCTGTTAGGAGTATTCCAGTGGAGACCTGCTAAGATCTACTTCATTTGAAGCTTTAGCAACACTGTTAAGTGTGCACTCTATTAAGAGATTTGGTAAGAACGGTTAAGTCCACCTTCTACAAAAGGATTTTAGATGTGATGCACTTGTTAGAATGCAACTACATAAATCTTTGATCTGATGATATATGCAATCTTCAATTGCTGATAACAGATCCTATAAAGCTTCATACATATAAGTAATCATCCTTCCATGATTTATTAATACCTTTATCTGCTCGTCGGTAGCCTCTGTGTGTTCTTGAAAACTGATGTATTCTATTTCTAAACTTTGCATGAATTCTGCCTTCTGCTCCGTAGATGCTCTTCGTGGCTATCATTAATAATGAATTCATCCCACACAATTGAGTTTGAACATCTATTTATACTAATTTAGGTTTAATTCTTGATTCATGCATCACAAGTTAACTCTAGATCCAAGGTATACAACTTGACCTTGATCTTTAGTTAGATAGGCTTTAGATCTATTAGGATGCTTTAAAGCATTTACATAAAGCTTGCATGACCATCAAATTATGATTTAAAACAAATAAAAACTCTATAAATAGAATTACATTACTTTATCCATCGTGTAAAAATCAGATCCATAATTTGCGGGTTCTTTATCTGTCTGTCGATTCTGACGGTCGGTTTTCTTGGTTGCCGGTGTTCCTTTCTTGAACTTGTCATTGGGTATGCCTTTTCTATTCTTGTCAGGTTTGTTCTAAAAACTTGTGTCGCTGGTGATGCTTGTGGTCACTGGTGATGCTTGTCACTTTTATACTTAGCATTTTTCATTACCTCCGTATTCTGTCAGGTATGCTTGTTGTTCGCCAGTAATTCTTGTAATCTGTCGGTGATGCTTAAAGTCTGGTGGTAATGCTTTAGTCTGCCAGTAATGCTTGTTGTTCACCTGTAATGCTTTAGTCTACCGGTGATCTCTGTCAATATTTTTCACTAAGTGTACTAATGGAAAAATAATGTCATCAATCTCCCCCTTTGACATTAGTATCAAAAACATGATATGTGCAACATACTGAGTGTATTTAGTATGTACACCTGTGTATTTCTTCCTTAGTCATTTGAATTACTCCCCCTATGTATATGCCGGTAAGTGTAAGTATATATACATATCCTTATGTATTTTATTTTCCTCTTTTTCATCTGTGTATACATATTTTACATAACTATATACATTTCCTTTCCTCCTTTTTTGATTCTAAAGGAAAAGGTACTTACAGCTTCTCAAAAAAGTGGGAATGTGAGGACTTGATCTCCTCCATCATCTTTTCCCATTTCTCCTTCAGCATTTCTAGAGCCATGTGCTCTAATGAAATCCTTACATGGATATCATAGATGTTGTCTACTATAGACATCTCAGGGGTTGCTATCATATTTATAGCATCAGAAATATGTTGTTGCAGAATGGTAAGATTAGGTAGAATGTGTGCCTGAAGTTCAGTAATCTCACCTCTGAATTGTGTCTCAGCATCCCATATTTCTTGCCTTAGCCTGTTCACCTCAATGACTGTGTCATGATGTGCCTTTATGCTATCGGCATGTGATGTTAGGCTTTGTGCACTTGTTGTGACATTATGATCTATCTCTGCTAGTTTGTCACTATTCTCTTTTGCAAATTTCTCAAGTGTGCACATCTTTTGAGCTAAGGTGATTGCCTCAGCAATCATTGGCTCTAATTCTGTAGTGAGTTTAGAGAGATTTACCTTGTTCAATGCCACTTCTTGGCTGATTTTATCAATTAACTTGAATTGATATTTCTTTTCTGCTTGTTCTTCCATTGCTTGTTCTGCATCTATACATTGCTCTGTGATGGCGTCGGTAAGAACAACAATTTGTTCCTTTACTGAAGCATTTTCTTCAAGTTTCACTTCAGGAACAAGTTGTTGGAGTATCTCTTTAGCTTTGTCAAGTGCCATGTTTTCTCTATGTTCTTGTATCATCTTCTTTTGTATGGATTTTCTCTGACATAACACTCCAAACTCTTGAAGTTTGTCACTGTCCAAAGTGGTAATGTCCCAGTTTGGAACTTCAATGAATTCATCAAGTGTCACAGCCAATATATCCTTCTTTACTATTTTATTTTTCTTCTTCTTTGGTTGGGTGGAGGATTGATGTACCACCATCTGTAAGGCTTGAGATTGGGTTGATTTTATTGGTGAGTGTCAAGAGGATGAGGCATATTTTTGTACCTATTTTGTGTTCACCGGCCAGTTTGGTGAAGACGTCTCCTCATGTACCTTGGGTGTTTCAACAGATGAATCTTCTTTAAGTTTCATACCTTCATTTTTCTTGACACCTTCACTCTTATCTTTCTCTTCCCCCTTTCTCAATGTATCATCAGTTGTTTTATTTGCCTCTTTGCTTTGTTCTTTTGATACATCTTGCTGCTCATCGGTTGCATCCTTCATTTCTGTATCGGTATCCTTGGGAGTATTGGATGCACCCTTTTTATCATCGATACCCATATCCTTGGGTATATCATCATCTTTCTTAGATGATTTTTCCTGACTTGACTGTATATCAATAGCATCTATTAATATATTCATGTTTGTCAGCGTATTGACAGTTGCAGTGTCAATAACTATGTCCTGTCTGTTAGTATTACCCTTGGTAGCATTGATGTCTTCATCTTTTTGTATCTCTGCTGTAGGGTCTTTTCCTATAATGGTATCGAAAATGTTGTCTAACCATGAATTTTCATTTATATCAACATCCAAGTTACCTTTTATTGACAGTTCTTCTTTGGTAACTTCTTCATCCTCCAAGTTTATGTGGATTGGGCTTTCTGGTACTTGATCATCTTCACCATCTTTTGGCAGTCCTCATCTATAACATCAGTCTATTTTTGGCCTGTGATCTGTACCTCTTCACTATCTAACTCAACTGTTGAGTTACCTAGTTTGTTGATAGGTTCCTTTTCAGGACTGTTTTCCTCATCAGGATTTAGTATCTCACTCCATATCTTATGAGTGTCTGCTTCCAGCTCTATAAGTTTCTCTTGAAGAAATTTATAAGCTCTCAACTTGGGTGAGAATATTTTTGCATATTTCTCCATGACTTCTTTGATTTCTTCTTTTGATGATTCAGGCATAAGAGAAACCAATACTCTTTCTCTAATCCTTTTTTCTTCATGGAGTGCATAAGTGAATCTAGAAGCTATTCTATCTAATAGTTCTTGCGGAACATCTCTTGTGGTGAATTGTAGTGGGACATAATAATGTTTGCACAATTTTGAAATTAGTGCATCTTCTATCTTATTCTGTTCTTCAGTGTCCCATCTTAACCACTTCCTAATTTTTGGATGTCCAACTGATGTAGATTCATAAATATACTTACATATGTCATCAATGTCATTAGATGGTGATGTAACCTTTGCTTTTTCCTTTGCTAGTTTGATAGTGCTAGGTTCATCCATTGCTAATTCTTCTAATTCCTCTTCATTATGAACATATTTCCTCCTCTTGGCAGGTTCCCTAGCTGGTTGTTTTGCCTTTTGAGGTGCAGGTTTCCTCTTGTACACCTTCCCTTTTACCATGGGAAAAGGAATTGCATCCTGTGCTGTTTGCCTTCTAGTTCTAGACTTTTTAGGTGGAGGAGGAGGTGGTGAATCAAACTTCTCTTCCTCTGATTCATTTGTCTCTACTGTATCACCGATGGGAAGCTGGTCATCGGTGTCTTCCTCCTTACTTTGTTGTTCCTCCTTACCTTCTTCTTCTTCTCCATCAAAAGATATTTTCAAGTTCTTTTTCAGATTCTTTACCATTCTTTTAGATTGTTTTACAGCCTTCTTGACAACAAGATTTGTCTTAATCTTTAGTTTGGCTTCCTCATAGGTACCAAATCTCAGTTGTTTGTTGTCAATGGGTTCATTTAACAATGCCTTAATGCATTCATTTGCTAACCCTATTTTGATTTCATACTCCAGTTTTGATAGCCATGATTTCCTGGGAACTACAAGCTGTATGTAAGTGAAATATGTATCCACCATGAAACATATTTCCTCACGGTGTTCCTGTACCAGATTCTCAGGAATTCTACTTCTAGCTTGTAAAATTTCCTTAATGGTCTTGAAATATTCATGCATTACATTATCAAAATCTGTACCAAGTGATTCTATGAATTCACTTATCTGAATGGTAATCGGTCTACTTGTGTCCCATGCTACTTTTCCTATGGAAGGAAAGTACTCTTCAAAGTAAAAGAATATACACATTATGAGGGAACCAAACTTACATGTGTTTTTCCTTGAGGACCTTATTGTACACATGTTCTCCTCAAATTGATGTAATAGGATCTCTGCTAGATCCATCTTCTTCCCCTGTTTGATAATCTTGTACACTGTGCTCATAGCAGTACTAGATATGATGTTCATTCTGCTTGCTTGGAAGATCTTGTAACCAACAACACATGCTCCAAACTTCAGTTCAACGTCGGTTATGGTGTTGACCTTTAGTGGCCTTTTGTCTGATTTTGCACTGGTTAGTCTTTCAACTTCTGCTAGAGATGGATGTTTGTGAGCCTGTGGTTTATCAGTTGTTGGATAACCAGTAACCGCATGTATAACATCCTTAGTTATAGCCTTTGGCTTATTTAGCCATAGAGTGTTGTTGTGAACTCTGATAAGAATGATTTTAATCCACTCTGTCTTGAAAACCCTAGGAAAATGAAGTGCATTTGTGAGTCCTTTTACCTCCAAGTGTTTGTGCTCTTCTTTGATCTTTCCACTATCATCACAAAGTACCATATAGGCATTATCAAGGTCTAGATCTCCTATCTCTGAGATCTTACAATGAATATAGGACCTTACATCCTCGACCAATAAAACCCTAGGTGGGATTCAGGAAAATGCTCTGAAATTGTCTGGTTGAGAAGCTATTTCAGGGTGTAGCTTATACTTAGGTTCAGCACACGCTCCTTTGTTAACAAGTCTAAAGGGTTTCTTCTTGTCATCCTTAATTTTCTCTACCCTAGAAGTCGATGCCATCGTATTTGCAATTTAGGGCTTTTTGCAAAATAAGGACAGTGCTATCGGTGAGTGTGTTAACTTATTGATTCTCTGTGATTGCTTGTGAATCTAAATGCTTCATGGTTGACTTCTGCTAGGTCGCTTTCCAATCTTCTTTCAAATCGCTCTAGTTTTCTCTGCTCTGCTCAAAAATTGCGGGTGTGAAAATGAGCTTACCTGTCGGGCTTTTATACCTTTTTGTGCCCTAAGTTGTCATAAATGCTTACCAACTCGTTGGTATATGAAGATTGCTTTTGTCGGTAAAGACATTCATAACACCATCGGTGTCTGTGCAAAGCATCGGGGTAGTTAGCGGTTTTGGAGACTTCACCGATGATTTTTGGTGATGTTGTGACAATAGCTTTTGTAGATTCAGTGCTCACCAATATCTATCAGTTTACACTTAGCTTATGTAATGACCGATACATTCCTGTAAGTAACGCTAACTTTCTCTGTGTGTTCACCGATGCAGTTTGTTCCCAATAACCGATGGTTGCTTTTCAATAGATTAACAAGTAACAATATATTGCATCTTTATTCATGCCTATATTACAATATGAACTTTGTATAATGGAACCGATGTATAGTTAAAACTTGTCATAATTGCAGTTCCATACTTGTGCAATCTAGTTAGATGTAGTGATGTCACTGGATCCAGTGGATGGGGTGTCACTATTTGCATTGCTTGTACTAGCACCTTCAGTGTTTGTGGCTTTTACCCATATCTTGTTTCTCATTCGTTTGATGTCATCAATGGTATTTCCATTGGGATGTGTATTTGTGTTTGTCAGTCAGTCTTTGCAATATTTTATCACATGTCCAACCTTATGACAATGTAAACATGCCATACCTGGATTGGACCAACCTCTTGACCTTCTAGTCCATTTTCTCATACAGTTGGCAGCAATATGACCATACCTTCCGCATGCTGTGCAATTTACCCATGTGTTATAGTCCCAAACATATGAGTTACCTTCTCTTGTTGGTTTGTAGCTTTTATCAGTTTCCTTTGGAGTCCATGCCTTGTTTTTTTTTCCAGCATTCCTTATGTATATGCCCATTCATCTTGCATGTAGGACAATATTTGTCCATATAGGTTTTTCTCTTTGGATCTGCACTCATGTGCCTTGTGTCCTTTCTTTTGACATTTATAATAATTACCAATAAAAGTAGATTGTGCTTGAGAAATACCTTTCATTTTTCTTTTGTAGATGTTTGAGGTGTGGCCTGGTTTTCCATAGTGATTGCATGACAACTTCTTGGATCTTGGGGTTGTGAAAGCATTCCTCTTATCTGGTTGATTTGAGGATTCACCATTCTTATTGTACCCTAATCCTATGTAGTTGTTGACTCTCCTTTGTCCATCAAGAAAATCATCCATCATTTTGTTGCTATCCTCAGCCTTTTTGATCAATTCATTATGTTGATTCTGGAATTTGATTTCATGCTTCAATTTTTCATTCTCTTCTCTTAGCTCACCAATGATCTGTATTCTTTCAATGAGTTTTGTATCTAATCTGTTTGCTTCTTGACTCATAAGAATAATCTAGTTGGTGACCTCATGGTGATGCTTAGTGAGTCTTTGAATCTCTGATTCTTTCTCTTGTAGTTTCTCTGTAATTTTCCTCCTATCATCAATGGCTAGTGTTATTTCATTTTCAGCTTTTCTTGCATCATTCATGACATCAATCATTTTTACCATTTGAGTCTCTTGAC
>MU226296.1:292528-308404 GCA_018584345.1 Thuja plicata
ATCAATCATTTTTACCATTTGAGTCTCTTGACCAATTTGCAGCATCTTGATTTGATCTATCAGATGTAGATTGATCTCTTGCATACTTGTAATTTCTTCAACTGATGCATCTGAAGCTTTGCTCAATAATGATTCTGCTATTTCAAAGTACTCTTGTATTTCCATTTCTTTGTAGTCTTTCTCATTTAGCCTAATTTCCATAATCTTTCTTTCATCAAGAAGTTTTCTCAGCTTTATCTTTGCCTCCTTATACTGCTCATAGTTTATTTGCATTTGTAACTGCTCATTCTCAATAGTCATGTCCAATTTGAACTTGTCCATTGCTCTGATCTTCTCTCAAGTCTTTAAGCTTATCAAGAGAGAGACTCAGCTCTGATACCAATTGTTGGAATTATATTAAGATGATGTACTGAGAGGGGACAGGTGAATCAATACCTCTAAAACTTTTCTTTGGTTAGCCCAATAACCCTAGATCATCAGTTTGTAAATTATCTTATCTAACTATTCATCTTTCTTTATGAAAATGCAATCATATCATAAATTCTTTAGTATGTAACCATAATAGAAACATTCATGAAAATAGATAACACATAACACAAGATATGATATCGCAGAAAACTCCTGTTAATGAAGTAAAAACTGCGGTGGGGATTGTTACCCACAAAAATTCACTATCTGCAGATAAGAAGGGGCCGGTTAAGGCTTACAATTGGTCACTTCTGATGACCTACCCCTTTAGGAGTATTACAGTGGAGACCTGTTAAGATCTACTTCATTTGAAGCTTTAACAACACTGTAAAGTGTGCACTTTGTTAAGAGATTTGGTAAGAACGGTTAAGTCCATCTTCTACAAAAAGATTTTAGATGTGATGCACTTGTTAGAATGCAACTACATAAGTCTTTGATCTAATGATATATGCAATCTTCAATTGCTGATAACAGATCCTATAAAGCTTCATACATATAAGTAATCATCCTTCCATGATTGATTAAAACCTTTATCTGCTCGTCGGTAGCCTCTGTGTGTTCTTGATAGCTGATGTATTCTATTTCTGAAATTTGCATGAATTATACCTTTTTCTCCTTAGATGCTCTTTGTGGCTATCATCAATAATGAATTCATCCCTCACAATTGAGTTTGAACATCTATTTATACTAATTTAGGTTCAATTCTTGATTCATGCATCGCACGTTAACTCTAGATCCAAGGTATACAACTTGACCTTGATCTTTAGTTAGATATGCTTTAGATCCATTAGGATGATTTAAAGCATTTACATAAAGCTTGCATGACCATAAAATTATCATTTAAAACAAATAAAAACTCTATAAATAGAATTACATTGCTTTATCTGTCGTGTAAAAATCAGATCCATAATTTGCGGGTTCTTTATCTGTTTGTCAGTTCTGACGGTCAGTTTTCTTGGTCGCTGGCATTCCTTTCTTGAACTTGTCATCGGGTATGCCTTTTTTGTTCCTGTCAGGTTTGTTCTGAAAACTTGTGTCACCGGTGATGCTTGTCACTTTTATACTGAACATTTTTCATTACCTCTGTGTTCCGTCAGATATGCTTGCTATTCGCTGATAATGCTTGTAATCTACCAGTGATGCTTGAAGTCTGGCGGTAATGCTTTAGTCTACCAATAATGCTTGTTGTTCACCGATAATGCTTTAGTCTGTCGATGATCTCTGTCAATGTTTTTCACTAAGTGTACTAATGGAAAAATAACGTCATCAGTTTAGGTAGATTTTGGTTTCATGGCTCCCCCATAGAATCCAACCATGGGAAAATACAAAAGGTGGAAGAATATGTTAGGGGAGCCTTTATACAGTGTATATATTTAGTTAGGAGGCTTGGAGAACCAATTCTCTATTTTTGAAGCCATGCCCTAGGCGAGCTGTGACTATCCAGTTAGGTGTATGAAAGAGCTAAGAGTGAATGCAGAAGAAATGGTGTGTGTGAAAGATCTGAACCAAGTGTAGTTTCAGAGTCATTAGGGTCCTATAGATCCCTAGTTGTGAGATAAGAGTTTGAACAATCCATTTGGATAGATTTCTAGAGAGAAATCAGTCAACTGTATTTTAGGAACCCAAAAAGCCCTATTAGCCCTACATTTCAGGACACTGGTGTACGGATGACTTGGGAACCCTAGACCTTGAAAATATTTTAGGTTTTCCAAAAGGGTATTAGGATCCTAGGTTAGGTTTTGGGGTTGTTTGTAATATTTGGGAAGAAATCCAAAAAAAGCCTCTTTATAGGGCTAATTGGTCAATTAGGCCTAATATGGTCCTATAAGGATTGAATTTGGAACTCGATTGAATTGGGATTGAAAACCTATTGTATTGGAGTAAAGAGGATGAAAAATGAGTGTTCAAATGGAGGACATGACCCATGTATCATTGGTGAAGTTGAGATGGGGTATTTATGCCTAGAATCTGTCAAGTAAGGTGAAGCACAAGAAGCATAACTCACTATGTGGAGTTAGTGAAGTCTTAGGCCATTGGAGCAAAGACTTGGGAGATCCTAGTGTTGATTTTACGATCCTAAGAAGGCTAGGACAAGTGGAGTCCTAGTGGATTTTGTGAAAGCACACCTTAGAACACTTTCATCAGATTGATATTAGAGCTTGTTTGATTAGGCTTGTGGTTAATGTTCCAACTAGTAGAATCAATAGGAGAGTCTACAATGGTGACCAATGTAGAGTTGGATAAGAAGGTAGATGATCAAGAAGTGGAGAATAGAATGCTCCGAGATAGATTGTCTTAATTAGAGAAAAAGGTAGATGAATTTGATGAGAAAGCAGAAGAAGTGAAGGATAAGGTTGAAGGGAAAGGAAAAGAGATTTCCATAGATGATGAAGTACCCGAAGCTGACCCTATCCTGAATGAGGAACCATTCTTGAAAGATTTAAAGGCTATGAGTGGTAAAGAACTAGAAGGAAATCCAATCTTTACTGAAAATATGGAACCAAATATAGTCCTAGATTGGATAGAAGGACTAGAAAACCATTTTTAGTGTGATGGTATCATTGAGGCTCAAAAGGTGAAAGTTGCAAAAGCTATACTAAGAGGGTCTGCACTCACTTGGTGGAAATTCATCCAAGATGAGAGGGAGAAAGAAGGAAAGAAGCCCATTTCCACATGGGGAGATATGGTTGCAAAGGTTAGAGATGCTTATATCCCTGAGGATTATGAAATCCAACTGCATAAAAGAAGACAAGGTTTGAGATAGAAGGACCTAGATGTAAACTCCTATACTGAAGAGTTTCAGAGACTTTGCATGAGATCTAGAGTTACAAAGGATGTGAAGGTTAAGGTAGAAAGATACCTTAATGGCCTTAAGTGGACCATACAAGATGAGGTGAGTCTCTTGACTCCAGACACCATTTAGAAGTGCCACAAAATTTCTATAAAAGTTGAAGAGAAGCCGAGAAAGAAACAAGACTCTAGAACTACGAGAGGAAGAGGTAGAGGAAGAGACACTAGAGGATAGAGAGGTGGATATGGTGGAAGGAGTTCTAAACCAAAGAGTCAAGGAGAGACTAAATTTGTTGAAAAAAGAGAAGGAAAATCCAACAGAGGGAGTTCAAATAGAGGAAGGAACTCTAGTAATAGAGGAAGAAATAATAAATAAGGTAGGGGTAACTACTTTGCTAACATGAAGTGTTACCACTGTAACCAGATGGGACCTCCTACATACAGATGTCTAGAGAAGGGTACTACTTCTCAAGGAAGTGATAAAAGGGTGAATTATGCCCAAGAAGAGACTCATGGTGGTAGCAAACACCCTAAAATTACTTTAAGTTAGAGGAAGGTGATAATTTAATGATGAGAAGAACTTTGATTAAGGAGCCAGTGAAAAAAGAGCCTAGTCAAAGGAGATCATTATTTAGAGTGAAATGCAAAATGATGGGGAAATTGTGTAGAGTCATGATAGAATCAGGGTCTATTGACAATATAGTGTCAGAAGAACCAGTCAGCAAGTTGAAAATGAAGAGGATACCCCACACAAATCCCTATAAGGTTAATTGGTTGAACAAAGGGCAACATGTCCTTGTCAAGGAACAAGATTGGGTGGAATTATCAATTGGGAGATACAAGGATAAATTATTATGTGATGTACTACCTATGGATGCATGCCACCTACTCCTAGGTAGACCATGGCAATTTGATAGACATGCCATGCATGATGGAGCAAAGAATTCATATTCTTTCAAGAAGGATAATGTGACATTCAAAATACAGTCACTATTGGAGGTTGGAGAGATGAAATCTTTTGGCCCCAATGTCCTTATGGTTAGTGAAAAGGAGTTATTAGAAGCCTTAGAAAAAGGAGAAGGAGTTGGTTTTGTACTGGTGTTGAGACCAAAAGAAGAAGTTGCATACAAGACAATCAAGAAGACAAAATTACCAAAGGAAGTGCAGGAGATGTTGCAGGAGTATGAGGGTATTGTTAGTGATAAAAATCCATCATCCCTACCCCCTAAGAGGACTGTAAGCCACAAAATAGAATTCATTCCAGGAGCTACCCTTCCCAATAAGGCTGCATATAAAATGACTCAACAAAATGAGGAAATAGCTAGATAGATTCAAGAACTCCTAAGCCAATGTATGATTAGAAAGAGTATTAGTCCTTGTGTCGTACCCACTATCTTAGCCCCTAATAAGGGAGGAACATGGAGGCTATGTACTGACTCCAGAGAAATAAATAGAATAACCATTAGGTATAGGTTCCCTATCCCTAGGATAGAAGACCTAATGGACTGTCTAGGCGAAGCCAAATTTTTCACAAAGATTGACTTGAAGAGTGGATACCATCAAATTAGAGTCAATGAGGGAGATGAATGGAAAACAACCTTCAAGACCATAGAAGGACTATATGAGTGGCTTGTAATACCATTCGGGTTATCCAATGCCCCATCCAAATTCATGAGACTCATGAATGAAGTCCTAAAAGACTACATAGGCAAATTTGTGGTAGTCTACTTGGATGATATACTCATCTATGGCAAGACAAGAGAAGAACACCTCACACATCTACAAATAGTCTTCAAGAAGCTTCATGAAGAGAAGTTGATGATCAACTTGGATAAATGTGAATTCATGAAACAAGAGCTAGTATACCATG
Source organism: Thuja plicata (assembly GCA_018584345.1). Classification (NCBI taxonomy): domain Eukaryota; kingdom Viridiplantae; phylum Streptophyta; class Pinopsida; order Cupressales; family Cupressaceae; genus Thuja; species Thuja plicata. The sequence continues at coordinate 297,657 of MU226296.1, forward strand.
GGTTTGTACTATCTCAAGGCAATCTAAAAATGGATCCTAGCAATGTGGAAGCCATCATCAATTGGCCTACACCAAGGAAAACAACTGAGGTAAGAATTTTTCATGGCTTAGCACAGTACAATAGAAAGTTTATTAAGAAATTCAGTGCAATTTGTGCTCCTATGCTTGATACTATCAAGGGTGGGATGAGAACAAAATTTTTATGGAATGAACAAGCTAACCATGGGTTTGAGTTGTTAAAGAAGAAGATTGCTACCCAACCAATCTTGATTTTTCCAAGCTTTGAGAAGCTATTCACAGTGGAATGTGATGCCAACAATCTAGCCATTTGTGCAGTCTTGAGCCAAGAGGGAAGACCAGTGGCCTTCCACTATGAGAAACTAAGTGAATCTATGAATAAATACTCTTCTTATGACCTAGAGATGTATGCTATGGTCCAAGCACTAAGAAAGTGGAGGCACTACTTGCTTCCAAAGGAGTTCATAGTCTATTCAGAAAATCAAGCATTAAGTTTCTTGAACTCACAAGATAAGCTCAGTTACAAGAATATGAAGTGGGTTGAATACCTACAAGCATACACCTTCAACATCAAGCACAAGAAGGGGATAGACAAATTCAAAAACCTATATAGAGAAGATGAAGACTTTGTAGACATTTACAAGGTATGCCAAGAATATAAGAATCACTTTCATAGGAAATTATCTGAATATACTTTGCAAAGTGGTATATTGTTTAAAGGGAGTCAATCGTGTATCCCTAGAGGGTCTATAAGAGAGAATATAATTTAGGAGAAACAAAATGGTGGACTTAGTGGCCATTTTGGTGTCAATAAGACCCAAGAATTAGTTTAGAGATTCTACTTTTGGCCCAAGATGAATTTGGATATTAGGAAGTATGTAGAGAGTTGTGTTGTGTGTCAGAAGACAAAGGGAACATCATCCAATGCAGGCCTTTACCAACCACTTCCTATTCCAAGAAGACCATGGGAATGTTTAAGCACGGATTTTGTAGTTGGTTTGCCCAACAAAATAGGGAATTGGATAGTATTTATATTATTGTGGATAGATTCAGTAAGATGGCACACTTTATACCCTATAAGAAATCCCATGATGAAAGTCAGATAGCTTTCCTATTCTTCAAGGAGGTAGTCAAAATACATGGTTTACCACTGAGCATAGTGTCAGACAGAGACACAAAGTTTATGTGTCATTTTTGGAAGACTCTATGGCAGAAGCTAGGAACCAACTTATCTTTTGGATCTGCATACCATCCTCAGACTGATGGCCAAAAAAAGGCAGTAAATAGGAGTTTTGGAAACCTCCTAAGATGTTTAGCTAAGGAGTATGGTCAAGCTTGGGACCAACTCATTGGGCAAGCAAATTATGCTTACAATGACACAATGATTAGAACTACTGGTAAGAGTCCTTTTGAGATTGTTTATGCCCTTCATCCAAGAGACATATTTGAGCTTAGAGATCTGAAGGATGGAGCCAAGGGAAATGGCTATGCAGATGACTTTTCACGTTCTATGCAAGAAGTCCATGAAGCAGTGAGGAAGACACTCATTGAAAATAAAAAGAAAACAAAGAGAAAAGTGGATGAGAGGAAAAGAGATGTCCAATTCCAAATTAGGTATTTGGTGATGGTACACCTTAACAAGGCAAGGTTGTAGAAAGGAGTGCCGCATAAAATACAGATGACAAGAATTGGCCCATGTACTATACTGGCCAAATATGGCACAAATGCATACAAGGTGGAACTTCCAGAGGATATGGGTCTATCTCCGGTGTTATATGTAGTAGAATTATTTTTGTACAAAGGCCCAATCCCATATCTAGATCAAATTTTGATTGAAGTCATACATGAGGTGGAGGAACTCAACTTGCCATCTGCACCAATCAAGAAGGAAGAACACATACTAGATTCTAAAGTCTACAAGAAGACAAGAAAGAAGGACTACAAAGAAAACTTGGTGAAGTGGCATGGACAAACATATGCCAGATGCAGTTTGGGTAAAGGAGAAAGAGTTCAAAAAGTTGGGCATTGATCCCAAATTACTCAATCCACGGGTGGATTAAAGCCTTTTCATTTGGGGATGATGGTGTAGTAATACCTAGGAAAACTCCCAATGCTTAGTCAATTTTGGCTTGTAACTAACTCTAGCCAAGTCAGTGATTTTAATTTTGAACTTAGAAGGTATTCCAATGTGTGTGACTAGATGGATTAGTAGTTAGTACTAAATCCAATCTAGTTTAGGTTAGTTTGATTTCTAAGTTTTTAGTCCTTAGGATAGGCCTAAAATGGGAAAAGTGGTCTACATGTGTCCTAGACCCAAGCAAAGTGTAAAAGGTGCCTAAAAATTCCTTAATGATGTTAATCCATAGAGTTATATGGGTTAGAGGTCCTAAAAGTTAGTTGGCGTCATAAATGCAAAAGATGCTCAAAAGTTGGCATGACAACATTTGCAACTTTTTGCAAATGTTGCATGCAACTCGACAACTTTGGATTCTCTTCATTCTAGGGGTGGGAAATCAATGCCGAAGGCCTAAAAACATGGGATAGTCATATTAAGATACTTTGTGGCTCATTTCCCGAGGTAGAGGGTTTTGTAAGCAATTTTTTGAAGTGAATGAAAGCAGAGTGTTCTGGTTTTACAGTACAATCAACTTATTTGAATGCTAATGGTGTGTTAATGGATTGAAAGGTTTAATCCAGTGTTGGATTCATGAATTAGAAGTAGATACAAGACATTTTCATTCGGTGAGAAAGTAGAGTAGATTTGATTTTATAGTCTTAGGAAATTGTTTAGGATTTAGAGTGTTTACTGGTCCAGTTTAGAGAGATTTTGGTTTCATGGCTCCCCCATAGAATCTAACCATGGGAAACTATAAAAGGTGGATGAATATGTTAGGGGAGCCTATGTACAGTGTATATATTCAGTTAGGAGGCCTAGAGAACCAATTTTCTATTTTTGAAGCCATGCCCTAGGCGAGCTATGATTGTCCGGTTAGGTGTATGATAGAGCGAAGAGTGAATACAAAAGCAAGGGTGTGTGTGAAAGATCTAAAACAAGTGTATTTTCAAATTCATTAGGGTCCTATAGATCCCTATTTGTGAGATAAGAGTTTGAACAATCCATTTGGATATATTTCTAGAGAGAAATCAGTCAACTACATTTTAGGAACCCAACAAGCCCTATTAGCCCTACATTTCAGGACACTGGTGTACGGATGACTTGGGAACCCTATACCTTGAAAATATTGTAGGTTTTCCAAAAGGGTATCAGGATCCTAGGTTCGTTTGGGGTTGTTTGTAAGATTTGGGAAGAAATCCAAAAAAACCCTCTGGATAGGGCTAATTGGTCAATTAGGCCTAACAGGGTCCTATAAGGATTGAATTTGGAACTCAATTGAATTGGGATTGAAAACCTATTATATTGGAGTAAAGAGGACGCAAAATGAGTGTTCAAATTTAGGACATGACCCTTGTAGCATTTTTGAAGTTGAGATGGAGGATTTATGCCTAGAATCCTTCAAGCAAGATTGAAGCATTGAGACAAAACTAGTGACAGTTGTCTTTCAAGGTGAAGCACAAGAAGCATAACTCACTATGTTGAGCTAGTGAGGTCTTAGGAAATTAGAGAAAAGACTTGGGAGATCTGGTGTTGAGTTTAGGATACTAAGAAGGCTAGGAAAAGTAGATTCCTAGTGGAGTTTGTGAAAGCACACCTTGGAACACTTCCATCATCAAATAATTAATGGGAAGGCATCAAGAGCTATGAAATGCATAATACAAACTAAGGATGGAACTCCTTGAGCTGCAAGAAACTCTTATTCCCCACCTGGATTCAATGCAGAATCATTTGAAGAAAGCCAAAGACTTAGTTGCTTCTCCCGATTACAGCTCATTGGACACTATTACTGGTATGGTATTTGATGTCGCTACATAGATTTTTGTTATGAAAACACTGAAGGATACATGGGAGGAAGAACTAGCTGATGTAAAGACTAAGTTTAAATAAAATTTTGACCAGATATCTCCAGAAGATAAGGATAAGAAAGTATTGTTTTGGCATGTTTGTCAAAAAGGGGGTATGCATAAGGATAGTCTGATATGTAAATATAGATAGGTATGTTTACAGTAGGGAGATACAAGTAGTTGAATTTTGAGGAGAATTATCCAAGGAGGAGTCATAATTTTTTTAAAGTTTTGACAATTTTGACGACTTTGAAGTTTTTCACAAAATGCCAAACTAATGTCAAAGGGGGAGATTGTTACTCCTAAAGTGATTGTGTTGTCATTAGTTTTATGCAAAGTCAAATCTATGAATGTAACCAAAGCAGGCAAGTCAATATAATGTAGAAGACACAATTGGTAAAGGCAACTGAGACAACCAACAAGCACTAAGAAAGCTACATATATCAAGTCATGCAAAGTAATTACCGAGCACTCATAAACACCAAAAATAAAGTACAGAGTTACTAAGTAAGCACAAGCATGTTATCGAGTATTCCAGAGCTGACATTTCAATTGAATTTAGATACATTGTATCTAGACACCAAGCAGGAAGCGTTGCACAAAATTCAAGGTAAGCGTTAATTGAATCATTGGGATTCCAAACACATGATTGAACATGATCACAAGGCAGATCCACTAATGAAATTTTAGAAGACATGATACATTGGAGATGTAACCAAAGTTTAAGCACTTAATCTCTACCATTGATTCATGATACTCTAGATCTAGTTAACTACCTGAGTCACAGTTAACTGCCTTGAAATTGTATAAGAGATCAGTTTGAAGAATGAGCAAGTTGTTGTTGACGTTGTTTCTTGCTGTTACTAAAGTTGAAGAGTTGATGAAGTTGTTGCGAAGAGAAGAAAAGGAAAGATATGCAAAATGAATCAGAGCTTATAATACTAAGCTATTGAGTGCAGAATGAGGTAACATAGTTATTGAGCATAATGAGTCTAGACAACATTTGAATGATGCATTCTTATCAGACATATTTGTACTGAATTTTTTATATTCAAAGAAGTACAAATCCTATTTGTGGGTAGGCCCTAACAGGTCTTTATATTTTGTAAATCCTTTAACTAGGTACATCTCTCAGATTAGAGATTGTCAAATCCTTTAACAAGGTAGACTGAATAATTATTTTGTACTCTTAACCGAGTATCATACACCTAATAGGGTAAGCTACTAGAAGTATCTAAGATTGTAGCTCTAACCAAGCAACCTTTATACTACAATAGTGAAGGATTGTGGGTGTCATCCCCACCACAATTTTTTCCTCTAACAAAGGATTTCTGCGTGACCAAAATATTTGTGTTATGTGTTGCAGATTTTATGATTTGAGTTATCTAATTTATGTTCATATTATGCAATTTATTCAACTCGGTAATTGATCAGTTTGTATGCTTAAAAGTTTTAAGGGTACTGATTCACCCCTCCCCTCTTAGTACATAACTTTCCTAAGTTATTCCAAAACAAAACTAACACTAAAAGGATGTAACAACTACAACTTATGATAGAACCATGTAAAATAGTGGAAAATGGTCATAAACAAACTAAGAAATTTCAATTCAGTGAATATGACTTTGGACCAAATAAAGATATTACTATTGGGGTTTTAGAGAGGACAAGAGAAGGTGTTGTGGACTTCTATCGCTTGATGAGGTGGGCTTTCCATGAGATAAAAAGTTATAATCTCAAGCAAAGGTCTCTTTTAAGAAAAATAGAGGTGCTGGATTCCACCAGGATGGTTAAGGACAGTGCTAAATATCCTGCTACCAAGGAGATATGGATGGAAGAGGATAAGACCTCTCTCACTGGTCGCCTTTCTCAAATTGTTAATACTTTGTAGAATTTGAAGAAGGACTACGACTCTAAAGTTGGGGAGTTGGATCTGAAAAAAATGGAGTCACTCTGCACAAAATTATGGAGCAAAGTCATAAGGTTCTCAAATCCTTGGCTAAGTACATAAAGACCTTGGTGACAAAGCTGGAGCAGATGCACCAGGACAAACCCATTGATGAGATGGACTCTGAAAAGGAAACTAGTTATGAGGCCCCTAGTGGCCCTAGCAAACACACTCATGCTAACACCAAAAAGAAGTTGGTGAAGCTTCGTAAGGACATTGAGGAGCTAAAGAAGGATACTCATAACATGAATCAGATGAAATTAGAGGTTGTTGAGCTTTTAAAAAATCTAAATTAATTATGTTCTGGGTGCTGGTCTTGCTATGTCTTTTTGTTGGCTTTTTGTTTTGTGTTGGTCCTTGGTTGTTTCTCTTCTGCTCCTAGCTATCCATTTTGTAGACCCTTGGTCTAATTTGGCTATCTCTATGCTTTAATTATTATTCTAATGTAATTTCTCTGTAAAGGTTTTCAGGTCCCTTCAAAACCTATTTTTGCCTTAATAAAAAAACTACAAAATCTCCATTAATTTACTAATTATAAATCAATCTTCACCATAGCTAGGAATCCTTGCAAAATGACTTGCATGAATGTAAATCAATTAATATGGTGGTTGTGAATAATTATGAAAATACTATTAGTACTATAAATTAGGTCAATCGCTATCATTGGAATATATCCAATGCAATATAAGGATACCATCTCATCATAACCCAACCACTTCATGCTTTGTTGGAGATCAAGCATCTCATCTTGATCACTTTGTACTACCCTATCTCTCAATGGATTTATTGATAGTAGATTTCAATGGAAACAATATGCCTCCTCAACTCATTACAATATTCTCTCCTTAATGAAAACCTTGAAAAATTAGGTTCCATGCATTATTGGGCCAAAGTAAAAAAATGTACAACCTTTGATAATAATGTTGTAGTTGTTATCAGTTGGAACTCCACATATAAGTCTTTGCATATAACATGGTCACCCATAATGATGACCAAATTCTCTACTTCTACAATGCTTAAAATTTGGTATTTCTCATTCTTCATGCATCCTCAAATTTTCTTGCAACCTGAAATCCACAACACCATAGCAATCTTTGTTACAAAATCTTCAAACATCAAAATGACACCCATTATTGTTACCTTCATCTAGAATTTAATTTCTTGAGGTGAATACCTCCATTTGGTCTCTAGGTGCAATAAAGTGATAGCTTGATGAATACATCATTTATATTTTGGTGTCTATGTTGGAATCTCCTAGATCAATCATATGCAAATAAAAACTCTCATTTCATTATTACAAACTAACTCATCAACAAGCCCATTGATCTTGGATCAAAGGAGTTTGAATGTTTCTCAATCAACCTCTATCTAGTTAGTGTGTATTATCATTGAGTTTCCTTCCCTCATGTTGGTGATTGTTGAAAGGGAAAGGGGTTTGAAATTGTGTGGCTAATTTTTGGCCACTATTTATCATTTTTAAGATCTCCATCAAGCTACTGATTAACCTCACAATTTCTCATCATCAAGCTTAACTAGTCATTTTATCAGTGTGTAATGGATAAAAAATCCATGGTTGATGGTGAATGTAGCTCCACTATAATTACCTTTGACAATTTAATTAGATTACCGTTAGATGAAATAAAGGTCATATTTCCAACTAAACAAACCTCGTTCATAATTTATTTTCACTGGCATGCGTTTGTTAAGATATGAATTTTAATGGGCAATATTATTATGTACACTATATATTGTTTGTGCCCCACTCATTGCATTGTTGTAAGTATTTTATTTTATTTCTATATCATTATAAATTTAATCCAAAGTATAGGGATCTATGTCTATAATACAATTGTATTACTCAAGAATATAAAACCATTCTAATACTTAAGTGAATAAATTATTTGTAGATGTGTCATAATTTTGTTTTAGGTTGTAGTAGTGACGTTTAATTTTTTTTAGCTTTATCAAATAAAACTTATAAATTAAATGTGTTTATCCCCAAAAAGAAAAAAAAAAGATTTGTTGACTATCAACATGCTCTATGAGTCTCTCTAACAATTCTAGACGAATCTTCTTATCAACTATATTATCACATTTTAAAATGATATAAGATATTCTATTATTATTTTAAAGACCAATAATTAAATATCACACAACGTATGTGTATTTATGTGGAAGGAACACATTCTTAGCTATGAGTGTTATCATAAGTATTATATAATTTATTTATAAATAAAATAATTAATTTTTTAGTTTTTCTTATATTTATTTAAAAACCTAATAACTACTTGTAGCTACATGGTCATTTATGTTAAATTTATCTTTACAAAAAAACATTTTTCCTTATAGATTTCTTATCCTAATTAGGTAGATGATCATAATTAATAATACATAATATTACGGTATAATTTGTGATCTATATAGAGTAGAATAGATGAACCAAATTAAATTAGGCAATAAGTATGATACACTATAAATAATAATTAATGAGGAGGGATAACACTTTAAAGCTCTCCAACAAAAGATTGAGTGTAGATAAATAAATCAATGTGCTTCAAAATTTTAAAATGTGTAAGATAGTATTATGTAAAGATGAGAATTAAAATATTCTTCTTCATTTTGTGCTAGGTCACCCTTTGTGCTTCTAGATCTAATTGACAACTATAAACCATGTTTTTGAATTCAATGTGTGATGCCCTCATGACTCTATCCCATTAATTCTAGTTGAAAGGAAAATTAGTAGATAATGATATTTTTGTCATTATCTTAATATTTCTTCTATCTTGGAGCACTTAAAAATGTTTTGATAGACACCAAGCTTCATACATGTACATATATTGTAGAATGATTATTAGGTGATTCAAATGTGTTAGGATGAGGAAGTCTACATATTCCAAATTTATTGCTTGATTTGAATCCAATATTAAATAAATATATTACAAGATAATGTGATGTTATGTCATGATGGATGCTTGTCCTTTCCTTAATGGTTACAATGAATGCAATGAATTCTCTTTTATACTTAAACATAACACCAAATTACAAATATTTATGTACACTTGTGACAAATATACAGGATGTTCTAGAGTTAGTTAAATGTTTAGTTTTGATTTTTGCATTTAAGTATATCAAAATCACACTACAATGATGATCTCATATTTGTAGACAAAGCTTCAATCAAACACCTATGTTGGACATATCTGATAAGATTAGATTATGTATAAGGACTAGATTAATCATCTAAAATCTATTGAACTGAGATTATATAGACATAAAAACCAAACAATTAGGACACGGTCTATCCAAAATGCTCTAGATCTACCCGGGCCCCTACTATACATAAGGCATACTCTCCACTACAGTACCTACTTTTTGCTGCTAAAAAATATAGGATGTGGGTTGTTGCAAGAGAAGTAATAAGCACAAAATTAAATATACAAATCCAATTTATACAAAAATATATCTTAGTCAATGCGCTCGGAATCTGCTACTGAGGTTGAATAGTTTTTAATGAGCCCACTAGGGATCAAGTCTTGTTGAGTGTAAGCCTCTAACATCATAAGGGACGAGGCCAACATTGTGCTTTGATAAAATTTGGCGAAATGGAATATCCTTTAGTCCTTGGATCTTAGTTGAATAGGTTCATCTTATGACTCATACTCCCGTATTAGATAGCTACATGTCAATAAATTTGTTTAAAAATCATCCATAAAAAAATAAAAAATCTATTAACTACTATATATATATCAACTATTTTACATTCATCTTGATTAATATCATTATTTCATGTGCACTATTTATTTTATTCCCAGTAACTTGTAATATCATTTTGGGCAACATCACTAAGCTCACACACCCATATTTTTCATAATTCTAGGATGTGACCCACCTCTTAAAAAGATGTTCACTATTCAAAAACTATAAATCTTTGTTAAAGTGACCCAAAAGTAAACTATTATTATTTATTGAATAGGTCAATGGTAATCAATATATAAACATAATAATTTATTAGGGTTCTATGTGGAGTGTTTCCATCCCTAATCCAATTGCATGGTTATTATTGCAACCACCATAAAATTTAGAGGTTAGAGACTTTTATTAGTCACATTTAAGGTGGGACAAGTTTCAACTATTACTAGGCACGAGATTTGAATGCATTTCTTAGTTTAATTATCATAAATTAATTTTGAAATTTCTTTAAGTTTTACTAATTAAATATATGAGGCCTAGGTGTAAAGGATATTTAGGTGTTAACAACTTTGTTTTTAAAATTGTTTAATTATTAGTTCCTGGCATGCTTATGGCAGTAACTATAGCGGAGGGGGCAGTGCTTAAACAGTGATTAAACTGAGCCTCAGTAACCAATCAAGATTCAACCTTTGTTATGATTTATTTTCTGCTGTTATTTATACCATTAAAGTTGCATGTTTGTTAAGGAAAATATCTGGTTAAATTTTTTTGGCGTTCTTTTATTGGCTATATTTCGGTTGCAGAATAGCAGAGGGAAGTTTAGATTTCCAATGCTAGAGAACGCACATGCTGCAAGGTTTCGAGCAGTGCGCTGCAGGGTTGGGGCAGATTATAAATAATAACAACAAATGTTGCAGGTTTCGAGTAGTGTGTTGCAGGCTTATACAGTTGGCAATCATACTCAACCTAAAATGGGGAGGATGTGTGGGATTTGGGACCATTTTGAGGTTTTACCATTTTCAAAGACATCATGATTTCCAGCCTTTGCAGGCATGATTTCAATCAATTTCAGAAAGATTTAATCTTTTCTGTGAAATATGATCTACTATCTGAAGGGGTTGGAGAGCGTGGGAAT
>MU226296.1:311191-342482 GCA_018584345.1 Thuja plicata
GCACAAAAATTGACTAAAGGGGCAACATAATGGTTTAGCCATCTACGTGCTGGGTCAATAACGAATTGGCAGAGCATGAAGGATGCTTTTGAAAATCATTTCAAATGTGCTGATGATGAGCATTCCCTGCTTGCCCAATTGACCCAAATGAAGAAGCAGATACAAGAGTCTATGCAGGACTATGTAGAAAAATATAATAAGGTCATACACAAGATCCCTATAGCTAAACTCCCAACTCCTAAAAATAAAAAATGTTTCTTTGTGAAATTGATGCCTCCAGATATCGGTTTTCACTTACGAAAGAGTAGGCCAGCTGATTTAAATGCAACCCAAACTCTGGCCATAGAGTTGGAAGATGACCTAATTACAACTGGGAAATGGCGGGAGGATGTACAAACTTCTCATGCTTAGGCCTCAACCTCATCACCAGATCTAGTTGTGCAGAGACTGGTCAATGATATGATTTCCTTGAAAAGGCAACTTCCCAAGTCCAGAGGCTTGTACCAACAACCTTATCAAGATACTAATAGAAAATAGTTCAATCAATATAATCCCGGGAAGACATTACAACTACTTGCATCTCAATCAAGACTTCAACTTGAAGGTCCTTCTGGATAGGTAATTATGTGTTCTTTTCATCTCACAAAAGACCATGATGGTGACTCCTGCCCAGATATGATAAGGCACATTCAAATGGAGAGTTCACTGAAGAAGTAAGGATTCAAGAAATGTTTGGTGACTTAGGTACTTTTTATCTTGAGTACGAGTCTGACTCGGAAAGGGGTGGTGAAATTTTGGTGACCCTTGAAGATCCTTCCTATGCTATTCTCATGAGAAATCAGAGAACATCCAAACCTACATCTGGAGTTACTTCTACCAATGATCTTCAGAGAGTTAAAGATCCTATGGAAGGTACTTCTTCGTCTAACATGAAAGCCCCAAAAGTCAAGATTTTATAGAGAGGTGATGCAGATAATTATTCTTCTACTTTTGACATAGTAGATTTTTGTAAATCCTCCACAATCCAGATATCGGCCGCTGAATATTTGAAAATAAATACAAAGGAACTAGATAAGTACGTTAAATATGTAAAAGGTGATCAAGCCCAACCATCTTCGACTGACCAATGTTTAGTAGATAAAACATCACCCTCAGTTCCCTTGTTTCTCCTATGTTTGAAAATGACCAAGAAAATGAAGTGTCAAAACCCAATCCATTTTATATTTCATTGATTTTGAATGGCCAAAAGTTGAGTAATTATATCATAGACTCAAGGGCTTCTAATAGTATCATGCCTTCATCAGTAGAAATTTTTTTAGGTCTAACCCTCACAAAAACATTTGGAAGATGTTACTCCATGGAAGGGAAACAAGTTCCTCTGGTAGGACAGGTGAAGGATGCTCAAGTTGTCCTTGCAACATGTCCTGATAAAAGAGTCAAGTTGACTATTTTGGTCACAGATATTCTAGCTAGTTACGGGATGTTATTAAGCATGAATTTTTGTAAGGATATGGGTGGAGAAATTAAGATGGATTGGTCGGAAGCTTTCATATCCGTCGAGAAGAAAATGTTCAAATTAGAACCTAAAGCAAAGAACAAATATATTGTTTTTCCTTCAAACAACCCAAAATCTCAGATCTTGTTCCATGAATGTGAGTTTGGTAATTATGTTATTCTCCTCAATGAAAACCCTCTTTCTTTAGAAGATACATCTGAAAAGCAGAGTCAATTATGGATTATGGAATTTGATGGGAGTTGTTTGAATTTAGGCTCAGGTGTCGATGTTGTTCTCAAATCTCTAGATGGTAAATTCTTCCCCTTTTCTTACAAGTTAAATTTTAAAAATATGAACAATAATGCCGAATATGAAGCTTTTCTCCTTGGGCTACAACAAGAAAAATCCATGGATATAAGATTAATCAAAGTGAGAGGAGATGCTAAATTAATTGTTAAATAGGTAAGAGGGTTTTTTTTTCTGTGAAGATCGAACGTTTGAAACACTACCATAATTTAATCTGGGATGAGATTGAGTCTTTTGACACTTTCTCCATTGAAGCAATTCCTAGGGGTATGAAATCAAGAGCTGACTCACTAGCAGTGTCGACGCATCTTTTATTGCCACACCCAGATTTCAAAAAAGATACATACAGAGTAGAGATGATCTACATACCTTATGTTCCAGACAATGATGAGCACTTTTAGGTTTATGATGAGGATTCATAGATTAAGGAGTTTTTAACATGTGCTGAAACATTCACTTCTGTGTACTTTGAAGGATCCCTAAATGATTGCAAAGAGGATTATTCTGATTCAGGCACTAGTGATGGCATACTACAAATAAAAGGAAATAAGATTTTGAAAGGCATGGTCGCTCTCAAAAACCTATTTTCAAGGAAAGATGACAATTTTATCAAGGAGAAGGATCCACATTCCGAAGCACCGAAGGAGTATGATTAGATAAACATTGCGAGTTCATCGAACCCTAAGTGGATTTTGATAGGAAAGACACTATCCCATCATGAAAAAGAAAATTTGAAAAATTTTCTGTCAAGCTACATGGATGTTTTTGCATGGAGTTATGATGATTTGAAGGATTTTAGGAATGGAAAGTTTCACCACCATATTCCTTTGAAACCACATGCTAACCCATTCCGCCAAAAATTTAGAAACTATAACCTAAAGTTTTCTGAAGCTATCCTTAAAGAAATAGAGAAGAATATCAGAGCTAGAATCATATATCCCTTCCACCACTCGACATGGATCGCAAACATAGTTCCTGTCAGGAATAAGAACGATGAGATAAGAATTTGTGTGGATTTTTGAAATTTGAATCAGGCGAGCCTGAAGGATAATTATGTGCTTCCGATGATGGAACATGTGCTATAGACCATCACTGGATCAGAAATGATATCAATTCTAGATGGTTTCTCTAGTTATAACCAAATCAGTGTGGCAGAAGAAGATAGACACAAAATAGCACTCATCACTCCTTGGGGTACATTTTCCTATAATAGAATTCCTTTCAAATTAATAAATGGGGGAGCCACTCTCCAGAGGGCCATGAATTCATCGTTTGGTGATCTACAAAACAAAATCATTATAGTGTACTTGGATGATCTTACAATTTTCAACAGGAGGAAAAATCATCTACGAGATCTGAAAGTGGTGTTACAGAAATGTAGAGACCATGGGATCTCTTTAAACCCAATGAAGTCTATCTTTAGTGTGACTAAAGGAAAACTACTAGGACATATTGTTTCTAAAGAAGGGGTTAAGATAAATCCAAATAGAGTAAGAGTGATCCAACAACTCAGTCTTCCATCTTCTAGAAGTGGTTTAAAATCCTTCTTTGGGCATATTAATTTCTTGAGAGCTTTTGTCCCTGATTTTTCTAAAATAACTAGACACATAGTAGGTATGATGAGAGAAAAGAAAATGTTCAGATGGAATGAAGAGGGAAAGAAGGATTTTTATGATATTAAAGAAGCCATAACATGAGCTCCTACTCTGGTTTACCTAGATTACAAGAAAGAATTCACCATTTATTTCTATGCCTCTGAACATACATTATTAGGGAGCCTAACACAGAAGTCAGACACTGGCGAAGAAGCTCCCATTGCATTCATGAGAAATCCTATAAAAAATCATGAATTGAAGTATTCTCCTTCCAAAAAACAAGCATTTGCAGTATTGAAGGCAGTAAAGCAATTCATATATTATATACTTCATTCTCATTTAGAGGTAAATGTACCCAATCCAGCGGCTAAAGCCAACTTGACTCAAAAAGTAGTAGAAATGAACATAAGAATGACTTGGGCGGCCAAGATTTAGGAATATGATTTATCTATCAAGCCAGAAAAATTTCTCAGGGGTCATGGACTATGTAAACTCATAGCTGAAGATTCTAGAAATCGTGAAAGTGAGGCTGAGGACTTGCCTTTGGTTTTGCTGGTAAGTCTGAAGGATCAATGGTTTTTTGACGTGGCTTATTACCTCACATATGGGGATTGTCCATCACATATGACACCAAAGGAGAGGAGAAATTTGAGATTGAAGGATGGAAAGTATGTATTGGCACAAGGAGTATTATATAAGAAGGGGTTTGATGGTACTTTCTTAAGGTGTGTGGACAAAGACCAAAAAGAGAAGCTTTTAAAAACATTTCACGAAGAAGCACGTGGAGGTAATTTTTTGTTTACATTTACTGCCTTCAAATTTTTTAGAAATTGTTTCTATTGGTCGGGAATGTTCGGGGATGCACATACCTATGTAAAGGGTTGTGAAAATGTCAGTTTTATATAGGGAAACCTCAATTAGTAGCATTACCATTGAGACCAGTGATAGTTAAAGAGTTGTTTAAGAAATGGGGTATTGATTTTATAGGACCTATAAATCCCCATTCTAGTGCTAGACATCTTTACATTCTGACACCAACGAACTACTTCACAAAATGGGCGGAATCCATACCCACTAAGAAAACCAATCCATAGATAGTGTGTGAATTTCTCAAAAACTACATTCTGGTTCGGTTTAGAGTCCCCCATAAAATAGTTATTGACAACGCTACTTAATTTTCTTATAAAGAGCTGATCCTTTTCTATTATGAACACAACATATCAATAACACACACTTCAGATTAGTTTCCTCTTGGCAATGGGCTTGCTGAGTCTAGCAACAAAAATCTAATCGCTATTATGAAGAAACTGGTGGATGAACAGTACTCATGATTGGCACAAAAAGTTATATGAAGCCTTATGGCCAGACAAGAATACTTTGAAAAGAGCAATTAGGATGGTCCTGTATGAATTAGTATATGGTATAGGTGCACAGATCTCCCTATCCTTGGATTTGGCTGTAGCAAAATTACAAACAGTTGTCAAAGATGACCTCTTTCAGAGCTCTTTGGAGAAAAGGGTTATATACTTAACCAAGTTGGAAGAGGAAAGGGATAAATTAACAGACAAAATTACAAAGCATCAGGCTAGAGTCAAAAAAATATTTGACATGACATCCAGACCATGAAAGTTTCTAGTTGGTGATGAAGTAATCCTCTGGGACAAAAGAAGAGAACCAAAGTGCACGCACAGAAAATTTGAGTCCTTATGAAATGGTTCTTTCAAGATTTCAGAAGCTTTGGGTCCAAATGCTTTCAGATTAACTTATCCAAATGGAACAGTCCTACCTTTTACCTATAATGGGAAGGACTTGAAACTTTTCAAACTCTAAAAGTTCTTCTGAGAGTCCTTCTTGTAAGTAGTAGGTTAGTTGTGTGTCTCTTATTTCCAAGTTTTGTTGTGCCCCTTTCCGTTCCCCTTTATTATTTTGTGAAACCAGAGATTCATAGTTCTCTGTATTTTATATTTATCAAAATGTAGTCCCTAGCTGGAGCCGATGTTATCCCACCATTTGTGCTTAAATTTGAATCTTGTTATTTTCTTATCAAGTTCAAGTATCCTTCATCTTATTGGTTTTTGTCCTTCAACAACCCTTGGTTCAGCCAAAAATTAGTCGTTTCAAGTCATTTCAGGCCCTTGTCAATGGTTTTCCCCTTTCCTTTGGATTTCTTGAACCCGTTGAACCTTTGTGAGCTAAGTTCAAGGGAGTTCAAGAAAGTTCAACACACCCGAGTCGTGTCTGAGAATTTTAAAACTAACAATTTTCTAAGTATTTTGCAGTTGCCAAAAGAAGAAAATATTGAACACGCAAAAGAAAAAGGCACAAGTGTTATGTGTGTTCAAAGTAGTTTGATAATGTTCAATAGGTACATTTGAGTTCAAAATAGAATCTTCTCTTGGGAATATTCTATGAACCTCTTGAATAGGGATGGATTTTGTTTAGAAGGTACAAAGGGATTTAAAGCCACCATCAAACATTGGGAATGACGCATGAAATGATGGTTAATTTGTGCAAAGATTGTGCTATACTTGGAAGTGACGTCATGATGCTAGCAAACAAAAAATAATAATCATGAAAAATCAAGCTCCGTAGAGGTGGCACTTGCATGCATTTAATACTCTCATGTGAGCGTCAAATCTCTATCAAGTCACATCATGAGACTTAATACTAAATTTAATACCGTGTTTAGCTTCTCACCATTTAAAAGAGGATTAGTAATCATTTTTCACCTCGTCTCTGTTATTTCAAGTAATTGGAGAAGGATAAAAAGTTTCAGTAGTGGTGAAGTTGGTTTGCAAATTTGAGGTGAGTCCAGTTATTTTCTGCTTCTGTTTGAATTTGTGAAGCTATGAGTTTATCCTAGCTCCCCTAGTACAATGGATTTTTTAGTTAGTAAATCATTAAGTCAACCATGCATCTTTTTAGAAATTCTTTCAGTGTAGCATGCGAAGGTCCAATTATCCATGATACTAATTTGCGTGGGATAGATTTAGACAAATTTAAGGAAAGATTGTCCAGTAATGTGGGTGAGCTCTACATTGTTGAAATTTCAAGCAGTGGCTTGCTAGAGGCAACAACTTTTCCGCCCGCAACCCCTAGTCCTAAGTTAGTTAGGGAATGCATAGCAAGATATGATCCTATCTCAGATACCATTAAAAGAAGAAATGGTGAAACCCTTTTGGCCATAAATAGGGAGATTGCATCATTTTGATGACATGTAACTGATTGAATGTTTGAAGCTGTTAAGTTGATCACCGAAATGCAGAAGGATAATGCAAGACATTAAATCAGTCAATGGATTGTATTGTCATTGATGTCAACTTGATATAATCTAATTGGTTATAATCAAAGTGTCAAAGACTTTAGAGAATCAGAGAGATAAAGATTATGCTTTCTGTAATGCATAAAAGACAAGTATTCACAATGTGACTACAAACACCAACGGTTAGTGAAACCCAATGGATAGAGATCACCGACAATTAAGTCACAGTGATGCCTGAGCAAGAAAACCAACAAGAAGAATCACAAACATACCCGATGGCCAGAAACATAGTGTAAACTGAGGGAGAAGCCCGAGGAGAACTGGAGTATTGATTGATGCTATCAAAGAGTTAAACACCGAAATAAAATTGAGTTCATAAATGATAAAATATCTAGCTGGCAAAGCTAAATATAGAGTTAACTAGTAGATATCATTGTTTTCATCAACAAGATAAGCCAGAGATAAGTAATGGATTTAAAGCTGATTTTGTCCAGTTGGCAAGAAGATCTCAGCGAGATAAAACATGAGTTTTACTTTAAATCTAATTGGCGATAATTGTGGATCATGCCAAGATCAAGAAGATTAAGAACCTAACAACGGTAATATCATGTCTATAAAGAGATAACTTAATTCATTATAAATTGGTGTGGGTGAATGAATGAAAAAGAGGATGCTGAAGAGAAACTGATGAAGAGCAACTTCATACATGTTTGATCAACGAGCTAAGGAAAGAGCTAAACTTCTCTATGGACACCATGCAAAAGAGCACAACATCACCGAGCAGAATCAAAGTGGAGAAAAGGTATAAATAGAGTTATATTGATCAGATTAGTTTTGTGAGATTAAAATAGATCTAAAAATCTGCAGGTATAAGTTGTATATGTGAACAGATCATATTGTTTCAGTTTAACCATTGATTCATAAAGTCTCTTAACCAAGCGGGATTTAAAGATCCTTTCTATATTGAGATACCTCCCAAGGAGTATCAAAAATTTTGATCACGAAGATAGCATGAGATGCCAGATACCAATTGATAGGCCAAGTGACTATTTGATCAAAGATGGTAGCATCGAGATGCCCGATATCAAGTGAAAGAATAAACTTTTAAATCCTCTAACAAGGTCACACCTAACAGTGTGTTTGTAACCTTTAATAGGGTTGGCTCTTCATTGAGCTCACTTTAGAAGACTAAAAATTTTGGGTTACCGGTCCCAAGTGGTTTTTCCTTTGACAAGGTTTCCATGTTAAAAACCCATGTGTCAATGTGTTTATGAGTCATTACTTTAGTATTTTGCATTACACTTAACTTAACTAGATTGATCGATATACTCCAGATAATTTACTATCTTTCGATAAATTAACAGACTGCTTTTCAGTAAACATACAGTAGAAGGTTTTACAAAGCATTCCAAGCAGTAGTAAATTGATATAAGTATTTGGAGGCATTCATCTTATAGGACTAAAGATAACTAGAGGTATAATATTGTGGTACTAAGTTTTAAGGGTTGATTATTGGAATATTTTTGAGTCCACTAATTCACCCCCCCCCCCTCTCAGTTATTACAAACAATTGGTATCAGAGCTTGTGTGCTTAAAAAGGGAGTTTAATAGCTCAAGCAAAAGATCACAAGATGAACAGACGAGATGTGCCCAAGTTGAATAAAGACAACTTTGCATCATGGAAAAGCATAATAAGACTCCAATTATCAAGTATTGGAAATGATATTGTTCAATACTTAGATACTAAATATGTGTTGCCTATAGGACCTCATACTCTTGAGCAATTAAGAGTCAAGCATGAGCATAACTACATGATGATAGAACTTGCATCATCACTCTCTGATGTTGAGTTTGAAGATGTCAAAACCTGCACCTCTGCAAAGAAAATGTGGGATAAGTTGAAGCTTGTACATGGAGGAGATGCTAATGTACTCAGAGCAAAGGCAAAAATCCTAAGAGGGAGGTTTAATGACCTAAGGATGAAAGAAGGAGAAAACATTACTCAGTATAGCTACAGAATCAAAGAGGTAGTAAATGCTATCCAAGGAGTTGGAGGTGTAATTGAAGAGGAGACAGTGGTAAGCAAAATCTTAAGACCTTATTTCCTGTTTATGCCATTAGAGTTTCTGCTATTCAAGAAATGAGAGAGCAGTTGCAAACAATACAGTTACTCCAGATAGTCTCATTGGTAGACTAATTTCATTTGAGATGAATAACTTTGACAATAGTGTCTTACCATCCATAGAATCTGCATTCAAATCTTCTCTAAAGATAAGTAACTAAAGTCATAGACATGCTATTAGAAATGATAGTGACAATGATAATGAGGATCAAGGACTTGATGAAATTGAAGCACTTATGGCCAGACGATTGCAGAGAGGCAAAGGTAGATACAAAGGTAAATTTACCACTTGTATGTTTCAATTGTAAAGAGGTTGGACACTTTTCTGCAAGATGTCCAAATCAAAGAAAAAATGATAGAGGAAATGACAGATCATTTGAGAAGAAGTTTGATAAAGGTGATAATAGATATTACCGAAGCAACTGACAATCTGACAAGAGAGATACCCGAGACAACAAGGACAAAGGGAAGAAAGCTTGTTACCTAGCTGAGAACAGATCTGATGACACCGACAGTGAATCAGAAGAAGACATCGAGATGGTATTTGTAGCCATGAAGGATGATTCAAATGAAGATGAAGAAAGGTATGTAGAAACTTCACTAATATCTAAAGTTAGTAAAAATGATGTCTGGATCATAGATAATGGCTGCACTCATCATATGACCGGTGATAAACAAAAGTTAGAGACTTTTGAATACTATAATGGTGGTTCAGTGAGAATGAGAAATGATACACCTTGTCCAGTTGAAGGTAAAGGAACCATAATGTTGAATAACCTGATAAAATATGAAAATGCTTACTGGTTTAAAGGACCGAATTACAATTATTTAAGTGTTTCTCAGTTGAACAATTCAGGTCATAGAGTAGCATTTGAAAATAAGAAGGCAAAGATCTTCAATGAATCAAGAAGATTGATTGGTACCGGTGAGCAGACAAAAGGTAACCTTTTCTATCTTGATGACACTAACACCACTTGTTTAATGGCTAGAAACGAAGACATATGGTTGTGGTACAAAATGTTGTGTCATGTGAACTTTGAAAACATGATAAAGATAAGCAACAAAAGGAACGTCAGAGGATTACCGACAATGACTAAGCCCGAGTATATCATGTGCACGAATTGTCAAAAAGTTAAGATGACAAAGTCTAGTTTCAAGAGTAAAACCCATACATATACTGTAATTCTAGAATTAGTCCATACAGATCTATGTGGACTGATAAGGAAAAAGAGATACTATGGAGATAGGTATTTTATTCTCTTTGTTGATGATTTTTCTAGAATGATGACAGTCATGTTTTTAAAATATAAATCAGAAGCATTTAAGATGTTTAAATGGTATAAAGCAATGGTAGAAAAACAAAGTGAAAAGAAATTGAAATGCTTAAGGTCAGATAGAGGAGGGGAATTTACTTCAGATGAATTCACTGACTATTGCAATGAGAATGGAATTAAAAGACAGGTTTTTGCACCAAGAACACCACAACAAAATAGAATTGCTGAAAGGAGAAACAAATCAATTTTTGACTATGCAAGAACATTGATGATTGAGAAAAGCATCACTCAAAACTTCTGGATGGAAGTTGTCAGTACTACTGTCTATACATTAAACAGAGTACAATTGAAGAACGACACAAAGAAGACACCCTATGAGCTTTGGTATGGTCATACACCCAATGTAAGTTACTTCAGAATATTTGGTAGTTAATGTTATATATTGAAAGATGATAGAAATGGAAAACTTGACTGCAAAAGTGAAGAAGGTGTCTTTCTAGGGTACTCAACCAAAAGAAAGGCTTGTAAATGTCTTAACAAGTCATCTAACAAAATCATTGAAAGTTCAAATGTGAAAATAGATGAATTTTCAGAAAAGAATGATAAAGAAACTAAAAAGGAACCAGAGGACTACAACAGGTTTGTTTATACAAAACCTAACACTCTACCCGAGCAATAGTGTGTCGCATCCGAGTATCAGAACATTGCACCCGAGCATCAGGATGCAATTAATGACGATCAGGATAATACTCAAGATGATGTTCTGAAAAATAAATATAAAAATGAAATTGAAGAAGATAATCATAATGATGAATACAGAGCTGAACCAAAACTTTCCAAGCATGTAAGAAGACATCATCTGCATAATCAAATCATAGGAGACAAGAAGGATGGAACAAGAAAAAGAAGTAAGTCACTTAACACCAGATGTTTACTTTGTGATTTTGAGCCTAAATCTGTTAAAAATGCACTTGAGAATGAAGAATGGGTCAGTGCTATGAATGAGGAGATAAAACAGATTGAGAAGAACAATACATGGACACTAGTACCGAGACCAGATGACAAGAATGTCATTGGTACCAAATGGATATTTAGAAACAAGTTGAATGAGAATGGAGAAGTCACTAGAAACAAATCAAGATTAGTATGCAAGGGATATGCACAAGAAGAAGGTATTGATTATGGAGAAACCTTTGCACCCGTTGCTAGACTAGAAGGAGTTAGAATCTCACTTGCTTATGCTGCATTTAAAGGATTCAAGATATACCAAATGGATGTCAAATTTGCATTCCTAAATGGAATACTAGAAGAAGAGGTATACATTGAACAACCAGAAGGGTTTGTTAATCCAGACAAGAGAAACATGGTATGTAGACTACATAAATCCTTATATGGCTTGAAACAAGCACCAAGGGCCTTGTATGAAATACTTCACTCATATCTCATTAGCATAAAAAATTTTAGAACAAGTGAAAATAGCAATCTGTACTTAAAAGAAGATACCAATGGTAATATTCTGATTGCTAAAATTTTTGTTGATGATATCATTTTTGGGGGAAATGAATTGTTATGCAAATCATTTGCTAATGAAATGAGCAAGGAATTTGAAATGTCTATGTTTGGAGAGATCAAATTCTTTCTTGGTCTACAGATTCTTCAACAAGATGTAGGCATATACATCACTCAGTCCAAATACATCAAGGAAGTGTTAAAGATATTCAAGATGGAAGATTCCAAACCAGTTGGAACACCTATGGCTACCGGATGTAATATGAAAAAATAAGACAAAACAAATGAGGTAAACCAAACCTTATATAGATTAATGATTGGCAAATTGATGTATGTTGTTCAAACCAGACCTGATATAACACATGTAGTGGGGATAGTTGCAATATTCTCTGCTAATCCCAAAGAATCACATATGACTGTTGTCAAAAGAATTCTAAGATATCTGAAGAACACTAGGGACTACAACTTATGGTACAAAAGAGAAGGAAAATTTGAGCTACAAGTATATACAGATGTTGATTGGGCTGGAAACATTGATGACCGAAAGAGCACAACTGGAGGAGCATTCTTCGTGGGTGACAAACTTGTCACATGGATCAACAAGAAGTAAGGATGCATCTCTCAGTCTACTATAGAAGCAGAGTATGCGTCTGCTACTGCAAATTTCTCCAATATTGCATGGATCAAACAATTACTAAAAGGTATGCATATGAAGATCCTTGAACCAGTAATTATCTATTTTGATAATACCAGTGTAATAAACGTTTCTAAGAATCCAGTCATGCATGCTAAGACTAAGCATATTGCTATCAAGTATCACTATCTAAGAGAACAAGTGCAAGCAAAGGAAGTGACACTAGAATATGTTCAATAAAAGGAACAGTTAGTTGACATATTCACAAATCCATTACAGAAGGATACATTTGAGTATATGAGACATAGACTAGGGGTTCAACCCTTTTCTATCAGTCAGTAATCTATCTAGGAGGTTGCATCAGCCTATACCAAACATGAAGATCAATCATGTTGATGTAAACACTGAGATGAACAACAACAGATACATTGTAAGGTACATATCTGCACCGAACATCTAAACTTTGTATTGCTGATGGATAGGGAAATTCAAGGAATATATTATGAAAAGGGATGGAACATGATATAGATGATAAAATATGGAGAAATATTTTTTTTTGGCAGTGTGTATGATAATGTAGTATGTTGCCATCAATGCCAAAGGGAGAGATTGATGACATGTAACAAATTGAATGTGTGAAGATGTTAAGTTGATCACCGAAATGTAGAAGGATAATGCAAGACATTAAATCAGTTAATGGATTGTATTGTCATTGATGTCAAATTGATATAATCTAATCGGTTATAATCAAAGTGTCAAAGACTTCAGAGAATCAGAGAGACAAATATTATTCTTTCTGTAATGCATAAAAGACAAGTATTCACAATGTGACTACAAACACCAACAGTCAGTGAAACCCGACGGATAGAGATCACCGATAGTCAAGTCACAGTGATGCCCGAGTAAGAACACCGACGAGTAGAATCACAAACATACTCGACCACCAAAAGCATAGTGTAAACCGACGGAGAATCCCGAGGATAAATGAAGTGTTGACCGACGCTATCAAAGAGTTAAACACCAAAATTAAATTGAGTTCAAAAATGACAAAATATCTAGCTGGCAGAGCTAAATATAGAGTTAACTGGTAGTTATCATTGTTTTCATCAACAAGATAAGCCAGCGATAAGTAATGGATTCAAAGCTGATTTTGTCTAGTTGGCAAGAAGATCTCAGTGAGATAAAACAAGAGTTTTTCTTTAAATCTAATTGACGAGAACTGTGGACCACACCAAGATCAAGAATATCAAGAACCTAACAATGGTAATATCATGTCTATAAAGAGACAACTCAATTCATTACAAATTGGTGTGGGTGAATGAATGAAAAAAAGGATGTTGAAGAGAAACTGATGAAGAGAAACTTCATACAGTACTGATCAACAAGCTATGGAAAGAGCTAAATTTTTCTATGGACACCGAGCAAAAAAGAACAAAATCACTGAGCAAAATCAAAGTGGAGCAAAGGTATAAACAAAGTTATATTGATCAAAATAGTTTTGTGAGATTACAATAGATCTAAAAATCTGCAAGTATAAGTTGTATATGTGAACAAATCATACTGTTTCAATTTAATCGTTGATTCAAAAAGTCTCTTAACCAAGCAGGATTTAAAGATCCTTTCTATATTGAGATACCTCCCAAGGAGTATCAAAATTTTTGATCATGAAGATAGCATGAGATGCCAGATACCAATTGACAGGCCAAGTGAGTGTTTGATCAAAGATGGTAGCATAGAGATGCCTGATATCAAGTAACAGACTAAAATTTGGAATCCTCTAATAAGGTCACACCTAACAGTGTGTTTGTAACCTTTAACATGGTTGGCTCTTCACTGAGCTCACTTCAGAAGAGTGAAAATTTTGGGTTACCGGTCCCAAGTGGTTTTTCCCTATCAGGGTTTCCACGTTAAAAATCTATGTGTCAATGTGTTTATGAGTTATTAATTTAGTGTTTTGCATTACACTTAACTTACTTGGATTGATCGGTATACTCCAGATAATTTACTGTCTTTTGGTAAATTAACAGACTGCTTTTCGGTAAACATACAGTAGAAGGTTTTACAAAGCATTTCGAGCAGTAGTAAATTGATATAAGTATTTGGAGGCATTCATCTTATAGGACGGAAGATAACTAGATGTATAATATTGTGGTACTAATTTTTAAGGGTTGATTATTGGAATATTTTTGAGGCCACTGATTCACCCCCCTCTCAGTTATTGCTAACACATTTTTTCAAGATTCCTGAAGAGAGTTTAGTAGATTTCTCCCCCGCTCAAGCTGTTGTGAAATTTAATGAAAATAGAGACATGCATAGAAACAATATAGCCAAATAATGGTTATTGAAACCCCAAAAAGGCGGTTCTAGGCTGCCTAAATGTCCTAATAAAGACCATATGAAATCACATGTACATGATATTATGCTCCTGCTTCATAGAGATAGAGGTTCAGCTGAGGCATATGATTTTGGGGAATGGATTTATTATTATGTGCAAATTATTTTAGATGGGAAGCAACAGTTGGATTGGAGCGAGCTTATCATAGACTCGATGAGGGAAGAACTTAACATGGCACAAATTTCAAGACAAAATTTGTTTATGTCTTCCTATCTAATATATTGCCTTTCTTGTGTTGGGGAAGTCAAGGGCATTCTGCATGCACCATCTGTGGAAGGTATCACCATATACAATTATTACCCTCTTCTTGAAAAGGAAAAAGCTTTGCAAGATTTTAGGAAGGTTCACGATGTTTTTTTGGGAACGTTTTATTTTGAACTGTTTGGCATAGGTAACAAAAGGATTTCTGAGGATGCCCAAGCTTTGGTCAAAAGCTATGGTAGTTTCTACATCCATTTCCCTCATTTTAGTTACATTAGGATTGGTGGTTTCGAAGAAGAATCTATTAAACTTCCAAGGTTATGTTCAAATTGCTTTGTAATAGCACTAATCCGTCGATAACTTTTAGTGGTGATAAAAACGCTTTAACCAAAGGACAAATGGGATGAGTTCTTTCCCACCAAATTAGGAATCCTGCAATGTAGTTTCAATGTCAGATGTAGTAAGTATTGCAAGTGATTTGTGGAGCTTTAATTTTCAATATTACACTGAAAGGAAGGGTTATGACAATAAAGGCTTTGCCAAGAGTTTAGGTTCAAGATCTCACCAATATATCCCACATTTAGAATAATTTTGGGAGGATTGTCAAAGTGAAGTAGAGGTGACAAGAAGAGGGTACTCAAGCATGTTGCTTTCTCAAATTGTGACCTTGCAGATAAAGGTAAATGTTGACGGTTTAGAAGAAGATAGTTTTGACCTCTTTGAACCAAGATTCTTAGAACCATATGAGATGGCAGTGGTAGAAGTAAATTGGGATAAGGAAGAGGAAGACAATATTCATCAAAGAATCAGGGGAGTTCTGAAACTCACAGAGAATTGGATCAAGAAAAGAAAAATGATGAAGCACCAGGGGCCCAATATTGTCAATAATAAAAAGACCCCTTTGAGTTCACCAAAAATTATTACTAAATCCTCTTGTACCATTGATGATGAAGGTAAAGGTCAAAAATCCTCAAGCCAGAAGTCCTCAACTACTTCAACTCTTGTTCAACCTCCACTCAGGTTCATGAGATCACAAAGAAGATCCCAGATGAAAAAGAAGATGGACAATGATGCATCAGTACTTGTCGACCTTGAGAAAGAAAAGGGAGGAGAATCACACGCCCAAATCCTGGAAATAGAAGAAATGGACACATACATTTTTCAGCTTGGGAACTTAAATACAGAGCCTTTGAACACCCCTACCAGAGGAGTGGAAGACAAAATCGTACCAAGTTCAACTCCCAAGTGGTTAACCACTGCTATCAGCAAGAAGCATAGTTTGGTGCCTGTATCTCTTCCGATCAAAGATATGGTTGCCAAATACACAGATAAGACACCTAAGCCCAAGAAGGCCAAAACTAAGGCTAGACTCACAACTGACATGTGGACGACTGAAATTGCAACCTAAAAACCAAGGGAAGAAGACAAAGAGCCTTCTGTAGAATATTTTGATGTCACTAAGGTGCAGTTAGGTGCCATTGATTGAGAAGCCAATAATAATCGTTTCAAACGACCTGCACATGAAATACTCACCCAATCTGAGAAGGATGACAAGGAGAAAAAGGAGTTGAAACAGACTGTCAAAGTATTGGCCGACTTCATTGATAATTTTAATTATTTTGGTCCACTCCCAATAGCTCAAGCCCCACACAACTTTGACCCTGCATCTCTTGAAAATAAGAAACTTCTGAGCCAGATCCAACGAGGCAAATCGTTGGTAAATGCAGTGGATGATTGGATTGGCAATGCTATTAAAGATGGATGCAAATACATCCAAGATTTGAGGAATTTACACCTTGATACACATGCCCTGATCGAGGAGATTCAAACCCAAAATATGCACTGGGAGAAAAAGGAGAATAAATGGGGAGTCATACTTAAGAAGATGATTGCAGTAGAAAAGTATGGAACCCACAAGTTTTTGACAAAACAATCACTCAAATTGGTGCCAAATGAATGCCAATTCTTTGTTCTAAAAAAGACAGTTCAATGGAGAATGCATGTCCTCAGGACCATGATAGCTAATATGAAAGGCTGGGAGTATGAACTTGGTGACATACATGCAAATCTGGAAAGTGGAAACAAGGTAGTGAACCCGACCTTCGACTGACAACCAAGCATTTGCAGGTTGAAAACAAAAGAAGCCATCAAAACATTCAAGACGAACATGGACTCACAAAAGAACAAAGAGGACTTCACTATAGCAGACATAACACAGTTAGCTCAAGTTGAATCAATGCTATACTTGAGCTCAGACCAAATGCCTAAGTATACTGAGAAGGTATCGAAGCTGAAGTATGAGAAGGAAGCTGTCATAACCAAGATCCTCAGTTTGAAGAATCCAAACACAAACATGGTACAAGAACTGATAACCGGTCATGTCGCCTGGAAAAGCTCCCATGAACCTAATGAAGAGGAGGACATGTAACTTGCTGGTGGAGCTGATTATCTTCTTTTAAAGTTATTTTATGTTTTAAACTTACTGAAGGACACGTGTCCTAAAACTCTGTTAAACTTAATTAACTGTTTTAGGGAGGTCGGGTTTTCAGGGAGACCTCCCATGTTTTTCGGTTGGACATCTATTTAGTAGCATAGAAAAAACAGTTAGGGGGGTTCAAACATTTTTAGAGATAGATATATTTTGATTTGGTTGGTAGTTGTTTTTCTAGATAGAGAATTTCCGATGATACAGTTTTGAAAGCAAGAAAATTGCAAATCTTGATGTCTTTGTTGCATTAATAAGATATAGCGTTTCAAAGTTTAAATCTTTGTGTTTAAATTTCGTGGGATGGTATTTCTTTGAGAATATCAATTCATGTGAAACATAGTCTTACAGTTTTCTCATGCTGAATATGTGTCTTTGGAGATCATCTTTCCTTTAGTATTTGATGCTCTATGTTAAGATGAATTAATAGAAACTTTCCTTTCTGTTGATCTATCTTTGAAATTGAAGTTGGTGTTTTAATAAAGAACTTTGCTTCTTTGTTGATTGCTGTCGTTTTTCTCAATGGTTGATGATATCAAGAAACTTTGAGTTCCTATCTTTGATAATTGGTAATGACTCTATATGTGCCTCTCATCCAAGAATGAATAGGCAACCTTAAGCGCTTTCTGGTTAAAAGCACATGTAGTGTAATGAAACAGATCATTCATTGAATATCTATTAAGGGAGTTGTACCTTGTAAAATAACTTAGAGGGAAATGATAACTTTACACTTACCCAACTGTTGTGTAAAGAAATTGTCTTCTAAGAGGGTAACAGAGTAATTTATTAAATTAAAGAAAGAAGGCAAAATCTGTTCGCCAACAATTGTCTATAACATGTTTTTAACCAAATTATAAATTGTCTTTTTAACCTTGGTTTTACTACTGATTATATTAAAAACAACTATACACAAACATACAACTACATATATATTATTAATTAAATAAAACAAATCATAACAATAAATTAAAAATAACCCTTATATAACACTTATTTTTTATACTCAAATCAATATCACTAATTCATCTTAAATATATAGGTTGGGTTATTTATTTTCATACACACTTTTCAATCTTTAAGTAACCTATAAGATCATTGGAACCACATCACCATGCTTACACATTCCATCTCCAATAATTGCCAGATGTGCCTTCCCCACTAAAAAAGCACATTCTTCACCATTCAATAAAATTGCAAATCTTTGTTAGGGCAAGAAAAAATAAAAAAATAAATTCATAACTTATAGATAACTAGATGAATGGTCAAATATGTGATGAGAATAATTGGAATTTTTCTATCCCTAAGAAATGGTCAGAACTCTAATCACTTAAATAGCGCGTGAAGTGATGTTTTGTCCTTTTATTGTTTTTATTGATTAAGTGGAAATGGGGCCATTATTAAGTTTTTTGCATTATTGGTTTTTTAGCAGTTTAAGAGTTTCTATGAAACCAAGAGATGTTCACACGATGGAAGCTATTAGTCACATCAATTGAGCTATGAATGTTTCTTCCTTGTTTTATTATATAAATCAATTTCAACATTTTTTAATTTTTCTTACAAGATGTCCTTTTAGAAGGAGACATTAAAATGATGAGATGACTTTTGAACATGTAAAATGGTGTAGATGACCTACCAAAAGGATTTTTTTTTTAAAGTTGTTTATTTATTTTTGAATTAATGTTTTTTTAAAAATATATAAAGGTTGGTGACTTTATCATAGAAAAAGTAAAATTTTGAAGTCATTATCTATGAGCTTGATTATTGTTTTTAGAGTATTCAGTCTAAAAAAAGTCATATAAATATGTTATGGTAAAATTAAACATCTTAAATGTAAATATGTAGGCTATCACAAATATCTTCTATATATTTTGAATTGTTTTTCTCATTTTAATATACGAAACAAATTGGTCTTTTGAAATATGACATTGTCTATAAAAAAAAATAGAAAAAATATTCTTTGTCATTCAAAGGTCTAGGACTGGAATTGATCACTAACAAAATTTGAAGAATGAGCAAAAGATTACACGAGGGTACTCTTCACAAGTTTGATTCATGGAGATAAAGTTGAGAGGGTGTTCTTTATTATTTGACTAGGATTCATAATCCCATTAGGCCTATTTGATAATAGATGAATCACCCAAATGACTTTTTTTTTTCCTTTAAAACTAAGAGGCGAATAAAAACACCCCATACTCAACACCTCATCGTAAATAATTACTAGATCTCTACCTTCGACCACATTCAAAATCACACTTTCACACTTACTCAACATACCAGTAATAGCAGATGCATGATTAAGCTTGATGTAAAATAAGTCAGGAAGAGAGACAACACGATCAACATCTTCATAAGCGATTTGTTAACTTCTACAACTTTGATAGAAGCTATGAGACAACTACATTGTACAAAACATAAGAATTATAGAAAGCATGATAATACGAAGTACACTATCAATCAACCAGATAAAAAGCAAAATAAGACAAGAAAACCACACACCTAGAACTCATCTTGAATAAAAGATTTACATAATTGTAAGTCCAAAATATAGCCAATGGATACTAGATAAATAAAATTGATTGCTATATTTAAAAGCTTTAAGAAAGAGAAGTGCTTGAGAAGATAGATGGTGAAGAAAGTAGGAAAAATCAACCTACAGAACCAACTACTACCATAACCACCTTTCTTCATATTTAAAGAATTCTAAAGGGTGATACGGGGACAAGAAGAAGATAAACTTAGTTTTATCCACAAACCAACAAATGGATAGAACCAAGAGCATGTGATAAGAACAATTTTCCAAATCAGACAAAGTTTTATTCTATTCCAAGCAAGAGAAGTAAAGAATTATTGTCCTTCATAAAGCCAAAAAGAATGACTCATCAACATTCTATATGCTTGTCCACGTGGGAAACTAGCATGGTGTCAAAGATATTTCATAATATTTCATCTAGAACTTCCATAATAAGTTTTGGCAACTAGTCAAAATGCTCCCCATAACTTATCACATTATCCAAAGATCTCCAAAGAATGGAGGTAAAATTGTCAATAAAACTTCCAAAAGGATATAATGGAGGTATAAATGAGAACCATTGTAGGAAAGCATGGAGTAGATGATAAGATTAGAATCACCTTTAATAATTTCTATTTTGGGCTTGTGCTTCCAATTTATGCTTAAAAATTAAAGTACAATATTATATGCTATATGCTATTTGAGTTGATATTTATGAAATATGTATTTTAGCAATTATAATATATTAGATAGTTTTGAATTATTTATAAATGTGTTATTAAAGTTAAATTTAATATTTTCTATTAAAGAGATGTTAAGTTGTTCAAGTCTTAATTTTAAATGAAAAGTGAAAAAAACTTGGTGTTATTATTTGTTTCTTTAAATCATTTGATTCTGGATTTTTATTTATGAAATATTTTCTTGCATCTATAGATATTGTCAAGTTTTTTGTCAACATGTTTTTCTTTATCTCTAGAGATCCAAAAACCTGATTATCTTGAATATTCCTTTGAATTTACTATTTTGTTCTCTAGATCATATGTTTTTTGGAATAGATTTTTAAAAATGAAACATATCTCGATTTGAAAAAAATGTAGTTTCATAAAGAAGTTAGTATACTTGGAATTTGTGAATTTAATTAATTGGTTGAAAATGAATCTAGAGAAATCGAGCAATTATTGAATGGCCTACACCAATGAATGTTGGGGAGGTAAGATATTTTCATGGTCTGACAATTTTCTCTACAAAGTTCATCAAAATTCACAACAATATACGTCAATGTAGACACCCATAATTGAACACTCTCAAGCAAGTTTGATTTAAATACTAATTATTCTGCTATTGATTAAGTAGTTCTTTAATTATTTAATTAATTACCTTATTTCTTCTATAAATCCAATATTTTCGTCATTTAATCATTTTCTCAATATTAATTAAAATAATTATTATTATTTAATTAACTAACCTTAATTAATAAGTTTTATTGACTAATTAAATTTAATTTATATGACCCTATAGTTTAGATAATTATAATTAATTATTTAAATTAGCGAATTATTTCCTCTTGATTAAATTAATTTGTCAAATTTTATTTAATTTCATTTCAATTTCCAAATAATTTCATTTCATTCCATTTTCAATTAATTTCATACTATTCTCATCCTAATTTTATCATTCTCATAAATTGGATTGTTTTTAATTCAATTTAAATCTTTTAAATCTTGAGAAAAACAAAAATAAAATAATTCCAAAATTCTAAATTCTAAAAATCAGAAATATGCATAAATAAAAAATGCATAATATCTTCGAATTTGGAAACTAATATTTTCTGAAAATAAAAAATCTCTCAAAGTTTAAAAATCAAACATGATTTCCTTTTTCAAAATTACATTTTTGGAAATCTTTATCTTTGAAATCTTCAAATCTTATCTTCTTCTTCATTTCCTAAATAATTCTCCTCTTTTTGAATTTGAATTGGAAATAAATCTTTGGTTTTGGACGGTTACCCTAATCCTTCTCCTCTCTAATTATTTCATTCGTCCAATCTGCTTTCCCAGAATTGATCTTAACCGTTTATCCAGTTCTAAATATCTATATAAATCCTCTTCAAACCCATATCAAGGGACCCAAAAATTTGAGAATCAAGTCATTTATGTAGGTTTATTATAAAGTTATTGCAATCAATCATTTTTAGTGTTTTCTCAAGTCTCCTTAGTCAGGGTGTTGCTTAAATCAACACTAAGCACCACCTCAACAAGAGTGCAGAGAAGCAACATAAGAAATTAGACATAGATCAGAAGGGTTTGAATTGAATTTATTATTTTAAATTTTGATTACAATATCTATATTATGTTGTTCTGTGGGGTTTGTTTGGTTTAGTAGTTTAGTTGATTGATTTCAATGCTACTAATCTTCTTTCCTAATCTTTCAGAGATTCTCCCTACATACATTTGGTGAACTCGACGTGAATAAACATCCCACAGAGCGCTTGAAGACAAACTAACAGTTATTTTCGGTCTCGGTCGTACGAATGAGATTAATTTTTTTGTCATTCTTTAAATTTCACAACTGCATGTTGATTACCACAATCGTTCTTTTATCTACCACATATGTTACTTTTATTACCAAAATTGACTGCATAGTGTCACATCTATTTGTTTTATTACCTCAATTGTCTTTGATATTTCTGCATATGATTGTAGTTTTCCGCAATTGACCTTACACATTTCCGCATTCATGTCTTCAAGTTGCCGCAATTGCATGTCAAAATCTTTGTATATGTTCTCTAATCAAACTAACTTGTAGATATTTTTTGAGGTTTCTATGTTTTTGTTCTCTGTTATGTGCACATGGCAAGGAAATTTGTTAGGTACACTCTTGGCTTCATGTCTAGGAAATAGTTGAAGAGACACATTAATCACGCAAGTCGCTAAGAGTGGGTCACCTCACAAATTCAGATCGAGGGAGAAGAAGCAAGTCTCGACAGGTTTGAAAATATTGTTCAGACTTATCAAATGAAATATAATTCTCTGATTAACTAGCTTGCTTTATGTAATACTCATTCCTAGATTACAGATTTTTATATCCTTAACCAGTATCTCTTAGTTGATGGATTTACAGAGTAGAAATAGGGAAAAGATCGCATGCCAAATAACGCAGGTCAAAGACCTCTTGATCTTAACAGTTTGCATGTAGGTTGGGGAGGGCTTTAAAACAAAAACAAAAATATTTCATTTATTTTCTTTTCTTTCTGTCAGCACTTTTTAACTTAGGAACACTTCAATTTGAGTTATCTAAATAGAACATCTTCTTGGCAGACATTTCTTTTGAGGATTAAAGAATATTAGCCCAAGTGTTCTAAGTTCTTGGCACGCTTGTGCATCTATTGAGTGGTCCCACTATTAACATACACTATAGGAATCTTCCACTGGCTCACGTGGTCATTGGTGCAAGAGAAAAATGTTAACGATGTTCATTTTTCTTTTCTAGAGGATCTACCTCCCAAGTGCTTTAGTGTAGCCAATGAGATGAGATTGATCCAAGCGGTAACAAGCTAAGGCCAAGATACTCTCAATCCCTATATAAAATGAGTCGGGACTAAAATATTCCACTATGGGTGCTAACTACCTAGCCATGTTGACTTCCCTTGTACCTGTGTTCTACAAGAAGGAATGCTCTACTGTAAAGGAGAGAGAGCGTGCATGGACGCTTGAATGAGAGCCCTCACTATGAACCAATTGTTTTAGTAGATGAAATACCTCTACTTGCTAATACAGTAGGTTAGAGACCAACTAAGACAACCCACATACTTGTAATTCATCATATAGATAGAAATTATTTGGGAAGTGATGCCCCTTGGAATCTGAAGTCTGGTGTGCCTGAGAAGTGAGTGCATTGTAAGGAGGATCTCGTGCCTCTAGACTTATAAGTTATCTGCATTGAATAAGTGCAGCCAAATTTTATTCAACTGGGGATTCAACAGTATTGTCCTTTCTAGCCATAGGGTTGCAATTCTGTCTAGTTACTCTAGCTTACAAAATTTCATGTTTACTGTGTTTTCTTGTGTGATATTTTTAACTTAAAACCAACATCTTACAAGTTTAAACAACTCAAACATGTTAGAGTTCTAGGGATTCAACAACCTACTAAAAATAATCAAACAACTGATGAAATTGTTCTTCCAAACTGCCAACTATTCCAGCAATCACTTTACCAAACTTAAAATTGTTCCAATTGACCACTAAAATATCTAAACTCCATCCAATTTATGATTTATGTCGAATAAACCTGTCAATCTAAATTTATCTATATTTTGCTGCAACCGACAATACATTGTCGCAATCAATATTGCACTATATCGTATTTATCTTTTTTATTACCGTAACTATACCTTTTATTACCACATTTGCCAGCATTATACTACAACTGTACCTTCATTTTGCCATAGTTGGAACTATTTATTACCATAATTGACTCATTTATTGCCGCAACCACCTGACAATTATGTGCTCCATATTCCTCTGTTTTATCAGAATCCACTGCTTAATTTAAATTTTTCCTTTCAGTTTGTACTCTCGGGACCTTTTTGTTCAAAATCTTCTACTAAACATATCCAAAATAGTAATAGGGTTAAAGGAAAATTATAAACACCTAGGAAACCTTTACTTTCGAATCTAAGTTGTTATTTAAGATTGATAATTTCACGGGCCAGATTAGACTATTCTTGATCTCTATATCTTTTTTTCTAATCAAAACTTCCATAACAATAAACACCTCATCTAAGGTAAGAGTCATATCATATCTTATCACTCTTTTTTACTTGGAGATCAAGAAGAGTCAATTTCTGTCGTTAGAATTACCATTCTTAAATAGGAACTAGGAATTGTTAGAAGAGGTTATCCCTTGCATTTAACTTAGATCACTTTATTGTGATTTCAAGTTAGTATCAAGATGTATCTTCCAATGTATACCCTTGGTCGTAGACTTGTCACAAGATCATAGATTAGAAACCAACTAGAGGATTCATTTGTCAATCCATTCCCTCCATGGGAAGAAGAACCATAACCAAATCCTTACGAACACACAGATTCTTTTGTATACCATGAAAAATTTCCTAAAACAACACAAGTCCACCCTCAAACAACGATGCTCTCATATATAATCGAGGAAGAACTAGAAGACATTGAACAAGATAGATATTACTCACTATTTATTGATGTTGTAGTGGAACGAAATCCCCAGAAGTACTTAGCTATGCTTCTGGAAAAAGAATTCAAACTTCCTCCTAGATTTGATGTATCTACCATATGGCCTGAAAATCCACTAGCAGCACCTAACACAACTAGACAATCTCAAGTACATACTGTAGTGTCCTAGATAACATCTATCCTTTTGTCCTCACAAGCAATCTCATCTGAAACATACATGAAAGTTTTTCTATCTTCTATGGGGCCTATCCCCAAATGCCATGAAATCTCAAGGTATTCCAACCAATCAAAACACAACTAGTTCCCAAACTAGTTTATCTAACATGGCTAGTTCATCTCAAGCAATGTTTTCAACTGTTGTTACTTCAAGTGCCCAAGTCACGTCATTGGAACCAAAAACTCATTACAACCCATTTGTTAGTACCCAAATGACACAATCAAAATCCTAAATGGATTTGGGTTTCAACCAGGACAAATCCACTTAGGATCATTTTCTATCATCCCTACATTTAGTCAACCTCCTCCAAGGGTTAGATCTTTGTTCCAACAATGACTTCAATATCAACAACCCTTCAATCACAAACTGCCTTGATTCTAAAAATAATTACCACCTGGTAATCAAAATTAAAAACCATGGTAGGTCTTATATACCTATATGGAGTTTCAATATCCTAGAAAAAATCATCTACCAACTACTTGGAAATATTCAAACGTTGGAAACATGCCACAATCACAAACTAAAATCTTGATGCAAAAAGTAAAAATTATGCAAAGTCAGCTGCAGGATCTCCAAAACTAAGGTCAAATTAATTTATACATTTCATAGAACCTATACCCTTATCCTTTTTATCATTCTTTTAACATGCCTTTGTTTCCTGCACACTTTGTGGTACCAAAATTTGATAAGTATAGAGGTAAAACCAACCTTGTCGAACATATCAGGGAATCCTTTGCTAGTTGCATAGAGGTTTCACATGATGAAACTTACCTCATGTGATTATTCTCTCAGAGTTTAGCATGCCAATAATGGAATGGTTTTCTCACTTACCCCATGGAATTCATTCGTGGGAGAACTAGATGAAAAGTTTATCATTCACTTCCACCACAACATAGAATGCAAAGCTAGTATCAAAGATATTTGTAATATAAACAAAAGGAAGGCGAGTCTTTCTCCAATTTTATAGAAAGGTGGAGAAGCACAACTAATCACATTCCATATGATGTTCATCATCAAGACATCATTGTCATGTTTGTGGATAACCTTATCAAAGAAATGACCTTCACAATTGATTTATAACTTGCTCCAAACTTTAAACAATTAAATGAAAGAGGATTACAATGCGAGAAAAATCTGATCAAAAGAGGGATCCTTGTTGATCCCAACCAAAAAAACACCACTAAGAATATTGTAGACAAAGCTAAGTGGTGGAACAAGAACAAAAATGCTACCAATGATGGCGTCATTGATGTAAAGAATGTTAACTATTACCAACCCAAAATTTCCCTGAAAGGGGCACTAATGCAGAACCAAACCCCAGTCTTGGAGTGGTGAATGTTAGAAGCTACATAACCCATAATTTTATGATGTCCACAGGTAAAAAATTGATCAGATGGGGAGATCCAAGTAAATAAAATACTTTTGATCCAGATATCAATACCTAGTTATACATAGACCCGGAGGAAACACCACTAGTCCAATTACCCCTAACTCAATATGGATATGGATTCACAATGTTGTAACAGTTTGGGTAACCAGAACTACATGTCTAGGATTACAACAACAAAGTATACTAGAACATTATCTAGAACCTACCCAAAGGAATAAAAGAGGACTCAAGTATGGATAATACATGACTAATGTTGTCATCCTAGAAATCAAGGATGTTTTTGAAGCAAACTAGGGGAAAGATCATGAACCTAACCAAATCAACAACATACTTCAACAAGTATTGCCACAAGAAATGGGAACCATAACCACCCAATTGACCTTCAAGAAGGAAGACCTAGATCATGTGGAAGAAGAGATACCTTATGAGTACATTTAGAATGATTCTCATGAGTATGAGTGGGATACCCCTCGTACCTCTAGTACCATGGCCATAGCTGAAATTTTTGACCTCTTTAACCAAGAAGATGAACCTTGTGTAGACAAGCATGTCAACATCCAATCCCTAGA
Organism: Thuja plicata; assembly: GCA_018584345.1. Lineage (NCBI taxonomy): Eukaryota > Viridiplantae > Streptophyta > Pinopsida > Cupressales > Cupressaceae > Thuja > Thuja plicata. The sequence continues at coordinate 338,362 of MU226296.1, forward strand.
TGGTCCATCTACTTCCCATTCCCAATTTTTGAAAATATCACTCCAGTTCCCTTTTCCTAAATTGAGTCACAACCTAATATTAACCTATGTCTAGTCCACCCCAAACTAATAGATTGGGACCAACAAGGATGTCCTGATATGGATTTATTAAAAAATGACAAAGCTATTTATAAATTTCTAGGGCTTTAGGAAGGCATTCCATCAGGGGAAAATAAATCTAGATACTACATAGATCTAGGCAAGTCCACATACTTTGGGGAGGCAACACCCCTTTCCAGTCAAAAAAATGAAACTAAAAGTAAAGAAAGGTCTCTTAGTGATAACTGAAAGGCACTTCTTGACCATGAAAAAGTAAAAACAAAAGATGTATCTTCTAGTGAAAACCTCTATGAGGTGCCAGAAGATAGAAAGTTGGAACCCCTTCCCATTGAGGAGGAAAAATCAACACTATTAGCAGAAGTAACATTAGAAGCTAGCTTAGGGGATGAAACCTACCCTAATAAGATTTATCTTGGAAAATATATCTCACCTCAAGAAAGAGAGGATTTCATTAGCTTATTTAAGGAGAGACTAATCAACTTCACCTGGTCATATGTAGACATGCTACATCTAGAACTAGAGCTAGTATTGCATCATCTACCAATGTTTCCAAACATGAAGCCAGTCAAGAAAAAAATATTGAAAATGCATCCACATAGTGTCTTGCTAGTAAAAGATAAATTGAAGAAACTCTTGGATGCTCGCTTCATCAGATCTATTATTTTTGCATATTGGATCTCTAATATAGTGTTAGTCACAAAACACTCAGGTAGCATCTACATATGTATAGACTTTAGGGACCTAAACAAAGCTTGTCCTATACATGATTTCTCGTTGCCCAACATAGACATGATAGTGGATCTTACAGTGGGACATCAAATGCTATCTTTAATGGATGGATTCACAGGCTATAACTAAATCAAGATATCTCCTAAAGATCAACACAAAATTGCATTCACTTGCGCCTAGGACACCTATTACTAGAATGCCATGCCTTTTGGATTAAAAAATGTAGGCACTACTTACCGGAGAGCAATCAAGACCATCTTCAATGAGACGATTCAAAAAATAAAGGAATATTATGTCAATGATATATTAGAAAAATCTAAGATTAGATAAACTCATTTACAAGTGTTTGGTCCTATATTTGATTGGTTGCAAGAATACAAGGTCAGATCGAATCCAAAAAGTGTACTTTCAAGGTTACTTATGGAAAACTCCTAGGTTTCATAGTCTCACATAGAGGAATAGAATTGAATCCAGAGAAAGTCAAAGAAATATTAGACATGTCTCCTCCCATGAACTTGAAACAACTCAGAGGATTACGTGGAAGGCTTCAATCAATCAGAAGGTTCATAACATAATTGGTAAATAAATGTCATCCATTCTAGCACCTATTACACAAAGAATAAAATTTTGTATAGATGTACCAGTGTCAATAAGAATTCCAATCCTTTAAAGATTATATATTTATTTTTCCAGTCCTAGTACCACTAAATCCAGGAAATCCACTTTTGTTATACATTTCAGCAACTAATTCAGCACTAGGATCTCTTTTATCCCAACACGATGATCAAGGAAAAGAGAGGGCTATCTATTTCATCAGTAGAACCTTAGTTGGATATGAGATCAATTACTACCCAATATAGAAATCATGCCTCGTAGTTGTGTTCACTTCCCAAAAGCTAAGAAATTACATGCTAAGTCATCAGAAAAAGATCATAACTCATATAGACCCATTAACGTAATTGTTAAGCAAGGAAACACTTATTGGAAGACTTTCCAAGTAGGTCATGATCCTAAGTGAATTTGACATAGAATATGTGGATTGAAAAGCTATTAAGGGAAAGTCATAGCAGATTAACTAGCAGAAACACCTCTACTTGATCGTCAACCAATTTTATCTGAGTTCCTAGATGAATCAATATTTTTCATAGAAGAATCAAAAATAGATGTATGGTAGTTATATTTTGATGGATCTTATACCAATCATGGTGCAAGGGTAAGAACTCTCTTAATTGCACCACAAGCTGATGTGATTCCCAAGTCCTATAGAATTCATATTTGTGCACCAACAACATAGCAGAGTATGAAGCCTTGATCGCTGAATTGAAGACAACTATACAATGGAGAATACATAATTTGAAAGTATATGGTGACTCACAGCTGGTCATTAGCCAAGTCAACAATGACTGTATGACCAAAGATGATTAATTGATCCCTTATAGATAAATGATGGATTAATTGAGGACTTCTTTCCAATACATCATATTTGAGAAAGTCCCTAGAGCTCAGAATAAAGCAACAGATGTGATGGCTACCATAGCATCCCTTATACACATGTTGAGAAACAAAACTAGATTTGAATTCTCGGTACAAAAATTGATGATACCATCCTATGATGTACCCATATCAAAATATGTATCTATCCTTGTTGGTCTTGAGTCACCCTGGTATAAAGACATCTATACATATCTCAAAGACAACTAACATTCACCTAGCTTATCCCAAAACCAGAAGAAATCCATAATTAAATAATCTTCTAGGTACACCATTCTCATTGAAACTATGTATAGAAATGATCTAGATAGTATGCTCTTAAGGTGTCTCAATTCCATAGAATCCTAGACAACCTTGTATGAGGTTCATGAAGGTGTTTGCAGTGCCCATTAAGGTGGTAATAACTTAGTGATGAAGAAACTCTTGAGAACAATATATTGTTATAAATAGCGGTTGTGATTGCACCAAAATATCAACCTATTAATGCTTGATACAACCACTAGACATATAGAAGACATAGGAGGCAGTTAATCCATGTCATGAACCACTGTTGTGTTGAACAACCAAGGAGACCAAGGGCACAATCAGTCTTTCTCATCATTGTAACAACCCCCCAGCGCAAGCGCGAGGTTCGAATCTGTGACCAAGCTCTATTACCACTTGTAATAACTAGCGGTCGTCATTGCACAAAAAAGTGACCTATTAATGCTCGATGCCCGAGGTGGTTAAGCCATGTCACGAACCACCACTGCACTGAACAACCAAGGAGAGAAAGGGTGCAACCAGTCTTTCTCACCATTGTAACAGATATTATTGGCCAACCATGCAGGAAAATTCCCATAAATATGTACAGAGATGCAGATACTGTCAGATTCAAGGAGACCTTATTCACGCACCAACTCAAGAGCTCCAACCCCTGACTTTTCCCTAGCCTTTTTCAAGATGGGGATTTTACTTAGTGGGTAATATTACACCCATTTATTCCAATGGACATAAGTATATAATCCCATCATCTATATCAAATCCCATCATCTATATCAAATCAAAAACGAAAAGGCTGAAGAACTCAGAAGTTGCTCAGAAAGTGAGAGCGAAATTATAATCAGAATTAATTAAGGAAAATACAAAGTTCGACCTTATAAAGGTGAACAAACCCTAAAAACCAAAAGCTAGGTTGCACATTATTAATTAATAACTAATTAATGATGCACCTAAGAGAAAGCATAAGCTAAAAGAGTAATAATACTCTAACACTCCCCCTTAAGCTGAACGCAGGTAGAAAGCAGACCTAGCAAGACTAAGAAAGCAAGAAATGGGTCCCGGCAACAAGGCCTGATCAGGTACCCAGTACAAGAAAATCTCTGTAAACCGGAGACAAAGGAGAAAACCCAGTGGGAAAAACCCCTCTCCAAAAAGAGATATAAAAGCAAGCAAAGACAAAAGGCATGACTTCAAGAGACTCTCTCAAAGCCAGTAGTACAATGCGTGCTGCTAACCCCCCCCGAGAGAGAGGGTCGAGGCTCCAAAGCCCCCCAGAATGAAAGAACCCTTGGAGCAATGAGAAAACCACTGTGACTCCAATGCAGAGGAGGGAAGATCAGTGGGTGCTGAAGAGGTGACCTCGAAGGATGAGGTGTCACTGGAAGGCCGAGCTGATGCTCAAATGAGAAGACAGGAGGATCCTGAAAGGGAATCCCCAATGCAAGTGGTATGACAGGTGTGCTGCCACTGTCATGAGAGAGGAGATGAGTGTCCTCTGAAGAATCCTCAACAACTGCACCAGGTGGCTCGATGAATGGAGC